>JANAVB010029217.1:4828402-5075904 GCA_029216955.1 Iris pallida | reverse complement strand
CTCGGTGTGTGTGTTGGTGTTTTTGTTTTTTTTTTCCTTTTTCCTTTCTCTTGTAGTGTGTGTGTTGTTTATATAGAGGGGGGGGGGGGGGTGGATGTTGTGCTGATGTGGTGTGTGAGGTGTGTTTGAGTGTGGTGTGGGGAAAATTTTTAAATGGGGAGAGAGAGAGGGTGAGGTGTCCCTCCCCATTAAATACATGGGGCACCTCTCCTTCTCCATCCTTCTTCATTCATTTTTTTTTTGAAGCAAATATAATGAATAAATATTAATAATAAATATCATAATAATGATAATATAATAATAATAAGAAGAATATGACAGGATCTTCCTGATCTTTGATTTTCTCGGTGATGTCCTGAAACTCTTCTAGCATCGTGCTGATAACGTGTTATAAACTAGAGATAGAACAACAAGAGAAAATGGAGAAAAGTTGTGTGTCATTTCATTCATCCAATATGGCCTTTATATAGGTTTACATGGATTGTCAAGGTCATGAGTTATGAAATCAAGGACATGAGTTACATAAGTTATGAAACCAACATGATTACATAAGTTATGGATGCTAAGAGTCATGGAACATCCATATTTACAACAACGTTCACTTTGTTATCATATTTTTTTTTTCTAATTTGGATTAAGGTGTCACGCGAATCGGGTTCGGTAATGCAAACCGGAAACCAAACCCGTCGAGCACTAAAACCCAAGGACTTACTTCTCCGCTCCCAGTCCCAGCCGCACAAAAACAAAATGGCATCGATCTGCAGGTCCATCGCCATCGCCACGCCCGCGCCGCCCGCTCAAAGATCCTAATTTCCGAGCCCTCTCCTACGACGAGACGGCTCTACTCAACTCCAGGCAATCGAATCGAGACCCCCCTCTGAAACCCTAGCTTCTTCTCGTCAGCTTTTCTTAATTTCTCCTCAATTTCTTCTTCTTCTGAAGGTCCTGGATTGTGTCGGCAATGGGAGCTGTCGAGTCCCTGATGCCTCTCCATAGCGCCGTCGCCTCCTCCCTCTGGTATCGACCATCGGCGTCGACTCCTCCGCTGGACTTGTCTTTCTCAAGGTGACTATCATCATTGTTTTTTTTTTCCTAGGGTTTTTTCGTGAGTAGTTTGGTATAAGACTCTCGATACTTTGGTTAGTTTAGTGGTGGTTGATGATCAAAATTCATCGAAGGAAATTATCTTGTTTTGTTCGACACTGCAAAAAACGGTGCCGTGTCTGTGTCCTTGTGTATGTATAGTGCCATATGTGTCAGTACAACATATCATAGGAAAATAGGAGAACTATTGTCCTACAGAAAAAATAAAAATAGAATGGAATTTTTTTACTTTAAGCTATTAGTTCAAACTTAGTAGATCAGTCTAATGAGATCCATTGGGAAAGAGGGTAAGAGATGAGTAGAAATCTAAATCAAAGAGGGTTAATTGTTGGAATTATTCAATAATATGGGCCACACATGTAAAATTAATTATGTTGGGCTATCTAAATAATTAAGCCAAATTAAAGTGGTATGTTTGGAAAATTGGCTTAAGGGTATAATTGTCATGGAAATAATGTGTAGATACCGGAGATAAATCTAATTTGATGAGGGGCCAAATTAGAAATATCACTATATATATATATATATATATATATATATATATATATATATATATATATATATATATATATATATATATATCAGATCTTGAATTTGTACTCTCCTCATGGGACCTTATCTTTTGACTTCTTTTGAATTTGTAGTTATAGCTCCCTTGCAATCATGATAGATTAGCATCTTTTAATGGATTTAGTTGCGCACAGAAACAATTTAGAATTTTTAGCGGAACAGAATATGATCCGAAAGTTCTTTTAATTGGTTGGACCGATAATGGTAGTTCATTTGATTGAAGTAGAGTAAGAAAGATGAGAGTTTTTATTGAGATAGAACCAGACATTATATATTGCTTCTTTGTTATTTAAAGCTAGATATTATTTGGGTTAAGGATCATGGGCAATATTCAGATATTGCTAGACTGGGTTGAATCCTTCGTCGTTAAGGATTTGCACCTAGACAAAATTTGAACACTTGGTTCTATGATAACATTTTAAAATGTTTCTCTCTGATGCTTGTATATATATGCTGTTGATTTTGTAGTTTATGGACAGTCAATTTTTTTAAAGTTGTGCTAATATGTTGGCAATAAATAAAGTAGTCAATTCTTTGTTGATTAATGCAGTTAGGTTGGCCACATTATACTAAGAATTCGGTATGTTGGTAATGGCAAATTACGGATATAAAGAAATCATTAGTGTAGAAAGCTCTGATTAAATATCAATATGGTTTAAAGCTTTCAAAGACACTAAGTTTAGAATAATGTCAGTTGAGCCCATATTGCAACTTTTGTTTTGGATGTATATATTAGTGACATGTATAATTGAAAATATTTAGACTTTTGGAATATTAGCAGTTTTCCAATGATCTAGATTATTGGAATAAGGATAGCAAAATTTTGTAATGATAATAACTATCATACCAACTCATTATTGTTTATGACATTGTTGGCATTTTTATTGCAAATATGATAGTTACCATGATTATTTTATTTGAGTTATAATGTTCAAATATATATACATAAGGATTTGAAATTTGAATATGATTCAATTATATGAAAATTTAGTCAACATTCAAATTTTTTTGGGTGCCTTTTGTGACTAGCAGTAGTTGTCTAATATTCTAAATAGATCAATTGAAACAAGATATCGACAAAGTGACCTCTCTTGCGTAGATAGTCTATAAGGGACGTTGAATGTTTGTGTGTGTAAATTCATGCGAGTATTAGCCCGCCCAAAGGAAGGTTAATACTTGGCCGAAGTGCACACATACTTGTGGTGATAAATGTGTGACAATTATAAGGTTTACATGTGAATAATATCCATCCAAAGATAGCTTATTTAACACGACTTATTGTCAACGTTTGATCATTACACCAAGAGTAACACTTGCAGTTAATATCACTGTCTAAAGACTTGATATTAATGTAGTAGGTATCTTAAGATGGGGTTCACCATTATTTGAATTTGTTTGACTATATTTTTTTTTGATTATTAATTAGAGCATGTCTGTATTGTTGTTTTGTTCTCTTTACAGTTAATGTTGTTACAATATCTGCCAATAAGAATTCAATTTCTATATTAATGGAATAAACTTTAAAGGCAAAAATGAACAGAATACAGAAACTGCAAAGGGTTCAGCACAAAATAAACAACAATATAAAATTAAGGGTTGTTTCTTTTGTAACAAGTCGGAATATATAAAGAAGAAATGTACAAATACCACGCATGGTATATAAGAAAAAAATACATTTCTAAATTTGGTATGTTCTGAGGTTAATTTAGCTTTAATACCAAGAAACTCATGGTGGTTAGATTCTGGTGCGACTACCCACATTAGTGTTCTAGACAAGGTTGCCTGATCTACCGAAAACCAGTCGATGGTGAAAGATACATCATATGTGGGTGACGACAAGTCGGTAGAAATAGAAGCAATAGTACATTTTAGGTTATTATTAGGAACCGATTATTGTTTGGATTTCATAGACACTTTTGTTGTACCGTCTTTTAGACGAAATTCAGTTTCAGTTTCCTTAATGGACAAATATGGTTCTCAATATTCATTTGGAAATAATAAGTTTAGTCTATCTTTAAATTCAAATATTATTGGTAACGGTTCCCTTAAGATTTATGATAACCTATATTCAGTTGAAATTATTGCATCTTACAATGAAACCTTGCAAGTGGAGTCATGTGGTACTAAACGCAAAATTAACAATAATATTTTTTAGCCTCATTATGACATAAGCGATTAGGTCATATCTCTAGAAATATAGTTGAACGACTTGTGTCTGACGGGATTTGGATTCCATTGACTTTATAGACTTTAATGTCTATATTGAATGTGCAAAGGGAAGACAGACCAAAGTTAAATTGTAAGCAACTACTTTATTGACTATGCTGACAGATCAAGGGGTTAATAATTAAACAATCCCACACAAGAAATTTTTTTGAGACGAGAAGTGTAATATTTTTTGAGGATGTTGAGTTTGGGGGAAAAATAAAGTTAAGAACATTGTCTTTGAGGAGGAATTGATTGTGATTCATACTATTACTTTTGACGATGTGCAAAATTATGTACCTGTCATTGATCAAGAAGTGAATTCGGAGCCTCAAGAAGACAATGTCGAATTACCTCCTCTACAAGTCATTGTTAAGATACCTTAACAAGACAACGTAGCGGCACACCTATTCAAGATAAGGTAATTATTCCTGAGGAACAAATTCAACAACCTCAATAACCGGTAATGTTAGTCCACCAGAGAAAGGAGAAAATAAATTTCGGATTATTCTTTCATATTTCTTCAGGAACATGAGAAAGACTGTGGAATATTGGAAGATGATCCAATCAACTTCCATCAAGCCATAGAAAGGTTCAATCAAGGTTATAAACGGCGGTAGACGGTGCGCGGCGGAGAGAGTCCGCCTACCGCCTAGGCGGTTGATACATTTTGAACATTTTTTACTATTTTACCACTATTTTTTTTTGCATAATATGCATATTTTAAGGGTGTTCCATGCATAACTAAGTTGTAGAACGAAGATTTATAAAGTTTTAGTGTTGTTAGGCCCATAATGTTAAAAAAAAAACTTTTTGGCCAAAATATTTTGTAAAGTATTTATCCGCCTAGGCGCTCGCCTACGCTGCCTTACCTCCGCCTATGCCGCCAACCTCCATTGGCCGCCTACTCCACCGCCTACAGCAAAGCGGTGCGGAGAGGGACCGCCTACCGCCTAGGCGCCGCCTAGGCGGCCTAGGCGGGTGCCATTTAGAACACTGGGTTCAATTCTCAAAGTGGATTGATACAATAAATAAGGAATATAATATGTAAGACAATAAAGTTTGGGAACTTGTCCCTTTACCAAAAGGTGAACAAAATTGGTTACAAATGGATGTTTAAAACCAAGAAGGATTTGAAGGGTAATGTGGAGAGGTATAAAGTACGTCTTGTAGCTAGTGACTTTATTCAAAAGTTAGGAATTGATTTTAAAGAGGCTTTCTCTTCGGTTTCTTTGAAAGACTCTTTTAAAACAATCATAGCAGTTGTTGCACACTTTGATATTGAGTTACATTAAATGGATGTCAAAACGACGTTTCTCAATGGTAACATTGACGAAACAATTTATAAGGTGCAACCAAAAAACTGTGTTAAAAGATCTAAAGAATATGGTTTGCAAATTGATAAAATTTATTTATGGACTCAAACAGACTTCTCGTCAGAGGTACTTCAAATTTCACCAAGTGATTATCTCGTTTGGTTTTGAGATAAACACTGTTGAAGATTGTGTATATCACAAGTTCAGTGGGAGTAGATATTTTTGTTGTTGTGGTTTTGTATATCGATTAAAGTATTTAATGCAAACCAGGTGACACATGTCGCTAAAGGAGAGAAGCTCAATCAAGTGCCCTAAGATTAGCCTTAAAATTAAGAAAATACAATAGATTTTCCGTTCATGATAAGTTGTAGGGAGTCTAATGTATGCTCAAGTATGTACACATCAGGATATTGCGTACATATTCGAATGTTAGGCAGATATTTAAGCAAATATGGATGGATCATTGGGTAGCAGCCAAACTACTTAAGTAATTAATAGAGAACAAGGAATTATGCCATTTGTAGGAGATCGGATAATTTTGGAGATCATAAGGTATTCCGACTCCGATTTTGTTGGATGCCAACACAACAGGAGATCCACATCAGGTTATGTTGACTAGTGGAGATATATTTTGGATGAGTGTTAAATAGGCACTCATAATTTCTTCCACCATGACAGCAAGGTTTATAGCATGCTGTGAGGCATCTATTCAGGGAATATAGTTGCAAAATTTTATCACAAGGTTGCGCCTACAGGAGGGTGTTGAAAGACCAATCAATGTATGGTGTGACAATAAATCAGCAGTATTGTATTCCAATAACATGAACTTGTATAAGTCAAAGCATATTGACATAAAGTTTCTAGTTGTGAAGGAAAGAATTCAGAATGGTTAAAGTGTTCATATAGCGCATTAGGACAAACTCCATGTTAGCGGATCCGCTCACAAAAGTATTATCACCCAATGTCTTTCATGAGGATACTGTTCATATGGATGTTATCTTAATTAAGAATAGACAATATAGTGGAAGTTTGTATTTTATGGGTGCTATTTGGCTTTGGACATATTTATGTATTAAAGTATTTTGGATATTTATCTGATCAGATATGTGAAAAATTCAGTTCATTCTGTTTTCATTATATTAAAGTATTGATCTTACTAAAGTTAAGGATGACCAGTTGGAAATAGACATGTGTGTTTTCCATAAATAAATTCACTTTATTTATTGTGTTTCTGGGAAAATACAACTGTAGGAATCCGATCTAGAAGACGATCGCTTTATCCCTTGGACGATGCGAAGAAGAAATGCTCTCAAGAATTCGACAGCAATTTAGATATTCTGTATATCTGTCAATGAATGAGAAAAGAACTCTATTTATAGAGTCAAAAATAACTGAAAAGATAACTGTCTTCACAACCTGTGCATAGTTGAAAATCACGCAGGATTTAACATACGCAAGGTTATGAGCAGTTACTGGACGTGGCCTGTAACTGTTGGACACATGGCAATCGTGCATGAGTCGTGTGCAAGTTACAGGGCACGCATGTGAGAGATCGGTGGCATGGCTGCCACGTACTCCAATTTGATGAAATCCACGCAGACTTGTTGAAGACGAAATCCACGCAGCCTTGTTGAGGATGAAATCCACGCAGACTTTGGGTAGAAGGCTTCAGAATACACGCTAACTGGAAGCAGAAAGCTTAGAATTCACGCAAGCTTGAGGAAGGAACATAGAAGTTCAAAATACACGCAGACTTGAGTCAGAACTGCCAGCTGTCTTGATTCGATGTGCCTCGACTGACACAAAATCTCTGACATCGATTGCCTTGTCAGTCGCATTAAATGACAATAAGCTCCATTTGTTACGCCAACTTGATGAAGGCTGAGTCTTGTTGAAGAAGATTTCGAAAGTCACGCAATAATCGGCTGTGATCTCTCGAGTTCTGTGCATACGTGGCATACGAGAAGACATTCCTTTTACTGTCGTGCTGTCAGTCATAATGACACTCTGACACATGATGAGCTGTCCCTCTCTGTGTATATTTGAGGATGAAATGGTTTGATAGAACCCAGCGTAACTTCTAAACATTGTCTTGATCAACTCAGCGTGACTTTCATTTTTGAGGCCTACAAAACCCCCTTCAAAGTTTTCGAAAAATGATAAATTATTTCGAAATACTTTGAAATCGAGATGATAAAATGATTTTAGTCACGCTGAGATGACTTAAAGAGAGATTTCCTCCGAAATGATTGGACTGTTGGGATTCTGTGCGGTTAGGATCCCGTGCAAAGCTCCTAAATCGAGGCAAATAATGATGTTGCCGTTTGGAATTCTTCATGAGCCTATAAATAAGCCATAAACCACTTCTTTCCTTCTTTACTTGCTTTAGAGAGAGAAAATCCACAGAAGAGAAACTTCATCTTCCCCGACGAACTTCATCTTCCCCGATCTCTTCTTCTCCTTCTCAGCAGCAATGGCTCCTAAGAAAACCGACGCTCAGGCCAAGGGGAAAGCTCCTGCGACTTCCTCGCGTGCCACCACCGACAGACTCCCTCGACGCGAAGCCACGCATCCTCCTATGCAGCGTAAGTGATGGATGGGGATACGAACTGTTGAAGACGAACTAATGAAGATGAACTCCACATAGAAATCTTAGAATTCTTAAAACAAATGAACTTTCGAAATATATCCCCCCTTCTTAGGGCAAAGGATATTAATAAAGTATGCCCCCTCTTTAGGGTTGGCCATACTTCACATCTTCGTGTTTACGAAGCTCTGTGTTTACGCAAATGAGCATGGCTCTCATGACTCTGCGTGATTTTTCATATGTGGGCAGAGATGTCAATGTTGAATTATTCACGCAGACTTCTGAGAGTCATCCTCTGGATAGATTAGTCTTGATCTGTCAGCGTATTTTTTTGTCACTTTCACTTCAATGTGATTCTGGCAATGATGCGTGACTTTTCATTCTAATCTGTCTAGACTTTGCGTGAATTAATCACATGCGTGAATAAATCATTCAGCGTGTCTTTTTGATCTTTGTCTGAAGTCTGTGTGACTTATGAAATTTTCTTTGAATGCCACGCATAAGGCTCGTAGACATAAGGATTTTGAAGTTTGCGTGACAAAACATATATGATCTTTTTCTTTCTTTTCTGTAGTGAACATCCGAAGTGAAGAAGCTGATTATGAAGGTCATTTGAGCTTCTCTTTCAAACATGATTTATCTCATGTACAATATCCTCATTTTGACACTCCTGAAGCCAGACTATCTTTGTTGAGGAATCAAGATCATACCACTCTGCTCTGCCTGATAAATGGTGAACCACTCCAGAGTCTTGATTTAGTATGCCATAAGAAACCGGCCTTTTTGTTTGGAGATGCCATAGCACATAAGTCACAACCAAAAAGCATCAGAGAGAAGGTCTGCTTCTATTTTGAAGGTGATGCAGAGAAGCCCATGTACTGGCCGAAGGTATCTAGGGGTTTGTCTATCATGCGATTCATGCATGCCAGTTACCCCAGAAAGATGACATGGCATTTAACAGAAATCAGCAAGCTAAGGCGAGCAGAATCATTTACAAGAAAGACGGATTCTACAGTGCTCCGGAGAATCATGTATCCTGGTTTCGGGGTTTGAAGCCGGGATGTGTGCCACCCGAAGACTCATCTATATTGATGCCATTCAGGACGCCTGTTTTCATAAATGAATTCATGGCAAATGAGAAGGCATTCTATCCTACTGATTCGACGCCGAGGATGATAGGCTTAATGAATCAGGATAATATGAGGTGGAAGACTCTGGTCCATTGGGCTCTGGAGAAGTTTGAGAATGAGCTGAAGCAGATAAATCTCTATGACGCGATCGTCAATTCCTCCTATGGCTTCAAACCCAACCCATTTCTATTCCTGGCCTTGGTTGAAAGATATAACCACCGGACGGGAACATTTATGACTCCCAAAGGGGAGATGGGTTTTGTCCTTCATGAGATGGAATACATCTCTCATCTGCCTTCAGGCACACTGCCATATGAAGAATATGTGCCTACAACCGAGGAGCTAAATTTTCTGTCGAAGAAGAACCCGGAGATGGTGCATCTGTTTGAAGAGGTGATGTGCCATTTCGGCACATGCACTCTGTATTATAAAAGTGCTAAAGAGGAAGCCGGCTGCCACATCCAGAAGTGGATGTCTTATCTTTTCATGAATCGTGAGAAAGATGAGAAGAAGATAAATTAGAGGAAATATCAGATTAACTTCTTCAAGCCCCTTTCTGAGAGTGAAATCACCAATCTACTAGAGAAATATGACTGTAAAGATTTCACAATCAATGAAGACTGGTATGAGTTCAAAGCCGGGACCACTTTCGAGTCATATGTTAGACAAAGTGGAAAACTTTTATCGGAGAAAGGTCATTTAGCCGGATTCCTCTCTCTCTGGCTAAGAAGATTTGTTGTTCCTGGCTCCAGCTCTCTGGATAGAATACATAGAGGCGTTATCTTTGCAGCAGTGCGCCTTATGTACGGCTATAAGACAGACTTATTATCAGCGATGACTTGCAGGCTGAACGCAGGTCTTCGAAATTTTGTAACCAATATGCTGTCTGATCAAAGGAAGATGACCGATGAATTCCCAAGAATAGAGATACCCTATACTTATTTGTATGGTTGGCTTCTTCTCCATCACGACGGTCTGATACCTCCGGGAGCAGGAGGGAGCGGCAGCCTCTTTTTAGAGAAGTACGCCGGAGAAACTTTCTGGAAGGTTCATACTCTTCCAGAATGCAGAAATGTTCTGAACCGATCATCATATTGGTCGATTCAATGTGCTCCTCTGCCACTGGGTTATGAGGGCATGCCTCTGAACATGATAGACGGAGAAAAAGGGGATAGGCTAGATGACGTAGCTTTTCAATGGCTGCAGCGGATTCGGCCATCTCACCTGGTATATCGTCATGAAGATATGACATACTTAGAACCATATCTACCGAGCCGATTTGCTCGGCAATTCGGATATGACCAACTTCATGTTGGGAATTCAACCACCTGCCTTTCTGCTCGTGGAGGATTAATTGACGGCGCTCGGGCATGGAGCTATTTCACAGCTACAGATACGAAGGCTGTATTCTCTATGCCGAATCCTTTATCCAGGGCGGGGACGAAAATGCTCTATACATACGTCCGCTTCTATGTTTCATCAAGCACTTTCATGCCGAGTTTTCATTTGAAGACTTTTGTTGATGACCCAGCTCCATCAAAGAGGGAAGAAGAAGATTATTACTCAACAATTTACTCCGGAACCTGAAGATGAGACTGCGGAAGTTGAGCCTTTATACGAATTATCCCAAGGGCAAATATTTCCTGATGAAGTCCTTCCTCCAATATTCGTGTCCATCTCTAAGAGGAAACGAAGTGATGAATCTGAGACGGTCTCTAAAAAAAGTACTAAGTCTCAGACTTCCAAGAAGAAAGGAGTTTCAATAACTGCCACCTCATCTCTAAGTGGCATCCCAGTTGATGAAGACGATGCTGCCGACAAAGATGAAGATACAGATGAAGACGATGCTCCTTTGATAAAAAGGAGATCAAGAGGCAGATACGTCAAGAAGACTGTCGGAAAGATGAAGGGCAATGAACTCCTGGACACTATTATGAGTGGAGGGATCTTGCCAGAGATCGATGAAGCGGTTTCCTCGGAGAGAACAGAATCTGATCATGTTCATCCTCCAGCAACTTCAGCTGAACCGACTGATGTAGAATCGACTGTTCCGACGACAAGTGGAGTAGCTGCTGAACCTTCAGAGATGAGGGTTATCCCTTTTGAGCATGGGAAAGAGGGCGTCATCCAGGCATTAGATGATCAAATTGAGTATTCAGAAGAAGAACCAGCTCCCAGGGCAGAAGTTAGGGAACAACCGGAAGTGCCCTCTTTTCAACCTGTAGTTGAAGAAACTCAGGTTGAACCGTTGAAGAGAACATCCCTTCGGTGAAAGGCGATAAAGACGTGCCAACGTCTGAGTTATCAGCTGCTGATGAGTTATTGAAGAATATTTGTAAAGACATCATTCTTCAAACTAACATTCCAGAAGAGACTGAACCTGTAGTCAATAAGGAGTCCATGGAAGTTGAAACTCAAGAACCTGAGCTTGCTATTGTTACTGTTCCTGAGATTCATCCATCTCAAGAAATGGATGTTGACGTGAATATCATGGATTCTGGATCAGAGACCCATCCTGAAGCTGGGGATCTAAGAGAGTCTGAAGAAGAACACTCTGAGAAAGAAGAAGAGGCTGAAGAGGAAGAGGATTGGCATCCCGAGAATTCCACTCATTATGATGAAGATAAAATCAGAGGAAATAGAATGGAGCTCAGTTCTGAACCTGCTCAATCTCCTAATAATGCTCCAGCACCCAGTAATTCTGGAGCTGGTAGTAGTCACATAAAGCAGGTGTCAGACACTATTATGGATCGACTGCGAGAGGATGCGAGACTCCCTCAACATATAGAATATGAACCTCAGCCTGGTAGAATTTTAATTCAAATTCTGTTTCTACTGTTTCTTTTTCTTTATATGCTGATTATTTTTCCTTTGACTAGTAGGAACTGCTGCAGCAATGAGCTCGACTCATGCTCCACTTATTCAGACTGATGTTGATGATGAGAACTCGCATTTGCTAACTTCTCCAGCGGCACATACTTCAATTCCCAGGATAGAGAATGTACAAGCTTCTTCTTCAGTAATGACAGCAACTCCTGGGTTTGAGACAGGATTGGCAAGGACTCTGGGGATGTATTCAGATATCATCTACATATCTGGATACGTACTCCAGGCGTTTCTTGAAAGACGAAACTATGCCCTTCTCTGAGCTTCGAACGGTGGTCAATTTCCCGCTCCTAGCACTACGACATGCTGGCTGTGAAAGTCAATGTATCTTCTTTGAACATCTCCTAGAATTAGAGAAAACTATCCGAAGATACTGGGAGATCAAGAAGGAAGATGTTAAATCTCTGACTGTGGCTGAGATAGCTCGAATGGAACACGAAGCCCAAGTTCAGCAAGCTGCTTTAGAAGAATTTCTTGCTTCTTCATCTGAGAAGTTAGTAGAAAAGGGTGAAGAAATATTAGCTACTCGTCAGAGAGTAGAACTTCTGGAAAAGGATGAAATATCAAAAGCTGAAGAGCTCAAGAAGTTGAAAGAGGAGTTGGCTCGTCTGCAAGAGCGAATTGCCTTTATGGAAAAGGAGCAGGCTGAGGTCGTCACTGCTCGTATATCTGAAGCTGAACGCTGTCAAACTCTTCAACAAGAGCGAGAGCAGATGCAGGCAGAGCAAATTGAAGAAGTTAACCGTCGCCAATCTGCTATTATCACTTTTGACGAACAAATTGTCGGAGTCGAAGCAGCAGAAAGAGTTCGCAAAGCTCATGATGAGAAAATGAGTATTGTACTTGATCGTATTAAGGAGCTAATAACTCCTAATAAATAGATTTTTTACATTTTCATTTGTAATCAATATTTTGATTTTGAATGAAGACAAATGAGAACTTCTGATCTGATTTTTGACTTTGTTGTTTTGATAATGATGTATTCACAGAAAATATGTTCAGAGGTAAATAATACATGACATATTTCAATAGAATAGAATATACAAATGAACTTTGTAATTCTATCAGATGATATTAAACCAGAGATGATCTTAGTTTAATACTGATTAGAAAAAATAGAATTCAGACATAAAAATATCTTTGAACTCAATTTTCCATGATCTTTGGACTCGAGAATCAAAAGACTAGATATCATTTTCAGAAAATATGATACTGAGATAGAAAATTCAGAGGTAATATGGACGTGATTTTCTAAATATCAAATTTGCTAAGAAAATGATATAAATTAGAATATCTATTTCCACTGGGGATAAAAGATATAGAAAATGACTTTGGTGTTTTTACTAGCTGGGGAATGATAGGAGAACAATGTTGACAGATGAAAATATTACACATAATATTTCTTCAAGAACAGACGAACTGTCGGATGATGGTAATGAACGGGTGAACCGTCAGATGATGGTAATGAACGGGTGAACCGTCAAATGATAATGAATGAACGGGTGAACCGTCAGCTGATGGTAATGAACAGATAGACCATTAAATGATAATGAATGAACAGACGAACCGTCAAATGGTATTTAATGAACGGATAGACCGTCAGATGAATGAATGAACGGACGAACCGTTAAATGAATGTTTGTGAAGACACGTCGCTTCGGTTCTCGTAGACGACTGTCTCTAGAATTTCTGTCTATAAATAGAACAGAAATTTTAGATGGAATGATCAGTTCCACTGTTTGAAAAGATGTCTTCCGGAGATGCATCGAAGAAGGTTGTAATTGCCTCGAAAGTTGATAAGGACACTAAAGAGCGTCCAGTCGAACCATCCCAGCCACGGCAGATTAAGGCGGGTGAAGGTTCGTCTGCACCGAAGCCGCTAAAGGACATCTTGGACTTCCTGACTGAACCAGGGAGTACTGAAGAAGACGAGGCCAAACGTTTGGCCTTTTGCAAGTTCTTGGTGGGTTCCAGCAAGGATGTTCTCGGATCTTTTGCTGATTATGTATTTGAGGAGGATGGCAGTGGCCCGCGTCCCAATTTTGAGAAGGATGATAGTGACCTTCCTTGATGTAACATCATTTATGATGAAAATAAAAATCAAACTTTATTTATGAATTGTCTGATTATATTTACATGAAATCTCTGTTATTTATACATGATATTTCTTGAGGAATTTGCCATTGATCGGCATCATAGTGACTTTACCATCCATAGTGGTAAGCTGATGCTCCATTAGAAAAGACTTTATTCACAATGAGTGGACCTTCCCATTTTGCATCGAACTTGCCTTTACTCATATGCGTCATAGTCATCGGACGTCTGACTGTAAGAACAAGTTCTCCTTTTTGATATGCTCGAACTCTGACTTTCTTGTTAAAAGCTCTTGAGATTCTAGCTTGATAGAATTCGATATTCTGTTGAGCAAATAACCGCTTTTCATCCAGAGCTTCTAATTCCTGAAGTCGAAGACGATCATTATTCTCGGTGGTAAGTTCATTAGCGATTGCTATCCTTAAAGAAGGAATTTGAATCTCTAATGGAAGAACAGCTTCGCATCCATACACCAGAGAGAAAGGTGTACATCTGGTAGCATTACGAACTGTAGTGCGGTAAGCCCACAAACATTCACCAAGTTTCTCACTCCAATTACGTTTGTTGGTAGAAACAAACTTCTTTAAGAGTTTGATGATGGTTTTGTTGAAAGCTTCTGCTTATCCGTTAGCTGCCGGATTATATGCGGTAGAAGCCACATTGTTGATCCGATGATCGTCACAGATCGAGTAAATTTCTGGCTGACGAATTGTGGTCCATTATCATGAATAATGCGTCGGGGAACACCAAATCTGTAGATGACATGATGCTTGATAAAGTTGATGACATTAGAAGTTTTGACTTCCGATAAAGGAATAGCTTCGGCCCATTTGGAGAAATAATCGGTTATTGCGAGAATAAACCGATGACCTTTTGATGACGGCGGATTGATCGGGCCAATAATATCCATGCCCCAAGCCTCGAAGGGCCATGATGCTGCTGTTGGGTGTAGAAATTCTGAAGGTTGATGGATAAAATCCGCATGGATTTGACAAGCTTTACACTTCCTTGCATATTCGATGGCATCTGATACCATAGTTGGCCAATAATAACCCATACGTCGAATACGGTCTTGAAGTTTTGGTTCAGGCTGATGTGCTCCACAAATTCCATCATGTGCTTCACGGATAATTTGTTGGGCCTCATTACCGGCAACACATCGAAGAAGTAAACCATCATAAGCTCGACGATATAAGGTTTTTGTAGTATGATTGTAATAGAATCTGAGTGATCGTCGTCTGATAGATGCTGCCTCACTCGGATTATCTGGAAGAATATCATACAATACGAAATCTAAGAAAGGAAGTCTCCAATCTTTATCCGTATTCTGATTCTCAGCTGAATTACTGAAGATGAATTCCATACTAGAATCAGATGAAGATGAAAATGATTTATGATTCAGTCTGTCGAACTCTAAATCAATACCGAATCCTCTTGTTGTATTGACATCATGAGATGCTGATTCTTCAATATCAACTGGAAGTCCTAGAGTTAGATTGTTCTCAAGATGAAATAATTCTCGATTGTAAACAACAATCATTTGTTGACGTTTAACTGGAATAGCTAACACTGCCGCAAGATTAGCAAGAGCATCAGCTTCTGTGTTACATGCTCGCCTAACATGCTCGATGAAGAATCCTTCAAACGACGAAGCCATGGATATGGCCAATCTATGGTAAGGAACCAGATCTTGATGGCGAACTTCATAAGTACCTCTTATCTGATTGACGATGAGTTTAGAATCTCCATACGCTTCCAAATATTGAATATTCAGATGTTTAGCGAGTTGAAGACCAATAAGCAATGCATTGTACTCAGCTACGTTGTTTGAACATGGTTGATCGAGAGAATAAGCTCTTTGGATAGCAAGACCTTCTGGCGATACAAGAACGATTCCAACCCCAGCGACAATGTCACCGTTAGGACCTATTCTTGAAGCTCCATCAAAGAAAAGACGCCAAGTAGGATCTTCTTCAACAATTTGGTTCGAGTCTAAGACTTCATCTGGGATTTCATCATAAAGTTTTGAATTTTCTGGAATTGAATGAGCAGCCAGAAAATCAGCTAAAGCTTGTCCTTTGACCGATTTCTGAGGAATATAGTGCATATCATACTGAGCAAGTAAGATTCCCCAGTTAGCCAATCGAGAATTTAACACACTTGGTTTCTTCATCATGACTCGTATAGGATTGATCCTGGAAATGACATGAATGGTCTGGCCAATGATATAATGTCGTGTCTTTTGAACAGCGAACATAAGGGCTAGACATTCTTTTTCGACCGGTGAATATCGAGGTTCAGCTCCGGTCATGGTACGACTGAGATAGTAAATGGCTTGTTCATGACCATTTTTATTCTTTTGAGCAAGTAGTGCACCTAATGAATGACTCGTTGCTCGGGTATATAGGAGGAACGGTATTCCTGAGATGGGAGGTACCAATACTGGGGGGCTCATCAGATATTGTTTTATGTCGTCAAATGCTTTCTGACATTCATCATTCCAGACAAAAGAAACACCTTTCTTCATAAGTTTATTGAATGGTCTGCAGCGTCCTGAAAGATTAGAGATGAATCTCCTGATATAAGCGATCCTTCCTTGAAATCCTCGTAGCTCTTTTAAGGTGCGTGGAGGACGCATCTCTTGGATGGCTTTGATTTTCTCGGGATCTACGTGTATACCTTTCGAGGTAATGACGAAGCCGAGAAATTTGCCACTAGAGACGCCTAAGAAGGACTTAGTAGGGTTCATCTTTAATTGATGCTTACGCATTAGATCAAAAATAGTCTTCAAATCTTGGATGTGATCCTCTTTTTGTCGACTTTTGACTGCAATATCATCAACGTAGCATTCGACTGTTTTCCGCAAATGTTCACGGAATATAGTGCTCATGGCTCGTTGATAAGTTGCTCCTGCATTCTTGAGACCGAATGGCATAACTGTATAACAGTATGTACCGATCGGCGTTCTGAAAGAAGTGTGTTTCTCGTCATCTGGAAACATTTTAATCTGATTGTACCCAGAATACCCGTCCATGAATGACATTCGTTCAAACCCACAGGTATTATTGATCATAACATCAGTAATTGGTAGAGGGAATTCATCTTTAGGACATGCCGCATTGAGATCGCGGTAGTCTATGCATACTCTGATCTTGTCAGTCTTTTTAAGGACAGGAACTATATTAGCCACCCAATCGGGATGTTGTTCCTCTCTAATAAACCCAGAAGCCATGAGTTTATTAACTTCGGCTTCAATTGCATCCATAATATCTGGACGGAATCGTCGCTGTTGTTGCTTGACTGGTTTAGCATTTGGCATGATATTGAGTTTGTGAGTTGCAATCTGTGGATCAAGTCCTGGCATATCTTCATAGCTCCAGGCGAAGACGTCGATGTATTCACGAATAAGTTTGATCATGTCTTGCTTATCAGTTTCTGAAAGACTTTCACTAATGAATATTGGTTTGGAGGATCCTTCTTCACCAACATCTATTTGAACAAGTTTGTCTTCAGTCGGAGGTTCTTTTTGCTCGAATCTAAACTCCCACTGATTATCTAACCTTTGGGCCCATTGTTCTGATTCGGATGAGATTTCAGATTCATCTTCGTCATTTTCTTCAGAACCGTCGATGGAGACCATGTTGGAAGACAGAATGTTGTAGTGGAAGTCACCGAGACTTGTATCAGAATCCCAGGAGGTGGTACTAGAAGAATCAGATCTCTTATCGTCGTCAGATTCGGGATCTTCATGGATAGTATTGATAAAGGGAATAGGAGCAACATAATCCAATCCGCATTTTGTCCGTCCATATTTCAGAGAAGGAATCTGAACAGGCATTCTTCTTCCTTTCCCATTACTGAGGCCAGTTCTGAAGTCATAACCCATATTTTTGATAATATCTTTAGATTGCTGGCTGTAACGACGCAACTGTAATCTTCCAGAATTATCATTTCTATCATCATCTTCAAGGTTGATAGGGTTTTTTTGGTCCTTTGTGGAAGAATATTGGAATGTCTCCTGGTTTTCTGCTAGGTACTAGAAAACATGAATCTTGTACTGATTCTAAGGATACTTCTGTATGAACAGTCTGTATAACTCCTATGGTTATTGTTTTCAAGTCATCTAACAAATGCAAGTAATTATGAACATGATTACAAACATCGATATACTGCAAAGACGGAGATATTTCATTAAATTCAAAAGTAGTAGTATTTACATCAGAAGGAGATTGAACCTTAGAAATCTTAGCCAAGTCAATGACTAAAGGGGGAGAAGAAGATCGAGAAGGAGTTTTGTTTCGATTAAGATCGATTACAAATGGCTCAGAAGAGGTGAGCTCCCTTGAAGCTTGAGATAGAAAAGTAGTTCGCCCACCAACAGGGATTATCAGAGTGCCCTGTCTTACAGGTGAGGATGCAGGAAATGTAGTACGCCCACTGACAGAAATGATCAGTGTATCTTGGGTAGATGGTTGAGGTAATGGAGATACGTCCGCTCACTGGAATAATGAAGGGGCCTTCTCCGGAGGGTTTAGGAGACTGTTGCTGAGTAGTTCGACCTTTAATAGGAATTATCAAGGTCTCACTTTGCGGATCTTCTTTCTCCATAGCTTGTATCACCTTTGTATACTCTTCTTTGTACATCCGGGAATCACTGAAATAAGCTTCAACCCCATGGAAAGGATTTATATCAGCAACTTCCTTTTGTACTCTTCCATTGCTGTCAATGTATTTAAAACACTGATGAAGAGTAGAAGGCACCACATTATTTTCATGAAGGAAGGGTCTTCCCAGGAGAAGATTATAAGATCCCACGATCTCGATCACATAGAAAGTGACTTTGGATCTGAAATCGCCTATCTGAAGTTTCAGATGAATCTTTTCCAAAGGCTCGCTTCGGCTTTGATTGAATCCCAAGATAGTAGTAACCGTCTTAGAAAGCTTGTGAAGAGGGATTTTTAGTTCATCCAACAGACTCTTTGGCATTATGCTTATAGCAGACCCTGGATCAATGAGGATACGATCTATCTTCATCATATCGATATAACAGTGAAGTAGAGAGGCCGATCATGTCGATTATCCTCCAGTAACATGTCATCTTGTGTAAAGGTGATATTTGGGATAATCTCAAATATGCTGTTGCAATGTAAGCAAGTGGCAGGTTCTTCATCTGGTTTCTTCAATTGTGCAAGACAAGAGTCAGCCTGAAGAAGTGCCTCACTTAATGTCTTCCGAGTCTCTTTAGAAAGACGTAGAAGTTCGAAGAGAGACATTCTAGCTGGAGTATTAGCAAGTTGAGCTAAAATGTCGAAGTTATAAGGCTTCTGAAGCCCAAGAGGAGAGGACTTTTTGATTGGTTTATCAAATCGAGCATGTTGTTTGCCTTTCTCAAGAGCTGTGGGCTTGGAAGGAGTAGGTACAACCGGTGTGGTTGAAGGAACATGTGCAGTAGATGATTCTTTTTCAAGAGGAACATTAGGATTGTCTTTGTCAGCAAAAGAGATATCAGGAGTATCCTCAGGACTTTTGGAATAATCCTTTAGATAAGGTTTCCCTGTTCTAGTAACACCAGCAAGTGCTTCTGCTTTGTCTTTTGATTCTGTGTCGGGAGTAGATCCGAAAGAAGTCATATGACATGACTTAGTTTTTCCAGCCTTCTTAGATTTTCGGGAAGTAGTCTTTTGAAGGGGAGGAGATTCAAAATCCGTCACTAGATCGGGATGAATCCACATGATTTCTCCTGTTTCAATAGTGATCGGTACTAAATCCTCAGACTGTGGAGGGGGAATATTCACGATTTCAAGAGTTGCCTTGGGAATAGGAATGATCCCGCTTTCAAGGAGTTGAGGAGGGAAATCTCCGAATTGCATAGAGACGACGTTGGAGGTGACGGTCTTCTCTTTCGGAGTAAGAGTGATAGCTCCAGATTTGATCATTTCCTGGATCTTTCCTTTCAGTACATAACATGTACGAACTGTATGACCCAACATTCTGTGGTATGGACAGTATTTAGGATGATCTGTCTTACCAGCTTCATCGGGTTTCTTGATTTCAGGTAATTGTATTTTATTACCCTTCAGCAGACATTCAAAGATACCAAGGACATCATCGTCATCAAAAGAGTATTCTTCTTTGGGGCGAGGTGTTCTTGGTTGTTGAGTCGTAGAGGCAGGAGTAGTTTGAACAGTCGATGCATCTTTACTCTGGAGATTGACTTCAAGGGTTTCTTTTCCCTTACGAGTATTAGATTTAGCACTATTATTAGTACTTTGACCTGTTTCTTTGGGAGTCATCTGCACTCCTAAACCTTTGAAGGTTTCAGCACTAATTTCTGCGGCTTTGGCACTAACTATGAAGGAAGGCCAATCTTGAAATTGAGTAGATCCTGTCCACATGCTGATGATTGGTAACAGATTCGACTTACATGTGTCAATAGTAACAGCATCAGGAGTTCCAAGAGGCATCTTCAGAGCTTCTCTTCGAAACCGTTCAATGAAATCCTCAGTAGTTTCATTATTTTTCTGCTTGATTCTTATAAGAGCAGACATAGTCATGTCATTGAGCCCCTCATAGAATCGTTCAAGAAACATTTGTTTGAAACCGGCAAATGAGGTAATACACCCATCCGGGAGACTTCTATACCATTCATAAGCCGTTCCTTTGAGACATCCGACAAACACCCGAGTAAGGAGGGCGTCACTTGGTTGTAGCTGGTCAGTCATTACTTCAAAATGATTGAGAAACTGACTTGGAGAAGTGGTTCCATCAAAGAATGAGATAGTAGGAGGCTTGTATTTAGGAGGATATGATACTTGCTTCCATTCTATTGGATAAGGTTGCTTGATACCTAACCTTTGTAAACCATCTTTCTGTTTGAATGCCTCAAATTGGGTTCGGAGATTTCCTCAATTCTTCAGTAACGACTCCGAAAGATTGTGGAGTTGTAGCTTGTAGAGAATAGTTGGGAGGAGGGACAACATTATAAGCACTACCCCCAGCTCCCGAATGGCTAGGAATTGGTTGAGCTTGCCCAGAGATATTGGATTGTACTGCTGGAGGAACATGTACTGGACTTACACCGGTGTCAATTGGTATAGCGTCAGGTACAGTCTGTCGATTTTGCAGCTGGGTTGCCATAAGTTCATACATTGACTTCATAGTATCAGCCATAGACTTCATTTGTTGTTCTAGAGAAGCAATTCTTTGGTCTTGAGGAGTCATCGAAGAAGAAGGATCATTGTTTAATTCAGTATTCCCATCCACCATATAAGTTGTGACTATACGAGGGATTATTGATGAACTAGTGGATCCCGTTTGTTCTGAATCATTGCTTTGTGTATCAAAATCAGTTGTAGGAGAACTACCCCCAGTAGGAAGAGGTGGAAAGTTAGATTCTCCAAGAAATTCAGAATAGTCTTCCGAAACCAAAGTTCTTTGATTAGAAGCTAGGACTCTTGATCTGGTGCCTCTATATACCCCATCTTGATCATCAGTTCTACCCCCAGTATCCCGGGAGGTCATGTTGATAGAAGCGAAAAGAGGTTCATCTTCATCAGGCATAGGTTCACACTGAATCCGATTAAAGACAGACTGTCGTTTAGTTTGACATCTGCATTGAATTATGACCTTTGGTTGGAAATCACATTCATGATCAGCATGGTCATGATCCATTGACAAAGAATTATTCCTTCTCTTTTGTTGAAGATGTTCTCGTAAATCTATATGTGAAGATTGAGGTATATCTGAGGACAATCTTTGTGCATTTTTAGGAATGTATTTCCTGTTCTTGGGTCTTGATGGCTCTTGATTATACAAAGAGTGGTTAATCTGAGCCACATAATTTCTGGCATATTCTACATCCGGATCTCTTTTGTTCCCGATTGGTATGGTTTCTTTTACCAGAAGTGCTTCCCAAACGAGATTGATTAAGTTTTGCTCTTAGATCAGTTGGAGGTAAAACATTGGTTTTCGATACTTGAAGTTTTCCTTCCATTGATCTGGATATTTGCAGAGAAGGAAGAGTTGAACCACCCCCTTGATTAGGAGTTGGTAACAAACCATCTTGTATAGACAAATTCTGTGCCCAATTTGAAGAAGTCGTAGAAGAAGACATTAAGAAATGTTTCTTCTTAGACTTGTTCAAGTTTTGAGACATAGAATGTCCAGAAGGAAGAGTAGTCAAGAGACTATTTCCTTTTCTTTGACTAACAAAACTGTCAGTCAAAGCTGTTCCTGAAGTAAACACTACAGGAGCAGAAGAAACAACTAAAGAATTGTTTCTTTTCGAAGGGACTTTGTGAGCCATTTGTGGAGGAGTTAAAGCAAGACCACCCCCAGTTCTAGCAGAACTTGGCAAAGAAGAAGAAATAGCTAAAGAGCTATTCTTCTTAGAGTATGCTGATGACAATTTGGCTAAGGAGTCAGTATTATCAGCGTATGAAGTCTTGGCTAAGAAGCCAGATTTTGGTACGCATGCTGAGTCAGGGAGAGCTGACTTAGTGGATATTGCGTGCGGAATACACGCTGAGACAGGCTTGGTTAAAGAACCAGTGCTGTTAGCGTGATTTTTGAATTTGGGATTACACGCTGGAACAGGTTTGGCTAAAGAGCCAGTGCTGTCAGCGTAACTTTTGGGTTTGAAAGTGCACGCTAGAACAGGTTTGGCTAAAGAGCCAGTGCTGTCAGTGTGACTTTTGGGTTTGAAAGTGCACGCTAGAACAGGTTTGGCTAAAGAGCCAGTGCTGTCAGCGTGACTTTTGGACTGTGTGACTACGGAAACAGATGTGGCTAAAGAGCCGTCACTGTTAGCGTGTCTTTTGGATGCTGTCGTCTTCGAGCACACAGGAGTATGCGTGCTTGCAGTAGAGTTCTTGCCAGTGTTAGGAATAGACACTGTGGCAGAAACTTCACCTCGACTGACACAAAATCTCTGACATTGATTGCCTTGTCAGTCGCATTAAATGACAATAAGCTCCATTTGTTACGCCAACTTGATGAAGGCTGAGTCTTGTTGAAGAAGATTTCGAAAGTCACGCAATAATCGGCTGTGATCTCTCGAGTTCTGTGCATACGTGGCATACGAGAAGACATTCCTTTTACTGTCGTGCTGTCAGTCATAATGACACTCTGACACATGATGAGCTGTCCCTCTCTGTGTATATTTGAGGATGAAATGGTTTGATAGAACCCAGCGTAACTTTTAAACATTGTCTTGATCAACTCAGCGTGACTTTCATTTTTGAGGCCTATAATGTGTTGATCACATTGCGTGTAATTTTTATGCTATGCATCCATGATTGATCTATGTCATTTAGCTATATTGCTATATGTGATCATTGATGGTTTAGTTACGCTAAATGTGACGAAGACCGCCTTGATCCTATGTTGATATGGTTAATGGACGAGATTGTCCGGATATACCCTAAGGATTAAGATAGCAATTTATGAGCTCACTAAGATTAACACAATTATAAGGTTACATACGTGGCCCAGTGGAAGACTGTTGGAATTATTCAATAATATGGGTCACACATGTAAAATTAATTTTGTTGGACTATCTAAATAATTAAGCCAAATTAAAGTGGTATATTTGAAAAATTGGCTTAAGGGTATAATTGTCATGGAAATAATGTGTAGATACCGGAGATAAATCTAATTTGATGAGGGGCCAAATTAGAAATATTACTACATATAAATATATGTACTCATTAGGGTTATGGTCTCCAACTCATACGGCCACCAAAGAGAGGGTTTTCTCTATTCTCCTTTGCATCCCCATCAACAAAGAGAGGAACAAAGATTTCATCTTTGTTATTAAGGGTTGTAGCGAGTTGGAAGATCGAACCCATAAAGAGACGTCCGCTTCAAGATCCATCAAGCCTAGCAATGGATTCAGGTACGCTTCTGCAATTTATTTTTGGTCTTCGTCTCATGAATCAACAAACATTAATTTCTAACATTAATATCTATGTTACACAGGCACAAATACGACATATGACACAACATGATATGGACACAGCGACATTGAAGAAGTACCAATGTTGTCATGTTAATAGTGTTTTATCTGAGTGCCTGTGGTATCCAATACGTGCCCACACGGAGCAATGCAGGAACGTCGTTGATTTTTAGAGTGTACGTGCTTCCTATGTTTTAGAGCTCGACGGGTTCGGTAATCTAGGTCAGTCGTGGATCCTTGGACTGATTTGGTATCAACCAAAAGACTTTTGGATGAGGGGATACTTTTTGGAGCCCCAAAACTTCTTACATATTCTACTTACTCCATCTGTGTACAGTTACTATAGTGTATGCAAAGCAATCTTGATAAATGTCCATTGTTTGTTGGGAAAGTCTCCCTTGACGCTGTAATGGTTAGACCCATAGGCATGTTCCTAGAAACCTGAGTGTTAAGGGAGGCTGGTGAAAAGAAGTTATACTAATATCGAGAGTTAATAAGGTCCTCCAATTCTGCATGATAAGGCATGGGACAACTCACATGGAAGACGTGATGAAAGTTAGGCCTAGAACTTTCTTTTGTCTAGAAGTTTCTTGTAAGACCCTTGAGGTCCTATAAATAAATAGGAGGTTCATTTGCTCCTCATCACCCAAGTATTTATAAACTCTCTCTAGTACAGTGAACATTTCAACATTCCAATTTCTCTCTCTCTTTTGCTCCACATTTCTCATTCTCGTTTTAGCGATACATCTAAGCATTTGGAAAAGGCTTGCACGAGTATTCGAGGAGCGAGTTGTAGGCAAAAACACTTGAGTCCGTGACATTAGGGTGGACGATAATAGCGGAGGATACTTTTCATCGACAATAAACTATCAAAAGATATTTATTGAGGTCAGGGTGGGCACTCTCATTCCATTCCCTCTATCTAGGTCTGTCTTGGGTCCTTGGACTGATTTGGTATCAACCAAAACACTTTTGGATGAGTGGATACTTTTTTGGAGCCCCAAAACTTCTAACTTACATATTCTACTTACTCCATCTGTACATTTACTATAGGAGATGCAATCTTGATAAGCAATCTTGATAAATGTCCATTGTTTGTTGGGGAAGTTATAAAAGGCAAAGCATTCATCTCTGATGCCATAATGGTTAGACCCATAGGCATGTTCATAGATTTGCCAAATCCTTTATTTATTTGGAGTGGAAAGTGATGGGTGGATTTGGAATAGTTATGACAAACCCAAATCATGCTGCCTCCTTGTCCCCCATGACTTCATTCATTCCCACATCCTCAGAGGATGTGTATGGATCTTCGTTTTTTTTATTTTTTTTATAAATAATAATAATTTGTTAAGTAATTCATGTATAATAATTATTATTGTTATGTTAATAAATATGTTAAATTAGTATTAATTAAATAATAATACGTAATTATTCAATAATTAAGCTACCTAATAATAAATAAATAATATAATTATGATAGTTTCCTAATATTTTTATATAAAAGTTAATAACAATTACTACATAATATATGATAATCAATTACAAAATAACATTTTATTTAAAATTTAGTAATTAATAATGCTTAATTATTTATAATACAAATAATTTAATATAATACAATATAGTAGAATATATATTAATTCAATTTTAAGAAGTTAGGCTAGTTATTTAACACAAACATTAATTAATTAGTTAAATATTAATATTAACGATTAACTAGTATATACCTCTCCCTTTTTCACTTTCCAAACACATTTTCGAAGGTAAAGGGGTCAGTAAAGTGTATGGATTTGCGTGTACTTTTTATCCTTGAATATGTTTGGAAGTGCAAATCCAAATCCACCCCTCACTTACCATTTACCAAACCACCCGTAAGAGTAATGAAGGGAAATATCCAAACCCACTCTCCTCGTAATTACCATACCATTAATATTCTCTCTTTTCTGTGTTTGTTTTCTCTCTTTTGGCTTTATTCTCTCTGTCTCTTTCTCTCTACTAGTGAGAGAGATTATTGATGTGATTACGAGAAGGAGACAGAGAGAGTAAACCCAAAAGAGTATGGGTTGGATTTTTCTCTCTCTCTCTCTCTCTTCATTACTCTTGCTACGAATTTGAGAGAAAATGAAAGAGGTAGAGATGTAGTAGGCAAGGTTGTGAAAAGCGCTAGGCGCTAATTGGACGGGCACTCGTCGCCTAGCGTCTAGTTCGCCTAGGCGGCCGCCTAGATCTAGGCAGTTCAAAAAAATAAAAATAAAAACTACTGAAAATTACAAAAATCTGATAAAATTCCAAAACATGCATACTCGAGCGTCGACATAATGGTACACACAAATTTGTAGCAACTCTAATAATATCTTAAAATAAAGGTTCACACATAGTGTTATAACTTGCGAGAGTAAGATAAATGTTCACACTAATGATTTTTTTTTTTTCCATTAGAGTCCAACTAAGAACATGTTATTAGCAACAAAACTGACTTATAAAACAACCAAGACACTAATTTAACAACCTAATTCAACTAGTATTATTAGTATTCAGACAACAATTAAATTATTAAAATGAATTTTATATATATATATATATATATATATATATATATATATATATATATAATTCATTTCAATTTATTTTCTATATATATATATATATATATATAAACATCGAGTTTTGGGGAAGAAGTGTATTAAAAACGATGGAAAATAAATTGAAATGAATTATATATATATATATATATATATATATATATATATATATATATATATATATATATATCGAGTTTTGGGGAAGAAGTGTATTAAAAACGATGGAAAATAAATTGAAATTGACATAATTCATGACAATTTCATAATTGCAGTAATATAGAGAATTAAAAATTACATAAATATATGATAATCCAAGGCATCGTAATTCCATAGACAAATAATTATTGATAGGCATTTAGCAAATTGACATAATTGTGACAGGAATACCTAACTAGTGGGTGGTGAGGGTAAAACGAATGATGTAATTCGAGACAATTTCATAATTGCAGTAATATAGAGACAATTAAAAATTACATAAATATATGATAATCCAAGGCATCGTAATTCCATAGACAAATAATTATTGATAGGCATTTAGCAAATTGACATAATTGTGACAGGAATACCTAACTAGTGGGTGGTGAGGGTAAAACGAATGACGTAATGTAATTAAAAATTATGGTTCAGATCAAAATCCAGAATCATTGTATTTGTGCTGTATTCTAGAGACCTCAACTGTGACATTTTGAAAAATATACAATTTATTTTTAAAAAACTACTTCAAAGAATCGAGAGAAGAAGCGGAGAGAGAAACCAGCTTGGAGTCAAACCAACAGAGATCGAGAAAGCAGAAACTAGAAACCAGGGAAGAGAGACACTGAGAATGTGGGATTCAATGATCATTATGGCAGGTTAATAACCGATCAGCATTATTACCCTTCTCTCTGCCTTTTTTTAATTAGGGTGACCGGATGTTATGAGGGGCACATTTCCTATTCAGCTTCATAGGGGAAATATTCCTTGTGAGAAAGTCGTCCTTCAAGCATACTACTAATAGTATTCTATAGATCGCTGTGGAGGCAGGTGACGCACTGAAGAATCTACTTGCATGCTAGGATTAGGGTTTACAGTTGGTAGCTCTCCACAAAGAAATTTATACTGGAGCATGGTATTATGTATAAGGGTCTATTGGTAGGAGTCATGCAGAAGTAGAGTCATAGATCGGATTGTGACTTGAAAGGAGTTGCATAAGTGTTCAATACCCTATTTGCCAATGGGTAAGTATTCGATATTTGCTTTTCTCAGATTGTTCTCTTGAAATTGTTCAAAGAAAATTCTCTGCAGCCTTGAATAAATCCTTGTTCAATGAATCAGTGTAGGGCAAGTTAACAACGACAATAGTTTGGTGTTGTACTTCAGAACAACCTCCATGTTTCCAAAATAAGAAAATTGGTATAAAAAGGGACAATGTTGAATTATCCCCAGTTAGATACAGTTGACACCTCAATTATGCATATGACCTCTTTTTTGTTTCTTATTTGATCTCTCTCTCTCTCTCTCTCTCTCTCTCTCTCTCTCTACAGTGTTCTTGATTCAGCCTGTGGCAGGAGGAGGTTTCATTGTTAAGATTAGTTAACTTCTACAGATTGACTATATGATGATCCATGAACAATGCTTTTCCTCTTCCAATATCAATTCCTCGTCCAATGCCTAGCCAACTTGCATTAGCTTTTATAGTGCAACTATTTCTTCCTGCATCAGTTGAGGACTCGAGGACTTTAATCATTTATTTTTTTTTGTTACCAATTACTTTGGCTTACGTTTAGTAACTGTAACATATTTGATTTTCTTTTATATCCAAACAGACTGATTGAAGTGCAATGTTGTCCTGTGTTATCCTGACATCTTTCTACTTCTTGACATAGGGCGGGCTTTGCCTTTGTGACCAATATCTGATTCGGGTTCTTCATAGAGAGCATGCTTTAAATCTGAAGGCATCAGAATTTATGAGCCCAAAACTCTAGTTTTACTCACGCAGATAAAGCAAAAATGTACTATCATGCAATTGGAACTGTCCTGCAACGGTTCTCTCTTCTATGCATCATTGAAGCCTTGTGGCGTAGGGTTCGATTTAATTGTGTTATGGATATTTATTGGCTGCTTGGACTGCTGAAGAGCATGAGCATGTTTCGTGCATACAACTTTGGTCTATAGGTGACACTTATAACTGCATCAAACATAAAACTATAGTATTTCTACCTTTTCTTGCACCTTGTTTATGTAAATTTTTTTCCAACTATTTGCCAGTGGATTTTATGTTGTTAAACAGTGATATCTTTCATATTCTCCTTGCATACCATAATCTTTCTTGCTTAGACCATATGTACATGTGTTTGAATTGTGCCTTGGGATATTCATACTAGCTCCCTGGAAAAAAAAGGATGATGTCGTCAAAAGAAGGAATTTGAGATGAGATACATATCATATTTCTGCTAATGATAAGTATTCTTAATTATCAAACAAATCTTAAATCATCATGTTCGTCGTTACTAAAGCTACTGTTGCTTTATCAAATAATTTAGGATATTTGTGCAGATTTTTGAGGTTGGTATATAATCTTTTCTATATGCACAGCTTGATGAGTTTTCTAATTAATGTCAATGAGTTTATGTTCTGAGTTTTAAGTACTTTTCGCATATTCTGTCAGGTTTGGTACAATGGGATTTATAGGTAAAAAATGAGGGGGGGCGGTTTCTAGGAATGTTCAAACTGACTTGCCATTGTAATCCTATTTTGAATGAGTTGCTGATGAGTTAAGGTTAGATGATATTTTACAAGGGATAAATGACAAAAAATTCCTCGTTAAATGTGCACATTTTGCATAGAAAGACATTTAGTCAAATTTAGCAAATAAAGACCTCCGCAATCTATGACTTGTTCGGCCAGTCCTCTACCGTCTGTTGACCGTTAGTTTTGATCGTTAAGAGACATTTAAAAAAATACCTAAACTATCCCCGCTACCCCACTAGCCTCCCCTTCCCTAACCTACTCCTCCTCGCCCCCCTCCTCACACCGGCCAGACCCCCCCCCCCCCACCTTTCCCCTCCTCCTCCTCCTCCTCCTCCTCCCTGCCCTCCTCCTCTTCCCCCTCCCCCAGGGAGGAGTAAAGTGGTCATTACATACCCCACTTAACAACAGTTAACCGAAAGGAGACAAAATGAGCAGATTTCATACTTTAATGAATTTTAAGAGTACGAGGCCTTTTTAAACAAAATACGAAAATTTAACGAGAGATTTTTTGTCATTTACTCTTTTACAAGACAGTCGTGCTCCATTGCGTTTGGCTAGGGGGTGTTTGGTTCAAAATTTTGAGACTTGTGAATGGGTTTTGAATACCTTACCCATGCTTGGTGGTATGTCTAGGATTGAGAATGATGAGGGAATATGAGGGCCTTTATATTTTCATTGATGTGGAAAAGTTTTTCCCAAGTCCCCCTTGGGAATAGTTTTGCTTTCCTAGTAATGTTGTTTGGGTATTTTGGTTTTTTCTAAGGACACCACCCTTTTTGCTAGGGGCTAGCCCAAAATAGTTCAAAAATATTACAAGTTTGCCATCAAAATTTTTTGCTAGGGGCTAGCCCAAGCAAAGGTATAAATACCAATTTTCTTTTCATTTTCTCTCTCATTCTTCTCTTTTCTTTTCTCCCTCGACTCTTTTCTTCTCTCCTTCTCTTAGGTCAAAGAATTTAAACCCCAACTCTTTTCTTTTCTCCCTACATTTTTTTCAAATTGTTCTCTCCCTCAACTCTAGGTCATTGACTTCTCCAATTTATTGGTAAGTCATCGAACTAAAATATGTTTAATATTTTAAACAAGAATTTCACATATAAAAGTTGAATTATGTGTTTAATGTAGAAAAATATTGAACATGGATCAACCGGGATCATTAAATATTTCTGCAACGTCCAAAGACAACTTTGATGCATCGGAAGCCCTCTTGGTAACTACATTTTAACTTATTATCGGGTTAAAATTCGTGTTGTGACATAGAGGACTGCCAACACTCTGGCAGTCCTGATCATAGACTAGGACTGCCAGAGTGGTGACAGTCCTTCACAAAAGAAGGACTGCCAGGACCCTGGCAGTCCTACACATATGTAGGACTGCCAGGGTCCTGGCAGTCCTTCTTTTGTGAAGGACTGCCACCACTCTGGCAGTCCTAGTCTATGATACTTGAATGCAAAGTTTTAGTCAGTAAAGGTGTTTGAAATTTATGAACACCAATTGCTGTACAAAAGACGGTCTTGCTATTAACACAATTTGCTATTTATGGACACCAATCTTATGCACGGTCCTAATCTATGAAACCTATTTGCTTTAGGATGTTGTCTAATTGTACTAACTTTTAAGTTTTATTGTAGGACTTGAGATCTTCCGATTTTGTGGTACCGGCTCCAATTGCAGTCAATGTAGCCCATTTATTCTGGACCGATCTATGTTTTGAATCAAGTGAGGGTGCGGTACATTGGTGTCGAGAAGTTGGACGGGAAAACAACATTGTTCTAGTGATATCCAGATCGGCCCGAAATCGACCGGGACGACAAACTGTGGTGGTTGGCTGTGAAAGTGGTGGTGTGTTCAGAACGCACAAGAAAAACACAGTTATCCAAAGTAAAGTTCAAAGAAGAAATGTTGGAACGAGGAAATGTGGTTGTCCATTCACGATACATATTAGAAACGAAGAAGAAGGGAAATGGACAGTAGAAGTGAAGAATGGAACCCACAACCATAAGATTGCCGAGACACTATTGGGTCATCCGTATGTCGGACGGTTGAACAATACGGAGAAGAAGATAGTCGAAGACTTGTCCACCTCCGGAGTTGCACCGAGACAAATATATTCCGTCATACGACATGAAGATGAGAAGAACAAGTCTACAATGAAGTCAATATACAACGTCCTATCTTCTTCAAACGCTGTTCGGACGAAATCAAGAATGGCGATGCAAGAAGTGCTCAAGTTGCTTGTCGATAATCATTATGTTGAGTTCCATAGAAGACATCCCCAGAGTAATGAAGTATTTTCAATCTTTTGGGCTCATCCCGATTGCACAAATTTGGCCAGGTCTTTTGCCGATGTGTTAGTCCTTGATTGCACGTACAAGACCAATAAGTTCATGCCTCTCTTTCATGTTGTTGGGTTCACCTCTACTTGAAAAACATTTCCAGTGGCATTTTGCTTCATGAAGAGTGAGAAGCTTGAAGACTACACATGGGCGTTGGAGAAACTGAAAACACTTTACACTGGTCATACAGAGCCGTCAGTATTTGTTACCGACAGAGAGTATGCCCTAATTAATGCTATTCGTATTATTTTTCCTCAAGCGGATACATTGCTATGCACTTGGCATGTCAATCGTAATATCCAAGCCCAATGTAAGTTGAAGTTTCGGAAGGAGGATGGTAAAATCGACATGCAAATTTTTGACGAATTCTACAATGATTGGAATTGTGTGTGGCGAGCCTCTACGATTGCCAGTTACGACGCCGCATGGTACTTTTTCCAGCAAAAGTAGGAGGCGAGGGAACCGGCATGCATTTTTTACATCAAAGATACATGGATTGAACCGCACAAAGAACAATTCGTCTTAGCATGGTCGAATGTGGTGAAGCATTACGGCACGACAACTACCAACCGTGTCGAAGGAGCACTCTTTATTGAAGAGACACCTAAAATCATCTCTCGGCAACTTTGTCTCTGTTTGGCAAGCTATACATTTATCAGTAGACCAGACGGTGAATGAAATTAAGGCATCATTTGAGATGAGTTTGAATATAGTCAAGCATGAGCATAGAAAGGAAGTACTCTTAGACGCTTTAATGCGCGTGGTATCTCACAAGGCGTTGGCCTTAATAGTTGATGAGATTGAAAGGCCAAAGTTTGTCGGGTTTGATCCCGAGGTTTGCGGGTGTGTATATCGACATACACTGGGCCTCTCTTGTGCACATCAGATTAATGAATATCGCCGTGAATCCATTCCTATTCCAGTAGATGCTGTCGATCAATGTTGGAGGCAGTTGTCTATGATGCCCCTGGTGAAGACGGACGATGATTTCTTCTCTTTGCCACAAGTGAAACTTCTCCACGCAAGGTGGTGTGCCTCAGTAGGAGCGGAACGGATGTCCATTTAGCTTAAAATCCAAGAAATTGCATGTCCGGTGACTACTAGAATGCATGAGTCATCCGTTGTTTCCAATTCTAAAGGCAGGCCTCAAACAAGATTGACTAGTTCACAGAAGAGAAGGCTGGAGTCGACTAAGAGAGATCTATCGTCCTTTGAGCATGTTGAACGAAGCTTACAGCAACCTTCGCCTGCACGGAAGGGCAAGCTTGTCGTTCGCCGAAAAATGGAGAAAATGGACCTCCCAAGAGAAAATACCGTTGCAAGCCAAACAACGAGTTTGTATATTGACAAATTTTAACCTGCGCTTCGAAGTTACATTTGGTCTATTTTCGATGTCCCCGATGATGGCCATTGCGAATTTCATGTGCTTGCAAGGCATCTTGGTTATGATGACAAAGATGGATGGAGACGGGTGAGACATGAGCTGTACAAGGAGTTAGAGACTCGTCTTCCATTCTACTCCCGCATCCTAAGCGAAGAAACGGTTGCAAGTTTGTTGTTAAGTATCCCTTGCACTGACAGTGTTACCGGAAAAGTCCACTACATGTCAGTCCCGTCTGCCGGCTATTTATTTGCTAATAGGTACATGATACCTGTTGTACTTATCTTGCCGGATATTAACAATACATTCTTTCCGATGTGCAATCCTCCGACGGACCACGGAGTGTCTAACCTATGTACTATAGGTCTGATCGGGGATCACTTCGTTATACTAAAGATGATCGGTCATTCTCCGATTCCTCCACCTTCAACAGTTTGGTACAAAAGAGCACCGGTCGAAGCCATCGCTTGGACCACACCTTTCGTTGATCAGATCACCATTGTAAGAAGTTGTTGAAGATTGAGGAGCCAAGAGACTTACCTGTTGACCACTACGACGTCGAAATCGACTAAGTATAGATATATTTACAGTTTGACATTTTGTATATGGAGGACCACTTTTGTATACAGTGAAATATGAAGTCCACTAATATATATGGAGTAAATTTTGTGTTATATGTGTTTACTGTGTGCTACCTGTGTTATATGTGTTTACCTGTGTTATACCTATGTTATATATGCCTACCTGTGTGCTATCTGTGTTATATGTGGTTACTTGTGTGCTATCTGTGTTATATGTGGTTACCCGTGTGTTTTCTGTGTTATATGAGTGTACCTGTGTGCAATTATGTACGACAAAAGTAGGGCTGTCACAGCGTTTCAGTTTGAGAAACTCTGTCACAGAGTATTAGAGTTAGGACTGCCACACCCATGGCAGTCATACACTGAAGTAGGACTGCCAGGGAGCTGGCAGTCCTAACTAAAACTTGTTGTTACAGCAAGTTTTAGTTAGGTCTGCCAGCTCCCTGGCAGTCCTACTTCAATGTAGGACTGTCATGGGGGTGGCATTCCTAACTCTAATACTATGTGATGATTTTCATGTTCGAATCAAATTGTCACAGAGTTTGACAGTTAGGACTGCCACCCCCATGGCAGTCCTACTTCAGTGTAGGACTGCCATGGAGCTGGCAGTCCTAACTAAAACTTGATGTTACAAGCAAGTTTTAGTTAGGACTGCTAGCTCTCTGGCAGTCCTACTTCAGTGTAGGACTGCCATGGGGGTGGCAGTCCTAACTCTAATACTCTGTGATAATTTTCATGTTTGAATCAAATTATCACAGAGTTTGACAGTTAGGACTGCCACCCCCATGGCAGTCCTACACTGAAGTAGGACTGCCAGGGAGCTGGCAGTCCTACTTCAGTGTAGGACTGCCATGGGGGTGGCAGTCCTAACTCTAATACTCTGATGATTTTCATGTTCGAATCAAATTGTCACAGAGTTTGACAGTTAGGACTGCCACCCCCATGGCAGTCCTACACTGAAGTAGGACTGCCAGGGAGCTAGCAGTCCTAACTAAAACTTGATGTTACAGTAAGTTTTAGTTAGGACTGCCAGCTCCCTGGCAGCCCTACTTCAGTGTAGGACTGCCATGGGGGTGGCAGTCCTAACTCTAATACTCTGTGATGATTTTCATGTTTGAATCAAATTGTCACAAAGTTTGACAGTTAGGACTGTCACCCCCATGGCAGTCCTACATCAGTGTAGGACTGCCAGGGAGCTGGCAGTCCTACTTCAGTGTAGGACTGCCATGGGGGTGGCAGTCCTAACTCTAATACTCTGTGATGATTTTCATGTTTGAATCAAATTGTCACAGAGTTTGACAGTTAGGACTGCCACAACCATGGCAGTCCTACACTAAAGCAGGACTGCCAAGGAGCTGGCAGTCCTAACTAAAACTTGTTGTAACAGCAAGTTTTAGTTAGGACTGCCAGCTCCCTGGCAGTCCTGCTTCAGTGTAGGACTGCCATGGTTGTGGCAGTTCTAACTGTCAAACTATGTGATAATTTTCATGTTTGAATCAAATTGTCACAGATGATTTTCAAGTACGTAAACAACAACAATTCATCATAGGTACATAAACAACAATAATTCATCACAACTTAAGATTCATCACAATAAAGAAACTCAATAATCCAACTACAATAAATCATCACAATAATTCATCACAACTACAATAATTCATCACAACTACTTAAGTTTCAAACATTCCACATCCAAATTAAGTTTCAAACAAGCAAAATATACATAATAATTCATCACAAGTACGTAACTATTCCACATCCAACTTAAGTTTGAAACCAAAAAAATATCCAGATCCATCTATATATCATGCCAGGCCTTTGAACGAGACTCCCTATTGTTCATGAAGGGGAAGTCGACCACGTCGTCGATGCGATCAAGTTCGTTGGCGACCGCGACACTAGTGTCACTTTGGCAACCTCTCCGGAGTGTCTGCGCCAATTCCTTCACCTTTTGAGACTGAAAATGAAAGTATAAATGAATTAAGTCTACAAACATGAAAATCTCAGAATTACTACAAATACGAAACTCACCATCCTCACCAACCCAGTATACAGGATGTTTTTGGAAGGAAGGGCTCCAATTGCTCCGACGGCCACGGGACCCGGGGTGGTAGGGTTCGACAACTTAGGATGTCCGACCCCAAGAAGTACGACATGTAGTCCTCGCTGCAGTCGGCCATCTGGGTGACCGGTCGTCTTTCAGATTCCCGAAGTACATGTCGTTGCCACTCGGAGTAAAAGTCGGTCACCCAGTCGAAATCCTGCCGGTTTGTAATTTAAAGGTTGGGTTCCGCGCGGAGGCTCCAACAGCCGTAGTGTGCGCTTCGACACAGTTTGCACGAAGCCAAACTGACGAAGTACTCTATCGGGCATATACGGCTCCGTGATATCATAACATGTGATCATGCCCTGAAATAAAGAAACGGGTTGGACCTCACGATTCAGCTCCCGTAGATCTCGGTATGGATTCCAAAAAATCTGTAGGAAAACAGTTAACAACAAAACAAAATTAACATGAAAAAGTTAGTCAAAATATAGTACCTCTTCTGGCACCAAATTGTCTAATACTTCACGAATGGAAGCCAGTGTTTGCCAATTCTTGGTTTCCAGCTGGGATGGCCTCCATCGACACACTCTAGGAAGATGTTCAACATACCCTGGGTTCAGGTCACCCCGTCTGAGCATCGAAAAGTGCTCGTATATCCATGCCTATTCAATTTATAAATGAATAGTTAAAAATTAAATAACAAATTGAAGTATACAAGATTAAATTGTTAGAAGTTTTCTTACATGTAGCAGAGTCTGACAGTCGGCCATTATCTTAGTCCCGACACGGGATGCGATGCCGAGCTCGCGGTAAAGATTGGCTAGGATACCGCTTCCCCAGGAGATATCAATGAAGTCATCCACTTCAGATAAGTTGAGCATGTACCTAGCATGTATCGACATTCCGGACTTGTCCGAAATGTCGGCCGTTCCTAGGACGAACAGCATATACGTACGGGCCACCGCGTCGACCATATCATCGTCATCGTCATCCACCTCCATATCCATGAACTGGTCCACCAGAAATGATAGAGGAATTCTGTACGACTTCTTGAAGCCTGGTAGAGTTGTAAAACTCGTAGCCGGAACTCCAAGGTGGTTTGAGACGAAGTTGACGATCTTCTCGTACCATTTCACGGATTTCTCATTGGTGTAATGTTCTTTGGTCATTACGCGCCCGGTCACTGGCAGCTCCAGTATCTGGTAGACGTCGTCAAGTGTAATGGTCATCTCCCCTGCTGGGAGATGAAATGTGTTGGTCTCCGGGTGCCATCTCTCCACAAAGGCGGATATGAGGGCACTATCCATTGTCCTGTAGGCATTTTATGCCAAATTGTGCAAGCCGCTCGGTATGATTTTGCTCCGGACGGCCTCCGATAAGCTTGCAAACTGCCATGACACGGTTTTCTTCCCGTGACTCACAGCCCTAAGGATACGATAAGTCCTCTGTATATCGAACAACAGAAAAACATATCAATTATGAAATACATATATATAGTATACTAAACTGGTAGCTTACAAACGTCATGTACATACCGGGTTCTTCCATATTTCATACGCAATGTGGTTCTCAAAAGAAACCAACATTGAGCAACCGGGCGGACGGACAGGCGGCTCAGAAGGACCGGCCTCCTCAGAAGGACCGACCTCCTCAAATGGAGCAGAACCGTCTTGACGTGATAGGAGTCGGGCAATTGGCACGTCGTCGTCATCATCATCGGAAGGAGACGTAGGAGTAGGAGCTGTTGCTTCGACCGAGCTTGACGTACCGGTGGTGATGTCCGAGACCGAGCTTCGGGCGCCGGTTCGGAAATTGTTATCGGACGCTTGAGAGGACGTCCCGCACGTTCCTTCCGCTTTGACGCGGTGGACCGTATTCTTTTGTTAGCGGCCGGTGGACTGCACGACAACATACACTTATTAAATAATAGAAACAGCATGCAGTTACCCACCCCCATATGTCATAACAGTAGGACTGCCAGGCATGTGGCAATCCTAATGAAAATCAGGACTGCAACAGCCCTGGCTGTGATGTCCCATGCAGGTCGAGATAAATTGTTTGGTTACTTTACCGTACCAAGCAAACCTGCGTATAGGATTAGAGTCTAGGATCTCATCCACATACTTGACCTCTTTCCTCGATTCCATATTCGAACTATCGTTCGATTCATCGGCTGTATCTTGCTTGATTCCTCCTATCATTATTCTTATCTTTCCTTCATGTTTACTAGAGATTGACCCTACTAGTTAGATGTCCCAAACACCCTTAGCTTAATTCTATAAGTTGGGTAGAATACCCCATGACCTGACACACCCTTGACCATTATGGGAATACAAATAGTATTATCTAGACCATAGAGACTAGAGGAATTTAACCCATTTGGTCAACCAAGCCTTGGTCAATAAAATCGTAGAATGATGGTATAGGAATAAACAAAACTTAGATCCTTATGACTTTTAGACTATTCATTTTTGTTTTTATTCATCTACCATCGTGCCTATATTTTTACTATCTAAACTAATGATGCTAATGTAGCTTAGTTTTTGCAAGCTAAATTCTTTATCAAGCTTGTTCATGACATATGTTATTGGATGCATCCACTAACGTATTGTCTATTCAGAACCGGTACATGATGGTCTGATCAACCTAGTGCACTTTGGTTCGCTTTTTATATATCGTTCTACGTGGATGGAGGCATAGTTAGACTTGGCCTCTAGAGTCTCCTCCACGACTGTCTTGACAATTCTTTTGAAATTATTCGGTCGCCTTTGAATCACGTATTCGTATTCGATAATATCACCTTGGAACCCTTTATCGCTTTCGTCTTCCTTCTATTTTAGAAGGACGAAGTCCCTCGTGTCGAGTATCACCTTTAGTTGTCCGATCACTTATGACCACTGTAATTAGTCATTACCAACCGTGGCTATATCCTCATCCTAAACTACTCGTTCTTTTCCTCGGTCTATATCTACTATCACAACCTTCTAATCACTTAAGTTAAGAGTGAGCCTAACCACTCCCTTAATCGTGCCATCAACCAACTCTAAAGAAACCATATCCTTAAGGAAACCTAACTTATTTTCTCTTGATACCATATCATTCTTTATTGCATGATATTCTTGATTAAACTTTAAAACCCTTAATCTTCTACTCGTGCCTTAACTCGTGACCCTCATAACCATAACCGTGTTAATCCTATAATTTAGATCACGATTTCTTGCGGCATGATTTTGTTGAGCATTGTAATTGATTGTTCCCCATCGATACCCCCTTGTGTCTCCTCACCCCCTACTAATTCTTAATTTCGAGGACAAAATTCTTATAAGTTGGGTAGGATGTAAAATCCCTAAATTTCTACTATATATTTTTTTAAAAATTTGGTACTGATTTAAAATTTTGTATTGTACGTCGCATAGTCGTATTGTACGTCGCGTACGAAATGTCGTTTTCGTAATGGCTCGACGAGTGCGAATATGTGCGAACATACATATTTTTTAGGAAAATATTTTTGTATTTTAAAGTTTCAAAATAATATTTATAATAATTATTTTGCTATCATTACCAAGTTGTTATTTTATTTACTAAAAGCCTTCAATTATGCAGTTATTAATAATAAATAATATTCTTATTGTATACTAGAAAAGCATAAATATTACTCGTGCTTGCACATATATATTTCATAATATTTTACTAGTTTATTTTTAAATAATAATATAATTTTCGAAATTATTATTATTAGTATTTTTGGAAAATATATTTTGAAATTTATTGTGGCAATTTAAACTTTGATTTGATTTTATGGATTTATCTAAATAGTTAAATAATATCTATGTTTGAAAATTGATTTATCCTATTTGATTTTAAACTAAAAGAATTTAATTAAATTTAAATTGGATTTGTATTTGGATTTGGATTTGATTAATTTTAAATTAAGTTACGAATTACCTAATGGGGATTTAAATCCTCCCAAATCCTTATCCAACTGGGAATTCCCACATCCTATAAATAGGCAGGTACTCCTCCATTAATTCCACAAGCCAAATTTTTCCACAAATAATTTCCATAGCCAATCAAGTGCACCGTGTCCGTGTCCATACCCTCTTCCATCCACTATAAGGTTCTAATATAATTACATTATCATCTACGTGTCGGACAACCCTCGACACGAGCCAAATATCGAAAACCAATCCCAAAACCCTAAAATTTCTACACACCTCCCTAGAAATTCCTACAGCCACCATGTCTCAACCACCCTGGCTATCCACGGCCCCAACCCCCCTGACTGCCTCTGGCCAATACTGGCCGAGCCCCGCCAGCCGAGTTTACTGCCACCACCACCGAACCAATCTCCTGGCCATCTTCCCAGCATGACGACCACCCTCATCACCATCTTCAACTACCCGACACCATCCCGGTCGACCCACGGCTTCCGACCATTGCCACCACTGGCCGAAGCTACTGGTACAGCCACCACCATTCCCGTCCTTCCCAAATCCCCTCGGCCACAACCTATTGTCCATCTCGACCCGTCACAACTACCATCACCATCGTAACCACCACTGCCACCACGGCCAATGGCCGGACCGACCACCGCACACCCCCATCATCTCATCCCTGCCACCAAAACCAACCATCATTTAAGGAAAAGAAGAAGGGGACGTTACTCACCAACCTCGGCGAGCTACCGTCGTCGTCGTGCCGCCCTCCTCTTCTCTATCTCCTTCTCAACCTTGCCTCTCCTTCAAGTTCGTGCGCCGCCACGGAGCCCAGATCTGACTTGTCGACCGTCCAAATCTGGATGTCGCCCCGATCAGGCTTACCGCCCCACGCCGAGCACAGACCCCCCTCTCGCTGTGCGCCACCGCTTCTCTCCGCCTCCCTGTGCGTGCCCGGCCGGCCATCAACGTCCGCCGTGCGCCGCGCTCACCACCCGACCAAAACCCCTCTCCTTCCGCTCCCCTCTTCCTCTCTCGCCGCGACAACCCCGCCTCCTTTTCTTTCCCTCTACTGATTTCTCACTCTCTCTCTTGTTTCTTTTCCTTTCCTTAAAGGAACAGCAGCAGGTTTGTTTCTTTTTTTGCTGCTGTTGTTTTTTTTATTTTGTTTCGTTTTGTTTATTAATTGTTTTTCTTAAGTATCTGTTATTATTATTATTATTATTATTATTATTATTATTATTATTATTATTATTATTATTCTTTCTTTCCTTTCTTTTTTTTTGTTGCATATGTTGTTATAGTTATAATTATTATATTATGTTACGGTTAGTATTAGTTATTTATACTGTTCCATTAAAAATAAATATATATGGAGTAAATAATTTCCTAAAAACTTATTTTGTACATCCAGTGTTATTGTTTATACTATGTACATATGTAAATATATATTGTTATAAGTATTATTATCATTGTTATTATCTTATGCTTTATTAAATATATATAATTAATATCTCAAAAATATATTGTTGTATTATGGTATTTCAAGTATGGCTTTTGACTTCAAAATTATTATCGTAATATTTTCTAAAAATATAGTTTGACCTAGGATATATTTTCATATTTTCAAAGTATCTGTTTAGAAATTATTTTGATTAATGAGATATAGTTTTCAACTATAATAAATATTTTTCAAAAACTTATTTATTTATATATATAATTTCTTTTGAATATCTATTCTTATCCATGACCAATCGTTTGTTTCCTATCCCATGGTGAATCTCGAACTTCCTTATATTGTCCCTAACTGATTTGACTATTCCGGACTCAATGACATAACCCGTTCCATCGTCTGAGATCAACTTGTGTCGTTTTGACATTCGAGACTACTTCTGTGCCGATATGATCATATCACGCCGATCAACTTTAAATCAAACTGAGAGGCCGTCTTGCGTAGTTGTAAGACCGAAGGCGATCTTGTGCCACCTTTATTGTACCACACCAGGCAGCTCACCAGGCGTCACAACAGGCAAGTATATTTTGCTAATTAACTGTCATATTATTTATTTTTGCGTTATTTACTTTGTTTCATATTTGTTATTTTTTTGTTATAAACTGCACGTCCAAGCCATACTTGGGTGCAAGCGACTCTATTAGTCGTTTTACTTTACTCTATATGCATGTAACTTAGTGTTAGCGGACTACCTTCTTATTGGGGGATATCCTTATATCTTCCTTGGCCATGACACACACACTACACGGTTGGAGACATGTTGCTAGGGGCACGACTTATAGACTGGCCCTCTCTAAAGTCGTGTGACGGATAGATGATCGTAACTGCTATGACTAGGGTTTTAGAGACTCAAGCAGTTACAAAACTGGACGAGCCATGGACATGACTTGAACAGTGTGGAAAATATTGGGGGAGGACAGTCGCTAATGCGTATGGGAATCTAAACATGTAAACCACAGTCTCCGGATGGAACTGTGGCGATTTATTTGCAGATGTCCTCTGACGTTTTGGACGTTACGGACGGATACGGATTACTGGATGCCAGTTACGTACACATAGCCTAAAATCCCACCCATGCGCATGAAAGTTGTCCTCTAAATTGCACATTATGCGGTTAGTATCTCCTTTGCATATTTGTGTCTAGGATAGTCTTTCATATATTATTTTATTATTATGACAGTTCATATTAACTTGTTCTTCCTGTATCTTGCTACGTCCGTCTGAGGACCTGGTTATTCCCCAGGTGTGTGTTCATGTCTTTCGCAGGTATCTTAGCCGAGATCGTGGTCTTCTACATTTATTCGAAGATGACGTGACTTGGTTCCTCCTTACTACTTCCACTTAGTCATTTTATATATCATGTACTTCTTTCTTTTTTTTATTTTGGTTGGTAGTGGATGTGTCTCCACCCAACATATTGTATCAGAACAATTCATTATATGATATCTTTTATTCCCTTATTTTGTGGATGCGATTAGTTAGTTATGGTTCTACTGTATTTTACAGCTTATGTATCCATACGAGGCCCATGTACTTCGTATATCTACAGCTGGCATGTCTACGTTCCTAGTTCTACGTATTTTGGGACTGGGACGTTACACTGGCAGTCCTCTTTCACAAGAGTACTGCCAGGACTGTGACAGTCCTCTTTCACAAGAGGACTGCCAGGACTGTGGCAGTCCTGATTTTCATTAGGACTGCCACATGCCTGGCAGTCCTACTGTTGTGAGACCCGAACTGCCCCAACGACATCCTAGTTTGTCGTGTTCTAGGGTTAGGGTTTCAACGTAAAATTGGGGTTTCTTGTGTTCGAAAATTAGGAAAGAGAACGTGAAAGAGATTATAAACCTATTTTATCAAAACTTTTTCAAGAATTAAAAAAATTCTAGGGTTTCGAATATAATGTACAAAAATCTCGAAGAAATTAGGGAGAACGTACCTGGATTCCGGTTGCTTTGACTTGCGTGTCATCTCTTCGAGAATCTTGGTGGAGGGATTGAGAATGGAGTGGTGGAGAAGAAGAAATTAGGGTTTTAGGAGAGGGAGAGGGAGAGAGCTTCTTCTTTTCTTCTTGAGGAGAGAGAGTGTAAAATGGAAATGAGAGTGAAATGAAAGGTTTGGGGGGTTGGGCTGCCCCCTAGCAAGTTGTGGGTGCCCCCTAGCAATTTCTCCACCTTCTTGGGCTGCCCCCCAAGTAAGGGCTGCCCCCAAGCATTTTTGGTGGTGCCCATAGAAAAAATCGGGTATTTTGTTTGGACGGTAATATCGTCTCTTTATTTTCAAATTTTCAACTTACATCCCAAACATGTGAATCATCATGAAATTAATGAAAGGGTATATATGAAAAATTAAATAATTTAAGATTTCTATCATGTGTGAACTAAACATGGGAATAGAAAATTTTAAAATTTTGAATTACCTATTCCCAACCTAACAAAAAATGGCTATGAGAATGTTGAATTTCTTTTCCATGGAAAAGGAATTGAAAATATATTCCTAGTAATACAAAAATTTGATCCAAACGATAGATTACCAATTTCTGAATTTATACAGCCCTGGGTCACTGGATTCATTGCCTCTGAGCTTTGATCTGAAGTCTAGGGCCTCGTTTGGTTCACGGAAAGGAAAGGAAAGGAAATTAATTCTTTCATATTTCATTTCCTTTGGGAAATTACAATTTAAATCAATTTTCTTTCCGGTGGTAGGAACGAATCCTTGGGGTGGTAGGAGGAACCACTTTCTTTCTATTTTTTCTTCTTTTGGGAATCAAAAATTCGTTTCCTCCCCATTTTCTTTGGCATCCAAATGAAGTTGGAAAGAAATCACTTTCCTTTCCTAATACTCTAATTCCGACCAAAAGTGGCCTAAGTTTTTTCTTGCAAGAAAAGAAGAAAAAGCTAAGTTTGGTACTAACTTGTAGGGATGAGCATTCGGTTAATTCGGTTCAAACCGAACCGAATAACCGAAAACCAAATAAGAAAAATCGAAACCGAACTGAATTGGCCCATAACCGAATCAAATCGAACCGAATTAAATCGGTTCGATTTTTGGTTTATTTGTGTTTTTTTTAATATGTATAGTAATTAAATATACCTAAATTTATTTAGTATATACCTATAGTATATACATATATATATATTTAGTGTATACCTATATATATTAATACCTTATTCGGTTTCGATTATATATATATATATATATATATATATATATATATATATATATATATATATATATAATTTTTCTTTCGATTTTGGACCAAAATCGAATAAGAAAATTTAGTATTTTCAAAACCGAAATCAAACCAATTTTTTTTAAAATCGAATCAAATTTCTTATTCCGTTCGGTTCGTTTTCGGTCCATAACCGAATAATGCTCAACCCTACTGACTTGGACGCGAATAAACAATAGCACATTAATCGCTAAGTTTACCCATCATATCATATTTTAGAGCAGGATCTTCCATTAATATTTCTACATTGGGAATGCACATTTTAGCAAGTTAGTTCAAAAAGTACACTCATACTTGATTATTTAGCGAATCAAGTTTGAATTATCGTTGTTTGTTTATCACTCCTTAACATTAGTATAAATACTTTGTTGTAACTCGCGGAAGTGTTTTTCTCAATTTTCTGTTGCTGACTATATCGCGATCGGCCAGCCCGGCAATGTATACATTTATTTTGTCGATTTACAAGTTAATATGGTTAAAATTTTAGTTTGTTAGTTAATATTAATTTAGGGAGCGACGTGCGAATCGAGAAAGATTCTGTATATTTAAGGTGTAAACTATGAAAAAACCTTGATGTTACGGTTGGCTTTGCGCAATTGTACCCCTGCTCAAGTGTGACGAACATTATTATTGTAAATGTAATGAGATATTAATTGGTTGACCTAAGTGACACGTTGGAAGCCCTTAGGTCATACGTGAAGTACAAGCAGGCTCATGTGTTCGCTAATTGCAACTACTACTCGCTCGATAGTGTCACATAACGTGCTTTTAGGGGTTGTTTGGTAAAACGGAAGGGTTGTTTGGTAAAAAGGAAGTAGTGAAACGGAAAAGTAGGACTTTCAAAGATTTGAAATATTGTTTTTCAAATATCGTATTTGGTTGGACTTGAATTTAGGAACGAAATTATCCATAATCATCTCTTCGTCAATAAAGAAAATTAATTCAAAACTAAACAAAAGAAAATATAGTAACCTGAGAGACAAAACCCTCTCAATTTTTAGAAAATTAACTATACCCTAATGTGTGGATTATGCAATCACAAAAATACCAAACAATAAAAACCAACTATATAATGTGTTAGAAAATAAAACGATGAATATACCGGCAAAAATTATTCAAACTTTAATAAAAAATCTTCTTCATGAGAAGTTAGGTCTCGCACTACAAGAGATATGAAACCACATAAACCCGAAATAAGGAAAAAAAAAAAATCCAAGAAAATTACAACTTGTAACTATTCAAATTTTTTTCCAACCTGTGTAACACCCTGTTTTCAGAATTTAGAGTATTTTTGAAAATTTATTATTTTTATTATTTATTAGTGGTATTTTAGTCATGGTATGATTTTCTGGTGATTTTAGTTAAGTTAAACCATTTTCTAAGTCATGACTTATGACTTTGTGACTTTGTTAGTATAACCCTAGTGTAAATCCTAGAGATTTCATAACCTAGAGACTAACCATGATCATGTGAGCCTAGCCATAGGTTTAGAACATCAAATTAGGGCTTTTTGGCCTAAAGGGTATTTTGGTAATTTTCTAGGAATTATTTGGAATTATTTGGATTATGTGATTTATTATTATTTAATTAGTTGATTAGTGTCATGTTAGCTTCTAACCTAGTTTAGCACTAATCTAGAGGTTAGTTACTAACCTAGAATGATAAGGGGATAGATTTAGTCATAGGATAAAGTGGGTTAAATATCTAGATATTACTTTTTAGATATTTTACCAAAAACACTCAAAATATCCAACCCCTTTACACAAGTCCAAGCCTTAGCCTAGAAGAAAGCCAAGGACACCTCCCCTACCCCCCCATGGCAGCCAAGGACCCCCCTTTGGCAGCCCACAAACCTATAAAATCCCATTGAATTAATTCATGAATGATTTACATGAATTTAATTCCTAGAAATTCCCTTTCTCTTCAAACCTACATAACTTGAGCTATATTGATCCAAATTCACCCTAGTCTTTTGCATTGGGTTCCTACAACCTAGAGGGTGCTAAAGGAGGCTAGCAAGCTGGACACAAGGACTTGGACACCAACAAGTGGATAGGACACCCCCCCCTCTCTTATTGAGTTTTCCTTGAAAATTGCATCAATAGGTAAATGCTCTTAAACTTAGTTAAAACTCTGATTTTTCTTCATGTATGCATGCATCTAGGTACTAGGGTACTGTGAGTAAAATTTGGTGAAGGTTAGAGTCGGTTTGGTGTCCGTATCGGACACGTATCCATGTTTGAAAACCTATGTTTGGTGAAATGCCACTTAGGATTAAACCTTGTTATTATGTGAAACAAAATATGTTTTTGGGTAGCCCTAGACACCTAGGTCACAACCCTACTGGACTGAACACAAGACTGTGTCGTGTTCGTGTCCAAATCGGACACGAGCTCACGGATTTGCACTGCACACTGTCACAGAAAATCCCCTGCTACCACCCCCTTAGTTCTCACTACACAGGCCACTAGGACACACCAAAATTGGTGGACACAAGGGGGCTGTGTCTGCACACACACCCCTAAACTTTCAGGACACCTCGTGTCGTATCGAGGACACGAGGACACGTGCACTGGTCGTGCACTGACAGTGCACGCACGCACAGAGTCCACTTCGCGCGTCTCGTATCGCGCGAACACGACACTTCGACACCTCGTGTTTGCACGAGTGTGTAGCCCATCATGTGGGCTACACGTGGATATGACCACGAGGCCCCACGTGGCTCGTGTCGTGTCCACGAGACACGAGAACCCATGCACGACGCGGTGCAGAACACTGAGTGTTAGTCGATTTTCTTCGACTGATATAGAGTTCGTGCCGTGTCCTGAGGACACGTGGACACAAGACAGGCTACCTAAACCCTAGACCAACCCTAGGCGAACCTACCCACACGTGCACGAGACTTCTAGACACGTGTGTCGTGTCCTAGAGCTAAGTGCACGCGTGCACGACGCTGTGACATTGCACAGTGTATCAGTGTTTACCCGATTGGGTTTCCAGTGAGTTGGACACGTCGTGTCGTGTCTATACTCTGTGTCAGGCACCTAGGACACTAAGGTATCTGTGGGGCTCCAGTTACCAACCCATAGGATCGAGTCTTAGCTCGTTTTAGAGGGTGTAAATCGAGTTACCCTGTTTTCGAAATGCACAGTCCACAGTATCCTGTTTTGGGGTTTATTTCCAGATTTTAAGGGTGAGTTTCAAATCGATTTTTGATGTGATTTATATATGTATTAGTATATTTTTAGTATGTGTATGGGTAGTATATGTGTATGAGAGTGTGTGGGTGAGTTTTTGGGTTGTATACATGTATATACATGTGTATATACATGTATGTATATGTGAAGGGTGTGTGTGTGTTTTAGTTTTGTGTTGGGGGCTTTGATTTCCTGTTCTCAGGAAACTGAGAACAGTTTCCCCCCCCCCCCCCTCTATCACTGATCAGTCATTCTGTCCTCTCTCTATGTCTCTCTCTCTCTCTCTCTAATTCCCTCTATATATATATATATATATATATATATGTTATATATATATATACATTATATTGTATATAGTTATATATATATTTTGGTATATATAGCTAAGGGTGTATATATGGGTTTATATATATATGTGGAATATATACATATATGTTTATAGGATAGCTATCTATATATGTATATATATTATGTATACAAGTGAGTACTATATATATATTGGGTATTGTATATATATATTATAGATATGTATATATATATGTATTATGGCCTATGTATATGTATAGGCATTAGATATATGGGAATATCTATATATATATATAGATATATATATATGTGTATAACTTGTTAAGGTATAGGTTTAGAGGAAACCTATAGCCAATAGCCTATGGCCAAGATTACTAGCCTATGGCTTGGGGCTAACCCTAATGGCCCAAAACCCCACTTGATGACCCTTGTTGACTAAGGGTTGACCAAAGTCAACCTTAGGTCAACCATGACCAAATTGACCTAGAAATGGCTTGGATGAACATAGAAGGACTTATTGACTAAGATTTGACTAAACCCTAGGCTGTTAACTAGTTGGTTTAGGTTTGACCTATATATATGTATATTATTGTGACTTGGGTTTTGTGGAAGACCTATGTAGATTAAGATATGTATGGGGTTAAGTTAGATACTTAGAGTTGAGTCATGACTTGAGATTGGAATGTGGGATTAGCTTGAATATAGGATTAAGGTTGGTATTATATATATGTATATATATGTGTGGTATGCTTGTATAGGTATTGGTTATACCTTAACCTTGTGGTATTGACTTAGATAGTTGACCATTGACCTAATCACCTTGCTGACTAGTCCTTGTTTGACCAATACCTTAGTTGGTCTAAGTTTGATCTAGACTTGATCCAGATTGATCATGTTGACTAGTATTTGACTAGTTTGATTAGAGTGTTGACCAGGAGTTGACTTTAACCTAGATTAAACTTGTTTGACCTTGTTTTGACTCTATTTGACTTAGTTTAATTCCCTGTGATCTAGTATGACTTCATGTGACCTAGTTTGACTATTAGAGTTGACCCAGAGTTGACTTTTGACCAGATTGACCTAGAATCATGTAGTGTGCATTGTATACTTTATTTTTACCATTGTGGATACATTGTGACTTGTATTGCTCTGATTAGGAGCCATACACCTCTCCTCAGACAGTATATCCTCTTCAGACATTCAGTTATCAGGCGAGTACATTCTCTGACCGTTTCATATTTGCCAGGATTTATATTCTTGCTCTAGCTTACTTTACTTGATGCTGACACGATTGTTATCACGGATTGGTACTATATGGATCTTTTTATGAGATGTTATCCCCCTCGGGAGCATCAGGTACTTTTGTCATGTGTGTTTCACTTACATCATGTATCTCATGCTTCTATTTTCATGTATCTTCATGTATCAGCTAGTGACTCATGTACTCTCATGATCACCGAGCCTCCATGAATCTTCATGAATCACTCACGTATCACCCAATTATGGGCTTATCACGAATCTTAACATAACCTGAATGGATCCTTGTGTATTGATTGGGGATGGGAGAGTGGAAATAGTCATGTGGATATTACCCCAGTAGTTGTAGTCATGAATCACTTCTAGCTGTAGTCATGAATCTCCTATGCTATTTCACATGTCTATATTTTACTCTGACTCACTAGACACTGCTAGTTCTCTATATACAGTAGATATTTCCTTTACAGCTATCTCTTTTGCTACATGTATCTTCCTTCAGCAGTTCCTGTATTTTACTCTATTGCATGCTTTATATCTCCTATCATTCTATGCACTGCGTGAGATGTATTGTGCTCGTTCCCGTCCTGATTGGACCTGTTGAAAATATTACAGAGGATGAGGAGGAGGCCCTGGTGTCTACCTATTATGGAGCAGGACTAGATGATACTTATGTTGTGGACCCTCAGCAGGATCCACCTGCAGCTGAGGATGTTGCCCCAGTAGTCTAGGCTAGTTTAGCTAGACAGTCTTTCGGTATTATCTTTTTGTCTCACATCTGAGTTGTATTTTGAGATATTGAGGTATATAGACTCTTAGACTTGTTGTATTATGAGTTGGCATTCTGGATATTATGTTGTACTAGACACTTAGACTTTTTCATCTATGCTATGGTTCTCTTTGAGTTACTATCTATCTATCTGTTCTTCATTCTTCTACCTTAGATGTGATTGAGACAGCATGTTGTGATGTTACCTCCATTCGGAGAGTATAAACTGTACAGGTACCTTTATATTGTTAGATGATTGACCTAGGACAGCGTTCTACCGCCGACACTGCGGCGTAGGCTGGACGTACCCACTTCTCGTGCCCTTACTCTAGGGTGCGGGTCGTGACAACCTGGTACCCTGAACTTTGATAGGTACTAACTTAATACCATCAACTATTAAATTTTTTTTTTTTATCTTGATAAGTCACGCATTAACTTTTTCGTTAATATTTTGGGGGGACTAAAATATCTACTCCCTCTCTACAAACACCCCCTATCCTCCCACCCCCTCCTCTCTCGTGCCCTATTGCCGTGCTACCGGGCTCCGACCCCGCCTCCCACTCCTCCACCCCCCCTTCTCCCTCGCGTCCTATTCCCGCGCCACCAGGCCCCTTCCTCCCCCACGCCACCAAGCCCGCCCCTACTCCTCCCTAGCCCCCCGGTCGCGCCACCAGGCTCCGCCCCTCCTTCTCCCCCGTGCCCCGGGCTACGCCACTAGGCCCCGCCCCCCTCCTCTCTCACGTCCCTTGGCCGTGCCACCAGGCCCCGTCCGTCGTCATTGTTGTCCTGCGTCGCCACTACTATTGTTGTCGTGCCGCCGCATACCGGAGCTTTATGCCGAAGAAGGAGAGGGGTTGCCGGAGGGGGGAGGGGGGAGGGGGAGGATATTTCGGCCATCTACCGTTTTCGGTTAACACCGATAAGGAAAGAATAAGGAAATGGTATTAAGTTGGTACCTATGAAAGTTCAGGGTATTAAGTTCAAAAATGTAAATAGTTAGGGGTTCAAAAATGTAAATAGTTAGGGGTGGGCATACGGTTCCAAGACCTACTGTTCTGACCCGGCCCGAACCATAAAATGTCCAAACAAGCCGGTTCCTAAAATTTAGAATTTAAACGGAGCGGGCCGGGACGGGTCGTGTGACACTAACAGGACGTGGCGGGTCCTATTTTCAAAATGAACGGGACCCCGGACCGACCGGTTTCTAGGGGTATTTTTTTTTTATTTATCAATTTTGAATTTTTTTTTTTGCTAATATAGTTTATAGATAATAGAACATGTTATCTATACTATTATATAATCCAAATACCAGGAGTATTTGGATTATATAATTTCTATACATTCTTAGATAAATTTATTTTAATTTTAGGATAAGAATGTCATTTACACCATCTACTAATTTTAAAATTCAAAATCTCCCTAACCTACTCATCCCACTCATTTATGTTTTCTCTCTTTCTGCACGTAAATTTTTTATAACTACTCCTGATGAAGCAGATATTTTTTCACTACCTTCATCTCCTCTTTCTAAACAACTTCATACTCATATGATTATGATAACTCTTCCGAAGCATTTACTCCTGGCATCTCTGAATCTGTACCATTTGAGTGAAACAAGGTATGATCTCTTCATTTATTTTATTTATTCTTTCTTTTAAGTCGTCATAGTTGAAAATTATCAAATAATTTGAGACATATATCTAAACAACAATATGGATTTATAGATATAATTTTTAATTTCTATCATCTAATAATTCAAATAAACATTTAAATGAATACTATATTTAAAAATATTAGTAAAACTAAATTTACAAATGATTATTATATTTGATTATAAAACTAAACTAAATTTACAATATGGATGACATCTATATGACAACCGTATATTATTATTAATTTTCATAAAGGAATTTTCTTTTGATATATGATACAAGAAAGGGATATTATTATATCAAATATCATGGATGGAGGAGATTATTATATACGTGTACTATGTGTTGAATCAAATATCATATTAATTTTCATTATATTTCACATGATTTAACCATATTATATTTTCAACCGTACATTATATTAACAAATTTCAAAATCAGGTTCAACACATTATATAATAATATACGGTTGACAATATAATCTTTTTTTTTCTCGACATTTTCTTCTTATACTTCTCCTACGAGTTGGAGAGAACGAACGAACCAGTAGAAGAAGGTTGACAATATAATCAATTCAATTTAACACATTATATTACAGGGAAGGAAATATACATTGAAAACTTAGAAAGGGATTTAAATGAATATTATATTACAAATAGAGGAGAAATTTTACAAAGAGATTTAAATGATTATTTTGAATTTTTTACAATGTGTTCAACTGACGCTCCAAGAGAAGGAAAAATAATGAATAACATATGGAGAATAAATTTTGTTTTCTTCCGATTTTTTTGGTATTATTTTTTATGGTTATTTCATTATTAAACCATATCTCTCTCTTTCATAGTTAATTCATATTGTTCGGTGGCTAGACATATATTTATTCATTAATATGGTTTTCTTGCTGCCGACTAATCATATAGATGTCTTCCTACTTTATAAGGCATCCATAAATTTGGTTCCACAATTTGGTGAACTATATGTCATGAGAAAATTTTATCCACGTGAATATATTTTTTGAAAATTTTCAAAGTCAAAGTTTTAAAAAATTAAAGAAGCGAGGATGATGCAGCAACTTAGTTGGCATATTCTCGAACGACCAGAAATGAACCAATAGGGTTGGAAAGTAGATGCACAAATTTTTTTTAATAATTCTTTTTATATTAATTTAAAAAATCATTATTAAGATAATTTCACACATATCATTTAAATTTTAAAAAAATCGATTAGGATCATTCTTATATGTTATTTAAAAAAACTAATTAGGATATTTTTGGATATTATCTAAAAAAATATAATTTAAATTTTGATTGGAATAATTCTGTTATATTATCTAAAACAATTTAAATTTATACTTGAACTAATTATGCCATATTATTATTTTTTAAATTTCTTTATTGTGATAACAATAACACTATCTATCTATAACAAATCTACATTTAAAAAAAATCTATCTATAAATTGTCTATATTGAAAAAGTAAACCCTGGTAGATAAAATATGGCGTGTTATCACAGCACACTTTAATCTCGGGCAGTCACAGAACACACATTTTTTAAAATTTAGATTTACATTTATTTCATATTTTTTTCAGTGTTATTTTATTATTAAACCGTATATTTCTCTTTCATGGTTATTTTATATTGTGCGGTGGCTAGACCTATATTTAAACAATGAAATGGATTTATTGATGTAATTTGAAAAATTAACTATCTAATAATTCAAATAAATGTTTAAATGGATATTATATTAAAAATATATTTAAAAAATAAACTTAGAAAAGTATTTAAATGAATCTCATATTTTTTATTTTTTAATTTGGAAATGTGTTGTACTGACCTACAAGAGGAGGCAAAAATAATGAAGAACGGAGCGAGGAGAAAATTTAGAAAGTGATTTTTTTAATTTTATATCCGTATTTTTTAATTTTATTTTATTATTAAGCCGTATGTCTTTTTTCCTGGTTATTTCTTATTGTACGGTGGCTATACAAATATTTAAACAACAAAATTGATTTATAGATGTAATTTAAAATTTTAATTATCTAATAATTTAAATCGATATTTATACTATTATATAATCCAAATACCAGGGGTATTTGGATGATATACTGCTCAAAGATGCTGATAAATAACGTTTTATTATTATAATTTTGTCATCTGAGTGATTTCTTATTGTTATTGGAAGATTAATATTTCTGTTGAGTAAGTTTGGTTGGATGTTCTTCTTTGTTAAATAAGATTGTTTCAATATTTCTAACATATAAAATTTCCTATTGAAAATAATAATTTTAATAAATTTTTAAATAAGTTTGGTTGTATATTATCTTTGTTGCATAAAATGATATCACTATTTGTAATACGCGTTGCACACGCATCGCGTGTGCCATGACACTAGTTGTTTAGTAATCAAATTCTAAAAATTTGGGAAGACATAAGATTTGTTTTGTTCTTATAGATAATAGAACATATGTAAATGTTTACTATTCTAGAACTTGAACTTTTTTTGGGACCCGTTTGGACCCGTGGGTCGGCCCGGTTCGGACCCGTTTCGAACGGGTCGAGCCCGTTCCGGTTCCAATATTTTTTGGACTCGTCCCGTCCCGTCCTGCCAATTAACGGGTCCGATCCGGGTCCATAAAATTTGGGCCATGCCCGACACGTGCCCACCCCTATAAATAGTTGATGATATCAAGTTATAATTTAGTCTTAGTTAAACCCTGTAGTCAAGGACATGCATGTAATTTTACCATTACATTTTCTTTCATAGACAAAATATTTTCTTACGGAAGTAAATAGTCCAGATGGTAATAACAACCAACAAACCACAAAAAATGTGTAGGATAATTACTCTAAATATACCTTTAGTTTTGTAATTAGAGTTTTATCATTTCAAACTCCAATTTTAAATCTAAAAAGTCCTAGCTGAACCTAACTTCTCGTTGGCGAACTTTACTAGTCTAAAAATTTAATGTAATAAGTCATTTTAGAAGTTATAAATTACTAGAATATTCTTTTTTAAATTCTACTGTAGATGCACGATCCTTTTCGTATTGTCACAAAAGATCTACAAATAAGAAGAATCATATAACAAAATGAGAGGTAGTTAACCAACTTCTAAGAAAAAAAAAACATAATTTTGTGAACATAATTTTTTGTATTGATCCAACTTCTAAGTAGTTACGCCATCCACAAAGTTTAAAAAACATTCTCCCAAACATAACCTCTTTGCCAAATTCTTCTCAATACCGGGCTGAAATTAGCATCCGGGTTCGGGTAGGACCCAAAACCCGATAACCCTTGTAATCACCGCATCAATCTCTCTCCCAAGTCATACACCCATCGATTTAATTAAGGTTTGTGTGAGGTCTTTCTTTGAGGAGTCCACCTCTTCTTCCTCCTCCCCATCAATTCTTTTCTGTAATGTCATTTCTCTCTACTCATTTTTTTAATGTAATTTTTTTTTTTTTTACAAAATATTCATATATTACTTTCAATTATTTATGGTTTTGATTTGATTGATCATTTCCTTTGCAGAATTTAAATTCCCTCTCCTGAATGCTTTGACATACACACAATTTTGTCCTTACTATAAATGGGTAGGTCCTATGATCCGTTAGCCGACGAGGACGCGGCGTCAGGGCCCACAGCCGGACGGCACGTCATCATGCACCCGCTCCACCTCCCCAAGCAGCCCCCGTGGTTCGACCTCAGGGTCTTCTACGTCAGGATCGGCGGCTGCGGTGGCGGCGGCGGCGCCCCGTGCCGCCTCACCGTCAACCACCTCCCCCTCGGCCCCGACGCCGTCCTCGAGGTCAACGGCCACCGCAGCGGCATCCACTCCGGCCGCGCCGGCGCCTCCTCCGTCCTCCGGAGGGACCGGGTCGACAGGAGCTCCGAGGAGGCCACGTTCGTCAGCACGGACACCGTGAGGATGACCGGCGGCGCCCGGTTCGAGGTCTCCGACGGGGACGACGAGCCGCTGCTCGCCGGCGCGCTGGAGAGCGTCGGCGGGAGGTGGAGCATGAGGTGCGAGCCCGCGGCTTCGGCCCCCGCGAGCTTCTTGAAGGGGAGGCAGGCGGTGGTGATTGAGGTGTACGTTGCGGGCAGTTTCTCGGGCAGCCCTGTCATATTGACCAAGACGCTCCAGCTTCCTTCGCGGAAGAAGTTGGCTCTGGGTTCGGTGATCCCGGAGTACGACCTGACCGAGATGAAGAAAGAAGTCTCGTCGGAGGATGCTATGCAGGTAAATCCATGATTGATCTCGAGGTTTTTAATGCTTTTGGTACATGGCTAGCTCGTCTCGGATGTTTTTGGTACATCAACTTATATTGTTCGATTTTGGCACCAAAACTTCATACATTGCGCTTTTAGAACCCCTTCCATCAATTTTGAACAATTCAAAATCACATAATTTCAAACAATTCAAAACCATACATAAGTTGCCCTTACAAGTACCATCAAAACATGTACCAAAATAAGTTATAGTTCCATAAAACTTTGTCTAAAATTGACGAAAGGTGCTTCAAAACTGTAATTTATGAAGTTGGGATGCTAAAATTGAGCATTGAAAAGTTAAAGTGCCAAAAACGTCATAGCGCTATAATTGGGGTGCCATTAGGATAATTTAACCTCATTTTTATTCATATTACTGACTATTGAGTTACATGACTTTGCGTATAGCTAGCTTATTGTTGAAATGGCAACTCCAATTCTCTCTTCCTCTCATTCTCCTTCTAGAGTAATCTTCACCATCCTCCTATTGTTCCATTTAGATACCGTCCTATTTTTAATTCTTGCTCTAGAACACTCCATGCCAAGGCAAACATTAAAAAACTTCTAGACAAATATTTAGTTTTCTACCTTTCTTCCAAGCTCCCTACTCTTCTAGAGATTTCCATTGATATCACTACTCCCTTGTTTATACTACTACATCTATCTATGTATATATATACTAGTATATAATAGGAAAAGTTGAGGCCTCACTGTGAAACTTTCATATTCCAAAAGTACCCTTATGTTCCGTAATTAAAATTGTTAATTAAATTTAACATTGGTAGTTAGATAATTACGTATAGAAATTTTTAAGAGGGACTTTTGTTTGCTCTTCCCAAGTAGTAGAACATTAAAGTGCAAGGTTCGCAGTATCTGAATCGGAATCTGTATCGAATCCTTCCTATGAGTATCAGGATCGGCGATGTCGAAAATATCGACGACAATTTCAGATTGGAGTTTCGAATTTTTTGGTATTGGAGAGCAAATAATTATTAATAAATTATTAAAAATTTGGGAAAAAAAAATGTTATACATTTAGGTGTAAGTTTAAGTATTTTTTGTATTGTTTTTTGGTAGTTTTGAAATTGATGAAATAATAGTCACTAGTTTCTTCATTTACATACTTTTAAAATTTTACTATACTTTTACACCCTTGTTAATTAGTCTTTTTTGTTCAATTTTTTCTGTCGAGTTAACTTAGAAAGAGATACTCAATGTCGGGATCGATCAATATCGGTGGTTATCGGATCTGGACATGCCAAACCATATCGGTATCGGCTGAATCGTATCGGTATCGACCGATACTGCAAACTATGTTAAAGGGTTGTTGTTTGTTATTCTCAAGTACTTAAAACATTAATGGACTATTGTTGGCTTTTTCTAAGTAGTATGAAATGCGTGCAACACACGTGCATGTATACTAGTGTAATTTAAGTGCAATACACATGTACTTGTGGACAATGCTTTATTTATTAGTACTTGTCCAAATTTAATCATAGATGATTAGCTCTAGCCTCGAGGCATGGTTTCAATGGACAATGGAACTGATTGTGTTGGGACTTCATTATGCCAGCTTTTATTTGTATGGATAAGTGTGAAAAAAAATAAAATAAAGGAGAATATTCAAGAATAAGATTACGTCTTGTGGTAGCTTATTTTCCAAAGTTATGTCATTAACTAATTTTTGGCATATGATCCTTCAGAAAACAAAACTCTAAGCATATGTATGGTTGTTTGCAAATAAAATTCATGCACAAAAAAATGTTGTTATAGCTAATTTTGCCACAGCTTATAGCTGTTGTTATAGTAAGTGACACCAATTACGGTGAAAACCAATTCCCGTTTATTACACGGCATGGACCAACACTGTCCCTTAACCTTCTTATGTTTTCTGTTTCAGTATTTCTCTCACACAACATATTCCTTGTCGCTATAAATAGGGGTTACTTCTGTTGTAAAATTTCTTCAAATTTCTTCCTTTTAAATATATGCAACAAAATAAACGAATAAATTGTTACTGGCCTCCGGGAAAGTCGCGCACGTAGCACTGCCCTAAGAGTTAGTCCGGGTCTATGTGCAGACTGTATCCGAACGCTCATAATGGTAAAATCTCCGCTCCACCGGAATCTCCTAGCCGCACACGACGTAGAGAGAGTGACCACCGACTTAGTTCTGCCCGGAGCAAAAAGAGGACGAACAGAATGATTCGGGAAGGCAAAAATTTGGAAGAGAGTTTTTGTATATGAAAGTTTATGTGTTCTTGGAAGAATAAGAAGGATCTCATTATATAGGATGTTGTGTACGGACAGAAAATAAAGGGCATTAAAATGGACGTTACAAACATTCATATAAAACAAATGTTTAACATGTGGTTCAAAGAACCTGGACAGAATTCAGTATCCAACCGTTACATAAATTAATGAATAGTAACGGTCAAAAATAAATGATGATGATCAAAAAGATTTTTAGAGTCTCAGGCCGAACCCGAAAAGGAAATCGAATCGGCATTCGGCGTCCGCAAATGTGGGCACGTATCCGCACCTGTTACGCGCGCCGAACCGAACCGAGCCGGGCCGATGCGCAGGGACAACGCCTAGGAACAAGCCAGACGCACCACCTTAAAAAAGCGCGCGTCTAGTGTAGAAAGGCGCAGACTCCAGACGCTCAACAAGGCGCACCTAGGCGTAAAGGTACTTTAATATCTATATATATATAGAAAAGTTACTTTTATATATATATATATATATATATATATATATATATATATATATATATATATATATATATATATATATATATAGAGCGACAGATCGAGACTATCGATCACATCTTCTGCCACGGTAGCCTGCCTGACAGAGTCTGGAGGACCCTCAGCCACACCTTCAGTATGGAGCCGGGGGGTGGACGCTTCTACGATCTAGCGGTCTCATGGGGGAGAGCTTCCCACGGCCACCAGATCGTCGCAGCGGCCGCCACATGGGCGATTTGGAAGAATCGCAACAAGGCTAGATACGAAGATCACAATTACTCAGTTGACCAGCTCATACGGGAGGTCTTCCGGCAATGTCGCAAAAGGAGCGCCCTGTGCTCCCACAGTCCGACATCATTCTGGTTCCCCCATCCCTGATCTAAGGCAATCCTGTTGACCCCTCTTGTTTCTTTTTGGTGGTATACTTGTACAGTTCGGGCTTGTATACGGGTCCGGCTTTAGCATTTTGTGCCGGCTTTAATAAAGAGAGGGGTTTTCCTTAAAATATATATATATATATATATATACATGTTATATATACATGTTATATAGTTTATGGGCTTTATTAGAAATTATTGTCATTAATATTATTGTGGGTTTTAGATTGTTTTCTAAATTAGAATGTACTTCTATATTTAAAGGCTTATATATGTGTGGTTTGTATACTATATGTATATAGTTTGGGTTATTTATATCTAATGGACTTTTAGATTGTTATATATATATATATATATATATATATATATATATATATATATATATATATATATATAAAGAATAATTTTGTGCCTATAATTAGTGTGATATTTTCAAGGAATTTGGACTTCTATGTAGCTAAGTTTTTAAATGTAGATATTTTTTACATATAAAGAAAAAAGTGCGCCTAGCTTTCAAAAGGCGCGCCTTGAGCCTTGCGCCTAGCGCCTCAGGCTCCAGGAACCTTTGCGCCTTGGTGCGCCTTTCATCTTTTAAAACTATTGTCGGGCGACGGCGGCGCCCGCGTGTGGCCCATGGGCTACCCACATAATACTTCAATGAAGCACAAAGGGTCAAAGTATTATATGCATTACTCATTCCCCTCTCCCAATCGATGTGGGACTAAAGGTTGAGGAAATAAGCTTTTGCTGCTTTGTGTGTAAGCAAAACACACACACAGAGCTAATAATCCCCCCCAAAAGGTCAATTTCCAAAATGATAGAAGGAAAGAAAATAAGAGAAGCGTAAGAGAGTTTCTGGACAGTTATATACTATGCATAAGTGAGATGGACTACAGTTTTGAATCTCACGTAGTGACTATTGCCTTTGTCTGAAGAAGAACTTGATAGACTACGCTTTTAATCAGTCTTCTTGAACCAGACTCAGAAAATAACACACATAGTACGCTAGAGGTATTTGGGTCTATCGGGTGGCGCGTTTGGTTGGCCATGCGCACTTTTATATATTCGTGAGAGTTGTCTATGATCGCCATGTCCTATAGTCGCGGCTTTCATGGACCTCTCATATAGGTAAGTCCTCAAGGATTGGTGATATAAATCAACCCTGCATATCATGTGTCACCCTCATTTTTTCGTATTTCCCGTATTTCGTATTTATATTCGTATCTGGGTTTTGGCATGTATTTTATTTTTCTCGACTTATAGAAAATTCGGTATTCTCGTATTTTGGGGTTTTGGCCTGGCTCGATTTTATTGGAGTGGTTCGGTTTGGTTTGGTTTGGTTTATGAGTATTGGAACACCATAACCTATGCTACACCCTCAACACACCGCAACTCCCCTCTTTAAAATCCCCACCTACCACTCTCTCTCTTCATTACCACCACCATTAATTTCCTTCTTCTTCTCCTTCCTCCACCACTCTCCACCCATAGGCAAGTGCATCTTGCCACTACATGAGGACCCTCTTTTCTTTGTCCATTTGCTAGTTTAGGACATGGAGATCAACATTAGTTCTTGGGTTTTTATGATTTGGAGTCTTTGTTGATGTAGATCTAAGTTATTGCTATTTTCGGATTTTACATGTTTTGATCCATTTTGGTTGGTTTTCCTTGAGTTCTGATGTTTCCATGTGGAAGAGCTTTCAGTTTCACTCCAGTTGGAGCCTTGGAAATCCGGATTTGGAGTTCGGATGGCCAAGTTATGAGCTTTTGAAGTTTTGGTTTCAGCCATGTGTTCTTGCTGTTTGGAGAAGACAGTGAGCAGTGTGCAGAGCTTCTTAGCTCACGCAGACTGAGCTACGCGCGCTCTTTAGCGCTGCGTACGTAGGCTTGAGTACGCTTCCTGTTGGAAGCGTGTCTCCTTGAGCGTGCGTGACTTTTCATGCAGTGCTCCCTGTAGCGTGCGTGACTTTCACGAATGCTGCTTCCTTGAGCGTGCGTGACTTTCACGTATGCTGCTTCCTTGAGCGTGCGTGACTTTCACGCAGCTGCTCCCTATAGCGTGCGTGACTTTCACGTACCCTGCTCCCTGTAGCATGCGTGACTTTTCACCTACGCTGCTCTCTCTGCGTGCGTGACTTTTCACCTACGCTGCCCCTTGAGCGTGCGTGATTTTTCACATACGCTGCCCCCTTGAGCCCTTGCTTAACCCATGAGCTCTTGGAGTTTTGGTTTTATTTCTTTAAGCTTGGATTTTCTATAGCCCTGTATATTGATATTTTATTAGATATTTTACGTCCATTTTATATCCTTACGCCTTTTGTCCTGAACTTGAAAATCATGAATTCATTTGATATGTTTGGAATTGATAATTGAACATGACGTGATAGTGACCCGTAGTGGTGCACTCTTGACATGATAATCTGGCATGACCTGATAGTGGCCCGTCGTGGCGCACTTCTGACTAGCACACTTGATATGATAAACCTGACATGATTATCTCGAATAGCTGTTGCGACGGCTACCTGACATGACATGACCTGTATAAATTAAATCCTGACACCGTGGTTGTTTGCATTGATTGTGCCTGTATAAACTACGAGTCTGGTTGTGTCTTGCATCATGTCTAGGGCATGATCCCTGAGTACCACGGTCAGGGATCCATACTGAATCTGGCTAGGTTAATGACTAGATTGATCAATTAGTTCATGGAGAATTTTTCAGTTACCTGTTGCCCCTTTGGTCCCGGCCTTATATATATATATACATGGGATTTGTTGCTATCCGTCGAGATGAGCGCACTTCCAGCCCGCCGTCGAGCGTGGTACCTTAGGACACATGTATCTTACTACAGTGTGTCTGCTATATCCTGCTATCTTTTCCTTTTCTTGCTGGGATCACTCAGGTAGTAACAAACAGGTAACCGGACTTGGAATTCTCATTGCATCTTGTTAGTAATTAGGCCTGTGATAACCCTAGTTAGTTAATGTAGAAAGCCGTAGGCAATGATTGGCCGTGATTGCTTGGATGGAGTCTAGTCCAGTATAGTATTGTCTAGAATTGATTGATTGTAAGATTGTACTAGAATGATTGAAGGATTGTCACTCCAGATTGTCACTATAATTATTGTCACTCCAAAATGTTACTTGACCAGATTTCTTATATTTACCTTGCCGATAAATGGTTGGAGAAGCCAAGTTCCGTTCAGACGAAGGGTTACAATCCCGGTCCTTGTTTGGTTTACGGGTTGTAACCTGGTTATCTGAATAGTCCCATGGTTATCTCATCGTATATCATCCTGTCATACTTTTCCATATGATTTTGTCTTTTATCGATTCTGTACAAGATTAACTTTTATATTCACTTATCCTGCTCTTTCTTAATTACTGTCTCTTATTATGTAATTATATTATTGTGCTAATTTGCTGGCTTTTGTTCTCATTTTGTGGCCTCCTTTGTGGCACTTGCTCTTTCTGGGGTCTGACCCAGCTGGTTTTGTATGGCCAGATACCGGAGCAGCAACAAAGGATCTACCTGTCTTTCAGCCCGATGGTGACCACTAGACGGAACCCGGACAACGAGTGGGTTATTTTTGGCTCTCCCACTTTATTGTAAAAATTATTCTTTTGAGGCGTTTAGCCGCCGAGCAAGTGTTAGCTCGTTTGCAACTTTATTTACTGTCTGCCTACGGGGCTGTAAGCATGATTGGCAACTCGAGGTTGATCATGTATGACTTAACTCTTGCTAGTCCTTACATTTTGTACGACTAGCTTCATGATCATCTGGATATGTAATGTTTGGGACGCCTTACAATTGTATATTTGGTGATCTGATATCTTGTGATTATTATTAGTTGGTTGAGATTGAGACAATAGGATAAATTGTGACCTTAAGAGACTGATGGCTTGTAGATAAACCCTCACATATCTAGACAGCCGTGACCGTATGGTGAGATGGATTCCATTTCATTATACGTAGCTGGCTATGTCTGCCCCCGCTCTCCAGTATTCTGGTTCTGGGGCGTGACATCATGTTTGGATTTATTAAAAGTTTAAACTCACCCTATCCATATCACACAAGGAACACTGTCACCATAGGGGTGTATCAATGTACACATGTACAGCCTCTTGGCCTTTTATTTTAAGAGAATTTAATCTCAGGTTAGTGTTCCATAATAGTCACATAGTCCAGCTTGTTCCTACCCATTGAACCGGCTTCTTGGGATATCCAGTCAGACTCGGTTGGGTTGCCACTGCTGGTGACTAAACTATGGGCTTAACCCCATCCCCCTCGATGATTCTAGGATCAATGTCCTAGACAGACACGTCTGCAAGGTTCTTTTCTGACTTTATATAGTCAAGAACCACATATTTGCCTAATAGGCTCTTTATTGACTTAAAGCGCAGCTGCAAGTGCCTGTTCATCTTAGCATTCACAGAATCATGTTTTAGTAGTTCTATAACAGATTTATTATCACAGTTTATAGAAATTGCAGAAAAATGATGAACATAAAGATGTATATACATAATAAGATTTCTAAGCCATTCGGCTTCTGTACAGGTAGTATCCAAAGCTATCATTTCAGAGTCTATTGTACTTCTGGTTATGATAGTTTGTTTACATGATCCCCAGGAGATTGCAGCTCCTGCTAGGGTAAAAACATATCCAGTAGTGGATTTCACATCATGTAAATCAGTTACCCAATTTGTATCCGAGTAACCTTCTATGATATCAGGGTGTCTAGTATAATGAAGTTTATAATCTAGAGTACCCTTAAGATATCTAAATACTCTGTCCAATGCAGTCCAATGTGATTGGTTTGGGTTACTAGTATATCTACGTAGTCTTCCAATAGCAAATGCAATATCAGGTCTGGTCCTATTTGTTGTATACATAAGGGATCCTATCATTTGTGAATATTTATGTTGTTCTATAGGTGGTCCTTCATTCTTCTTGAGAACATCATTACTGTCATAAGGAGTAATGGTAGGTTTTTTGTCAAAATATTCAAATTTTTTAGCATTTTCTCAATTGAATGTGCTAAGGTTTGAGTATAGCCATATTTGAATTTGGACACTTGCATTCCTAAGATCAAGTTTGCTTCACCTAGGTCTTCCATGTCAAACTGGTTAGATAAATAGTTCTTAGTGTTATTTATCAATTCCAGTGAAGATCCTAGAATAAGGATATCATCAACATACAAGCATAAGATAACACAACTTCCATTTGTATTTTTAGAATACAAATATTTGTCATATTCATTTGGCACAAAACCAAATTCTAAAATGACTTTGTCAAATTTGTTGTGCCATTGTTTGGGAGCTTGCTTTAGGCCATAAACAGATTTTACTAATCTACATACCTTCTCCTCTTGGCCTTTGACAATGAAACCTTCAGGTTGCTCCATATATATCTTTTCCTCTAAATTTTCATTTAGAAATGCTGTCTTTACATCCATTTGATGGATCAACATATCATGAATGGAAGCCAATGCTAGGAGGGTTCTAATAGAAGTAATTCTAGCTACAGGGGAGTAGGTATCAAAATAATCTAATTCTTTTTTCTGGGTAAATCCTTTGGCGACTAGTCTAGCCTTGTATTTCTCTATAGTATCATCAGCTCTAAGTTTTCTTTCGAAGATCCACTTACAACCTATGGGTTTACTCCCTAAAGGTAGGTTTGCTAAAAATAAAGTATTATTCTCCATAATGGAGTTGTACTCATTGTTAATAGCTTCTTTCCAGAAAGGGGCATCAGGAGAAGATATGACTTCTTCATAAGTTGAGAGATCACCCTCTATCAAAAATGTGAAGAATCTTTCTTCTAAATTCTTTTCAATCCTTTCTTTTTTACTCCTTCTAGGTTCTATGACTTGTTCAGGTAGAGAACTTGATATTTGATCATGAGAACTAGTAGATGGAGTAAGAGAAGGATTGGAGGAAGATAAAGAGGTTCTATCCTTGAAAGAAAAATTATTCTCAAAGTAAACTGTATCTCTAGCTTCTATGGTTATATTATTAGAGATTTCATTTACTTTAGAATGGATTACAAGAAATTTATTGACATTACTATCTAGGACATATCCTATGAACACATCATCTACAGTCTTAGGTCCTATCTTCCTCTTTTTGGGTTCAAAAATTCCTACCTTAGCTAGACATCCCCAAACTTTAAGATAATTAATCCTAGGAGTTCTGCCTTTCCATAACTCATATGGTGTCTTATCATTAGCCTTATTGGGTATCCTATTAAGGATATAACAGACTGACAATAAGACTTCTCCCCAAAAATTATCAGGGGCACCTGAGCTGAGAAGCATGGCATTAACCATGTCTAACAGAGTGCGATTCTTCCTTTCAGCAACTCCGTTGGACTGTGGTGAATAAGGACCAGTTACCTCATGAATTATTCCATGTTCTTCACAGAAATTAGTTATTTCATTTGAGGTATACTCTCCACCAACGATCTGATCTAAGAATCTTAATCCTTTTCTCTAACTGGTTCTTAGCTTCAGATTTATATACCTTAAATCTGTCTAGAACTTCATCTTTGGTTTTAAGAAGGTAGGTGTAACAATACTTTGAATGATCATCTATAAAGGTGACAAAGTATTTCCTACCGCTCGGGTTAAAACTCTATTGGAATCACAAACATCACTATGGATAAGTTCTAGAAATTCAGAGTCCCTTTGGACAGATTTGAAAGGTAGCCTAGTGTGTTTGGCTTGAACACAAATCTCACATTTGTGTTTATCATCTATATGAGTCTTAGGAATAAGGTCTAAGTTCATCTTCCTTTTAATAGATCCTAAAGTCACATGACCTAGATGCCATGCCAAACATTGGATGATTCAACATTTGCAACAACAAGAGAAGGATTTGAAATTTTATTCATAGTACTTAAAATAAAAAAGTTAATCCTTCACAAATCCTTTTCCTATAAATAAATCATTCTTGAAAAAAAAAACTACTTTATTAGCCTCCATTACAATCTTGTATCCTGAGGCTAGAAGAAGAGATCCACTAACTAGGTTTTTCCTAACTGACGGTACATGTAGCACATCATGGAGAGGTAGAACCTTCTCCGATGTCATCTTCAAGTCTATTCTTTCTCTTCCTACAATCTGTGCCATTGAGCCATCCCCTAGGGTCACACCTCCTCCACCCGATTCCTGATAGTTTGAAAAACAAGAGCGATCAAAGGAAACATGAACATTTGCTCCAGAATCCAACCACCAATCATCAGAATGATAAGAAATGTTTACTATAGGTTGATAGCTTACAGACCTGAAGGAGCTAGAAGACCCATTCAGAGTCATGTTAGCCTCTGGCTTGTATGAGCCTATCCCTTTGAAGGAAGTCTCCTTGGTAATTAGGCTTGGGTTTGCCATGGACTTCTATATGGTTTACTATGGAATCATATATAGCTATGTATTTTAACCTAATCTGTTTTCTGTTCTAAGTCTCTTTAGAACTTAAGAATATGATTCTAAAGTCTGCATAAATTATTTACTCATGATGAATATTATTGTGGGATAATAGTTTGAATGATCGTGATAATCAACCTTTAAAAACTTTAGTCTTTTCAAGTTTTGATAAGTTTGGGTTAGCTGTAGGGGCCGGATCCCAGCAAGCGGAGGTTCACTAGGAACACTTAAGTATCGGTCGCTTAGACGATTTTTCGTCTTGTTGACAGAAGGGTCATTTTGGCTTGTTCCCAAATAAATATCTACTTTAGAACTTTAGAATTTAAGGAGATTTGCAAAATCAATAATTATTTCCTTTCCTAAAATGAAGAAGTTGAATAGTCCAAAACTAATAAGTTACAGTTGTATTGATACACTAATATTTATGAGAATTACCAATTTAAAAAAATCACAAATGATTATAGCAATTGGTCCTTATGAAGTAACAAAAGGTTCAACCAACTATACTAAGTATGACAAGTACTTGACAAATAGTAAACAATATCTAGCCAATATTTGTTAAATAATATGCTGCTTAAATGAGGACAATTATATAAAACAAAATTGTGTAGTAATAATTTAATGAATACTTATTAAGCAATAATATGTGACAACAAACTTTGCTGAGAAAACTTGCTAAGACAAGTTGCTAAACGAAGTTTGCTACAGTAGGTAAAATTATTTCTAAATTAAGTTTGGTAAACAAATTAAGTAATTTGTGTAACAAAGTATTTGTAGGAAATTAATGGCTAATATACTGTTAATATGAATATTCGTGTACAAGTATTTGTATGTTAACGATAATTAAATTTTAAAAAGAAAGTGTTAACAAGGAGCAATATATATTGGACTAGCAATTTTTCAGAGGAATGCTTAAAGGCTAAATGAGATTACAATATGTATTGCCAATGTAATAAATTGTGATATTGAAAAGGAAAAAATTAGCAACACAATTTCTGTTTACTAACAAATTTGTTATAGTAAGATCAAATAGTCCAAGTGGTCCTCTATTGCTAAGAAATTTCTGTTTGCTAATTTGATAAAAAAAATTCTGTTTGCAAATTGCTAAAAAATTTCTGTTTGCTACACAAATTTGATATCAAAGAAAGGTTGTATGTATGATGTCCACTGGTAGAAGTATCAGCAAGTTTAACAAGAATTCAACTTTTGGTAACAAATAGAAACTTTATTAAGGTTAAAAATATTGTTAATGAACAGAAGCAACTAAGATGCTGATTTGTTCATAAACTAAAGCTACAATTCCGGCCACCAACTACAATGAATAGATATATTTATTTTGTTCACAAATATTGTTAACAAGCAGGAGCTACAATGGATAATACTGTGTAAATGAAGAAGTAGCAAATATATGAAAGTTGAAGGCAGGAAGTAAATATTGTTGTAAGAACAGGGAAAGAATTTTAGAAAATTGACAACTCTTAGATTGTTGTAAAAATTCTTCAATTTTCTTCCTATTAAATATCTGCAACAAAATAAACGAATAAATTGTTACCGGCCTCCGGGGAAGTCGCGCACGTAGCACTGCCCTAAGAGTTAGTCCGGGTCTATGTGCAGACTGTATCCGAACGCTCATAGTGGTAAAATTTTCGCTCCACCGAAATCTCCTTGCCGCACACGACGTAGAGAGAGTGACCACCGACTTAGCTCTGCCCAGAGCAACAAGAGGACGAACAGAACGATTCGGGAAGACGGAAATTTGGAAGAGAGTTTTTGTATATGAAAGTTTCTGTGTTCTTGGAAGAATGAGAAGGATCTCATTATATAGGATGTTGTGTACGGACAGAAAATAAAGGGCATTAAAAAGGACGTTACAAACATTTATATAAAACAAATGTTTGTTCAAAGAACCTGGACAAAATTCAGTATCCAACCATTACAAAAATTAATGAATAGTAACGGTCAAAAATAAATGATGAGGAACAAAAAGATTTTTAGGGTCTCAGCCCGAATCCGAAGAGGAAATCGAATCGGCATTCGGCGTCCGCAGATGTGGGCACGTATCCACACCCGTTACGCGCGCCGAACCGAACCGGGCCGGACGGTGGCGCGCGCGTGTGGCCCTTGGGCTACCCACACAATACTTCAATGAAGAACAAAGGGTCAAAGTATTATATGCATTACTCATTCCCCTCTCCCAACCGATGTGGGACTAAAGGTTGAGGAAATGAGCTTTTGCTGCTTTGTGTGTAAGCAAAACACACACACAGAGCTAACAACTTCTCTCATTTGGAAACTAAGCACCAAGCAAGTAAAGCAAGGACGTAGTGTGAGTGAGTATCTGAGTTTGTATAGTGAGTGTTCTTGTGTGACTGTTTGCTAGTAGTTCTCTTTGTAAGTGTTCTTGTGTGACTGTTTGCTAGTAGTTCCCTCTGTGACTGTTATCTTGAGAACTTGTTTCATCTTGTATATAAGTTTTGTATTAATAAAATTCAATCTATTGCTGAGTGTTCCAAGTGTTCTAGTTCTCCTCGATATCCAACACGTAGTTAACTTGTTACGGGGATCTGTGGAGAAATTTTTGTACATGTAAGTTGAGGGTATGAATGCAATTTCCATGTTGGCATCACTCTCCTACTTATGTAAGACTGGCGGGGTTGTATAGTTGTTCTGGCTCATGTTTGGACAAGTTCCTATAATGCATAGGTTTCTGATATATTCGCGTAGGGGATTGTCATTCCTTTTCATTCTTTGGCTTAATGTGTGATAGAGATGAAATGCAAATTCCTATACCAAAATTTATCATCTTACCTCTTCATCTATATCATGGTCTAGGTAGACTTGGACTTAAAGGGTGCTCTTGGTTGTACGAACTTAAACTCCATAACCAAAAGGTAGGTATGCCTACCTACCTGGAAATTGACTGCCTAGGTTTTATTGCATGGCCTTCTTAAGCTCATAGCTACTTTGACTAGGAATTTGGCACAAACATAAATAGTTGACGTCACATCTGGTCATAAAGCTTAGTCAATCCTTTATGAAGGTGTCTTGTGCTCCGTAACCAACCCCATTTGAGCAAGAAAGCTTGGTTGTTGTTGATGATGATGATATTGTTGTTGTCGTTGTTATTGTTGTTGATATTTGTATCCATTTTGTTTTTTAATGAATAGGCTATAGGCACAATTATGGTCATAGACATATGTATATTGATGTATCACTGTTTTTCTTCATAATCTAATTACTGTGTTTATCCTATGGACTTGAACCAAGGAGCTCCACAAGACTTTTGAGCCAAGTTAGGGAGGAAGTTAAGGTGGAGACAATACCAGTCTTCTGATCATCTTATTCTCAATTGATGTCCCATCTAACTTCCCATGTATGCACACCTACTTATGCAGCCCTTGATTGATTTGCCACTTGTCCATCTCAACTTCCTCATTTCAGTTACCCTTGTATTTTGGACATGTTTCCCTATCATCTAATCCTCAGCATGTAAAGCATGGTTGGTACTATATTTTTTGAGGGTCTTTCTACAGTCGCCTAACGCTACCATGTATTATGTCCTTTCTTTTTAACCTCATGCATGATGATCTTGAGGGACTAGCATTTTTTCTTGTTTATTTGTGGCGTACAAGACATTATGGGCAAATGAAGTTATATTATAAGTTATAACTCGTAAGGAGTGCTCCTATTTAATTTGCCTCTGGGTGGGTCTTGCTAATGTTGAATGTTATGATTGCATCCTTGTTAGGCAGGATGCCATTGCCATTATCTGTTGAATTAACCTACAGAAAGCAAGAATAATGCATTGTCACTACTATCACTCTATCAGTCATAACCCTGCATTGTAGGATGATGGCACTCTTCAAGCACCAATATTCTGTGCTACATCGGTACAAATAGTTTTCTCTAACGAGTTTTTAGGGTAAATAGTTAAAATTTTCGGTTAGAACATGTCAGGGTATGTTGTGATCTGTAAGTTGAGCATACTTGCTAACCATAGGCTTTAAAATACTCATTTTTAAAGATCTCTTGGAATAATACAAGTTTCTCATTCGAAAATGTGCTGATATGGTTGAATTTATTGTTAAGAAAATGCAAGAAAGTGAACATATCAATTAAGGGCATCATTTGAGTTTTATGACGAATTATTTATGGTCCTGAAATAGAAATAGGATGTTTATATGTGGTAGTAGGCGGTTTCGATAGTGCATTGTGTCTTTTTTTGGTTTTATGCACGCACACTGTTTCATTATGAATTAAAATATCATGTGATTATTGATTTCTAGCCATGCATCGTGTAAATGTCCAACAATATAACAGACGAGACCACTTGATAGGTGGGTTAGAAATCTCCAAACCATATGATTTTTAATCCACAGTAAATCTAAAACATGAAGATCTAATAAATTATATCATATATTTTGTTATTTCTAGCCAATACGTTATGTAAATATCTTAAACGGTTTTCCAACAATAGAACAAATGGGACCACTTGATAGATGAGTTCAAAATCTTTGAACCATATGCTTTTTAAAACATGGAGATGATAACAAATTGTGTAGACATCCATGAGATAGCCTGCCAGATGAGAATAAGACGAGATTTCACCTAACTTGGGTGTGCTGTCACCTATCACCCCTTATCTATATATTTACTCGCATAAATATATATAGTTAAAGCAAACACATAAGGAGACGATAGAATTTGAGAAGGTGCAAAAACATCAAATTTGAAGAGATGGGTCATACTTGATTTTCTGAAGCCCGAAAAGTTGCAGGATCTATACATCATAAAGTTGTTTACACCTTATGATCTTTTATCCAAAGTAAGTAAGTTTAGGGTGGAGTAATGATAATTCTAGTTAACTAAATAAATTCTTTAATCATCCTTGTGGTTGGACTATCCCTTCGATTGATGTCTTCTTATTGTCTGAGGAGAATATTGTTGGATCATGAAGATTTATTTTGGTGACTTTAATATTTGATACAAAATCATGCTATTGTGATCACAATCTCTATGGGATTTTGTACCAAATCAGTTTTTCTCCAGAATGAATCTTGTTGATCCAACAATGACATCTACGTGTAACTCAGTTGCAATAGAGTATTAGAAGTTTAGAACCCTAATATATATATAGAGAGAGATAGTTCTTACTATAATAGCAACAATGCCAAGTTTACAACCAATAATGGTTGTAACTTTTACAACCGCCTTCGTGGCAGTTGTTAATTGGCTCCCCTCCCCCCTACCCCACATGGGGAGAGGAGACCAATTGGCAACCGCCACATGGCGGTTGTAAATGGTTACAACCATTATTGGTTGTAGTCATAGCATTGTCCATATAATTGTAGGAACTTCTTACTATGACGAACATGTGTTACTTTGTTATTTAGTCCATGTGTACCAATTGCTCATAAGCCCCCATGTGCTCTCATGGACTCCCAAATGGTTAATTAATTATTACACGACATTCTTATGTGCTCTCATGTTCCCATTTGCTAGATTAATTAGAACATGACACGTGTCTTTATAGCAAAATATTTTTGCTATCCATATTAGAAATTGTTTTCTCCTATGTATAGCAAGGCATCTTACCATGTAGCATGAGGACTCTGCCTAATTTGATAGTTGTGTCTCGATTGGTTAGTACAGACACCACCACATGTGTTGAGCATGGACATACTTTGTTAGAAGTCCAACGTTGGAAATTAGGGCTAGAACCACTGCGCAATTAAAACCAAGATTACCTATTTCACTCCACCTGGAAGATTGAGAAGTGAGCTATCTATGGCACTATTCGTAGCAGAATATTTTCTACTTTGACTGACATTGGTCACATTCTAATTAATTTGACAATTTTGAATTCACCTCGTGTCCTAATTAATTCAACAGTTGAGACAACATGGAAGCAAGTTTAGACTTATTGGCACATGGGACACATGGACTGAATGAAAAAGTAACAAATGTCCATCATAGTAGGGAATTACTACTACAACAGCATAGGATCCATTTTCTCGTGTATAACGAAGAGATAATTGCTCCTAGCTTGAACCTCTCGGCTAACTTTCAGACCCCGGACTTAATGTTTTGACAAAGGATGCCCTTATGAGTTGTCTACGACCACGTATAACAATGTGGTCTCTCAAAGTTCAAGTTAAGAAGCATTTTATAATTTTATATAATTTAGGCCAAGTTTACTAAATACTAATATAGGCAGTCAACGTGCTTTAAAGTTTAAACACCCATATTTTCTATCAATAGAAAGTATTATATCAAGCTATAAACCGGTTATAGTGGGGAGAAGTCTATGAAGGTGACTGCATAGGAGAGTTGGAGAGCCAGGGTGAGACTGAATTTGCACAATACTAAAGGAATTAAATATGCCCTACAAAGAGTAACTGAACTGAGAGACGACATATAGCTTCTGGAGAACTGTTTGTTGCAGAGACAAATGACACCAGATGGCAGAAGAAAGTTTGTAGAAGGGTGTAGTAGTAGAAGGATGAAACATAGAAGGAATATACTTGTAGCATATCTCTACTATTATAATGAGGCTTCAAAACGGCTCAAAAGTGAGCCGTCTAATCCGTGTATATCATCAACCTTTTTTTTAATTTTTTTAAAAAAAATAGATTTTAAAATTAGCTACCTTTCTTATTTTCTGTGTGGGTAACCGAACCCTCTCCTAACATAAAAAATTAAAAACCCACCATATACTAGAATATATTTAAAATTAAAATTATGTTTAAACTAACTACATAATATTATCTAATCAAACACATATCCAAAATTTAAAAAAATAATCATAACAAATCATATTCAAATATATTCAAATTATATTTTAAGATATTCTAATATAATTTAAATGTTTATATACTTTATTAATACTATTATTTATTTTTCATACGTGCAACGCACGTGAACGTGACTAGTGATATATAGGTGATTTGTAAAGGTTTAAGGAAGATGACATATATTCCAAAGGTTATGTATGAAGTAGATGTGATGGTTGATATTTGTGAAGCTTGAAAGGCAGAAGAATGATGTGAAGTTAAATATTTATAGTAGATGCGATATGCAGGTGACTGATTGTAATGGCAGGAGAAAAATGAAGATTTCTCAGATTGGTTATCTGATGGAGACAGAACAAAGTTTTAGAGTAAAGAGAAGTAGCTATGTCTACTATGCATGTTTATGGTTCATTATAAGCATTGCAATGTTTCTGAGTGATCAAAACCAGACAATTGAAAGCAGCAGCTAAAAATAGTTGCAAAAAGCCTAGACCAGTGGCATCCGAAAGCTTTAATGCTAGAATCACTGAAGGACTGTTTCTCAGATTATCAAGGTTACAAGCATTTTCATCAATGAAATAATTGAGAAAGCTTAGATATGGTAGAGGCTCTAATGTCATAATGCTCTTAGATGAAATTAGTCTCACCATCCCTTTGAATGAAAAAGTCCTCTTACTAATTGAAACAACTGGTTGATGGTCACTAATTTGAAGGGTTGGATTTAATTGCACCTAAAAGGAAGATGGAACAGGTAAGTGAACTATATCTCCAACACACAATGTTAAGTTGGTAATTGTTAACAGTATAGAAATACTCCCAATATGATAAGCACCAGTAGAACAATGGGTAATAGTCAATGTGACAACAATATAGATGTGTCAACCAGTACTTTTTGATTGAGTAAAGAATTAGGATGTTTTTCTGTCCTTATCCAACTTTGGATGCGCCAAACAAATCTGTCAGACTAGTTAAAAGTTTAAAAATTAAGCAAGAAAGTTATACATGAAGTACTGAGAAACAGATAATTGATGCACTATTCTTTGTTTGACATGGATATAGGACATCAACACTAGTTTCCTGAAAGGAAGTGCATTAGACAATCATGAACAATCAGTTTATGCAGCGAGTAAAACTAGGTTGGGTTACTAAAATATATGCGAAAGAACTGATATCATACAGGAGAAATGCTCATATAAATAGTCGAGTAGCAGAATGATTCATATAACAAGAGTGAGCAAACACAACAAACGTGGAGTCCCTAATGGATAATGGATGTTCTTTTTTTTTGTTCTTTTTTTGTTTTTTTGTTTTTTTTTATTTGAGATGTCCGACGATACGTACGGGACTTTGTGCATGCTGTATTGCATGCATGTTGGGCCCACTGCCCCCCAACTCTCACCAAATAAATGGAAGGAATAATACGCTTCCGTGGCTCGATCCACTGATCTTCCGCCACCCAGCCAGGGTCTTATACCTATTTTCGGTAACCACAAGAGCCACTCGAGTTCGGTGGGTAATGGACGTTCTACAGAGAGGAACGTCGGAAGAAATAGCAAAATGATGCATTCCTAGACTAGATGGAACATGCAGTATGTAAACAGTGGAGAGTAGAGTTTTTAACAGGGGCGGCCCTAGACCAGGGCAGGCCGGACGACGGCCCAGGGCCCTCTGGCGAAAGGGGGCACCAACATGGAACTATCTACAATAGAACTAGTACATATCATGTGCTAATGTTAACAAAAAGCATTGTGGTGTAGTGGTTATAATGCTAGACTTGTATTTAAGAGGTCCTTGGTTCCAATCTTGACTACAACAAAATTTTATTTTATTTACATTATGTATGGGGGCCCATTTTGGAAGTTTCGCCTGGGGCCCCCATCAGCTCAGGGCCGGCCCTGGTTTTTAAGGCCCTCATAGTTGATATGTTCTGAATCTAGCATTCAGAATATACTACTTTTTATTAACGCTGTGGTCTTTCTGACTTGATCAATTGAAAAAAAAAAAAAAGATTCTCATTTTCATTGACATAATATGTATTTAGTTTCGGTAGATGATGAAGATGTGAATAGGTTGTCATTCTTTCATCATGTAATTCTGATTACTAGTTTGCACACGGGGACACAAATTATAGGAGAGTATCCTCGGATTGATGTATTTGTTGATTGTTCTATACAGTATGTCCAGAAACTTGGGAAAGGAAGATGAATCCTTAGATATACTCCACGCAGTGCTCTTTCTTTTATCTTCATACTGCATACTGCAAGTGTCCAACACCTTTCTGGTTTGGTTTGTCTTGCAGGTATCTGATTCCGATGAGTACAAAACAGAGAACAAAACGGAGAACGACGTGGAGATGGACTATAACAGTATATACTCGAGATCTGAATACGTAGAGGGGGAGGAGGATGGGGAGCTCTCGTGGTTTAATGCTGGTGTAAGAGTAGGTGTGGGTATTGGTCTTGGTATTTGCCTCGGAGTCGGAATCGGTGTTGGCGTGCTAGTCCGCACGTATCAGGCGACTACTAGAAATTTCAAGAGGCCACTTGTTTGACCCTTTGCCATTCCATCGTTCACTTCACCGGTATCTACAATAACCCACGATTAACTCAAATTTATCTTGTTTTGGCAGTTTTGTCTATGTTTCTGTAGCCTATCGGTCCTTTTCTCTATGTAGCTTGTAACGGACATTTGAAAGCATTTTTGATTTTGTATCATCATATGTATTACTGCACAACAATGTTTTCTTCTTTTTGATTAGATGTTAAGGAAGTTACTGTAATTTCATGGGCGCCGTTGTTTGCAAACTTCAAGTTATCATAATTGGTGACATTTGGTTTGGATCTATATCATGTCATAGATGCAAAATTCCCTAGACAAGTAGACGTCTGTACATGTTATTTGAAGTCTGTTAGTTTTGCTGGAGTTGCTAGGAACACGGTGTTTGACCATACAAATTATCTTTTATGTATCTGCTTGACATGGTTCCATGCGAATAGAAACCTGTCGACCGAGCCCTCTAGCATGGTGGTATTAGAGCGGACATTCGGAGGGGCTGGCAAGGTTCGAACCTCTCAATTGTGTGCGTGAGATTTCAAAAAAAAGAGAAGTGGCTCCATATCTCCAGCATCTGTGGCGGCCATCCTCTTATGATCACCTCCTCTTCTTGTACCGTTCGTCAGCCATCCAACTCGAATTCCTCACCAACAAGACTAAACAGTATCCTGATTCCTCGCTGGTCGAGTTTGAATTCGTTCAGGCTCCCGAAGTAGATAGACAGACAGACAGCGAGGGCCGGCTCTAGCAAAAATGGAACTCTAGATGATCCTGAAAATGAACTCCTTTGCTAAAACGGGGGATCTAGTAGAGCTTCGGCAACAGCTATTACTTTTACTGGAGGGAGGGAGGGAGATTGAGCTACCTACGAACCTCTCTTTGCCTACGGGGAGCGATCGCGTTCGTGTCCGCACGCTGACGTGTCAACCCTCCTCCCCCACCTCCCCTCCAATAAAACGACGACATGTAGCTTGTGGACTAGGACTGCGGTACAAGCCTGCGGGCAACATAGTACTGCCGCTTTGATAATCACTACTCCAAGGGGTCGTTGGATTGATCATTTCGTTGCTAAAAGGAAAATCTGGTCACGATCATTCACAGAAGATTTGTGCATTGATTTTGGTGGCTAATAATATGAATATGTTGTTGAAGCTGACGGAAATCCGTAAAGGCTTGGACAAATTTAGACCACCAATGTGGTAGTAATAACAGCAAATAAACTCGTAATTTCTGTGCGGAAGCACTGTAAACAGTTTTACCGCAGAAATACAAGCAATTAAAATTGCTAAAGGAGCAAATATTTAGAAGCCAGAAAACTCAGATGATGAAATTCCTTGTTGGGATGATGATGAAGATTGTTGTTGCACAAAGCGAGATTCAACCATCTTTGTCGATCCATTTTCAGAAATCAACAAGTTCGGAAGAACTTCTGGAATATTTCTTTGTCACCACCTTGACGTGGGACAAAGCACGAATAATGGCACTCGTTGCTGGTTGGTACTACTGCTGCACACTATCTTGTCTTGTGTATATTAACTCTTCTGTACTACACAATAAGCTAAAAAACAAAGAGTTTATGTAGGTCCTAGCAACCATAACCATCCATTAACAACGTGGGTGAAAAATTAGAAATTTAATCCATATTAAGTAAACGGTTACAACAGTAACTCTTTTTAAAAATAACAGTTACGAACTGAACTGCTACACAGTAGCACGAAACAACAAATTCCATGGAACACGCGAAGCGCGTGTTGCCACAGAACAAGGAAAATAAGAACCGTGCGAACACAGGAACAGTGTTCGCGTAATGCGCTTGCCCTTTATCCGAATTTGAATCGTCAAAAGAAATTTTTTTCAGAAAATAATGACAAAAATAATGATTATTTATAGAATTTGAACATTTGACTTCTTTTATAATAATAATATCGTACCAACCAATTAAGCTATAACACTCATGGTGATAGGTGGGCCGGTTTAGCCCGAGTCCAACCCAGGCCCGGACCGGTCCGCCCCCCTATAAGCCCGGCCCGGACCGCCATTAGCCCGAACCGGCCCGGCCCCCATTCCCGAACGGGTCGGGTCGGACCTCTCCCCCCCAGCCCGAGCCCGGTTGGACCGGCCCGGCCCGGCCCGCTGGGACCGGTCCAGCCGACCGTTGGCCAAATTTTGAAATTTTTTTTTTCCTGCTTTAGACCGTTGGAGGGGGGGGGGGGGTTCTTTTACAAAATTGTCCCTCCCATATAGCCGTTATTAAAACGTTGGGAGGGGTATTTTGGTCATTTTTGGCCTAAAATTACCAAAAAAATTTCGAAAAATTCCTAAAATTTCAAGTGAGATTTCAAGACACGTGCGTGAATATGATATTCACCCTAAAATTTTTTCTATCTCTTTGGACAATGCATCAAACAATAATGCTGCTATGTCTTCTTTGTCAGTAATTTTTCAGCCTATTTTAGAAGGTAGACTTATGCATGTTAGGTGTGCTTGCCATATAATTAACTTAGTTGTTAAAGAATGTTTAAAATTTTTTGAACCCCATTTAGACACTCTGCGACAATGTTTGCTCCACCTAAACTCGTCTCCAAGTAGACAACAAAGTTTTGCATGCACTTGCGCACATTTTGGTATGACTTTTAGAAGATTTGTGAATGATATACCAAATAGGTGGAACTCCACCTACTTGATGTTGAAATCTGCAATTCTTTTTAAGAGTGCTATTACATATTATTGTAGTTCGGATGTCACCTTTGACTATCAAGTTACTACTGATGATTGGGTAGCAGCTGAAAGTGTTTGTGAATTTTTAGAAGTTTTTTACAATGCTACATTAACTCTTTCTGGTGTTTATTATCCCACATCTTGCTTAGCTTTACGTGAACTTTGTAACATGTCTTATTTATTTTCTAAATATAGAGATTATCTAAATTTTGAATATGCGGTGAGAAATATGGAAGCCAAATTCAAGAAATATTGGGATGAAGTACCTCTTTTATATTGTTTGGCTTCCATATTTGATCCTACAATCAAATTGGATGGCGTAGAGGTTTTATTAGATGGATATGGAGAATATATGGGTATAGACGTTACTGACATGAAGGCAGAAGTTAAAGTTGCTTTGGACAGGTTAGTTATACTGTACGAAGAAGGAGCAACGTCGACCCGACCAACTCAGGGGGGGGGCTAGTAGTAGCTCCGGCTTGGCGTCTAAGCTATCAGCAGCCGGTCGCATACTACAAAGGAAGAAACAAAAGCAATCTTTCCAACCTACTCAAGAGTTGTCTGCTTACCTTAACTCTTATCAAGACGAAGATGAGACTCCAGATCACTTCGCCGTTTTAGAATGGTGGAAGAGACACGACAAGAGATTTTCTGTGCTTTCTAACATAGCACGTGATCTACTGATGGTTCCGGTGTCGACGGTAGCATCGGAGTCCTGTTTTAGTGCAAGTTCGAGGATGTTGAGCGATAGGAGGAGCCGCTTGAAGCCTGATATTTTGGAAGTAATCGTGTGCGTACAAGATTGGATGAATGCCGATAGAAGAACACAAAACCAGAAAGATGAAGAAGATCATGACGTCCACGAGCTGGATTTGGAATCGCTTTCATTGCATGAAGGCGAACAACAATGAGGCTACGGTGCAAGGTATTAGGTATGTACATTTAAACTTATACATTTCAATTTTAAATTTTAACTTATACTTTCAAAAACTATTTTTTATTTTTTACTTATACTATTCAAATTTTTAATTTTAACTTATACTATTCAAATTTTAACTTATACTTTCAAAAACTATTTTTTACTTTAAAAAAAAAATATTTTTTAACTCCGCCTATGCCAAACAAGCATTTGCCGGTCCCAAGCTCGGATAAAGGAAGAGGGAGAAATATTTTTTTTATTTTTATAAACATTTGTATATATTTGTATAAACATTTTTGTATAAACATTTGTATTACAAACTATTCAAATTATAAACATTTTTCTAAATTATAAACATTTGTATTACAAACTATTCAAATTATAAACTATTCAACTTATATAAATATTTTGTATAAACATTTTATAAACATTTTTGTATATATTTGTATAAACATTTGTATAAACATTTTTAACTTATACTATTCAAATTACAAACTTTTGTATTACAAATTTTTATTAAAATTTTTCAAAAATAAAACATATTCCTAAATTAAAATTAAGTTACAAATTTTTAAAATTAAAATACAAAAGAAAAATGTTTAAAAAAAGGAAAAAAAAACAAAAAAACTGGAAAAAAAAAAAATTCAAAAAACCGGGCCGGTCTGCTTCACCCGGCCTGAACCGGCCCGAACCGACCTAGGCCCGGACCGGCCCTCCCTGGGTCCGGTCCAGTGGGCCGGGCTGGGTCGGGAGCTCCCAAACCGGACCGCAAATTTGATTGGGCCGGTCCTGGACCGGCCCGAACCCAGTCTGATCTGCAGACAATGGCCCGTGGGCCGGACCGGACCGGACCGGCCTGAAAAAACCTTGATATAACACACCACATACAAACACTTAAAATTTGGCACAACATAAAATGATTAAGGCCGAATTTCAAATAAATCCCAAAAGAATCTATGACAGTCCTGCAAAAGGATTGCGAGTCCTGCATGCTGACGAACAAGTATTGTCGTCGAGCCGACAAAGATCTAAATGACTGATCACGACAAACAAGTACCTTGCAAGCAAACATAAGGATATAACCAAAATTGTGGTCTATATCTTCCTTTTCGTCCCTTTTTTTTTTTTTTCCTCTTACAAAATAAGCAAGTGTACGACTACTCAGAGTAGTAGTAGTAGTCCGCATGACACGTTTTTTGTTTTTGGTGCGAAGTTCCAATTCAACAGCCGACCAAATAGCACCTAATGGGAAGAATTAAAGAAGTTGTTGATTGGCGTACGAGTCCCTTAGGTATTGTTTGGGAACAGTGAAAAATGGGGGAAGGAAAATGTTGAGGAAAAATTAAAAGTAGTGGTGTTTGAAAAGTGGGAGGAAAAATGAGGGAGAAAAATTTAGGTGGGTCCTACTAAAAAAATTTTCTCCCAAAAGTGGAAGAAAAATGAAGAGGATTGTGAGAAAAATTACCCAACTACTCTCCAATAAAGTAAGTATTAATTATAATTTGAAAAAATCAAGGACTAAATGGTAATTGTATCTTTTTTCATAAATAAACAAAAGAATATTTTTAAAAAAATTCTTTCCCTACTTTTTTTGTTATCCAAACAAGTGAAGGAAAAATTAATTTCTCCTCCATTTTACTCTCCTTCATTTTCCTTTCCCTCAAATTTTTCTTTCTCTCCTCAAAAAGGTTCCCAAACACACCGTTAGAGCATCGTTAGTAGTTGGGACTCTCAAATGTAATTTAGGGTCCAAAATTTCAAAAAAAAGAAGAAGGTCAATATAGAATGGGTTGGATTTGTATGAAAATAGTAGGAAATGATAAAGTGAGCTCCCGTCCCAAAGATTGTGTGGTCAAAAATTAATATAGAAAAATAATAATATAAAATCTAGAATCTAGAAAGTTGAGTTCGAAATTGGGATCACTTACTATTCTACAAAACGAGTTCCTACAATCTAGAATCTAGAAATTGAGAGACCCAACCCTTAGCACCTATGGATAGGATGAGACCGAAATTGTAGAAAATGAAATTAGGAATGAAACTTACTATTCTACAAAATGAGCTCCTACATTCTAAATCTAGAATCTAGAAAATGGGATGGATCTTACTAATGATGCTCTTAAGATCAGCCAAGTGCTCATCTTATACAACATGGATGGCATTTGCCTGCCTTTCTTTTGTCATAAAAGAAGTATTGAGATCGAAATAATAATTTGATTACTACATGATGCCTAATATGTTAAAAAAAAAAGGAAAAATTTCATGAGAAGCATAAATATTTTTAAAAAAATTCGTAAAAGACACTAAGTTTAAGGAAATAACGATAACAGCATCGTCGCGCCTTAAAATAGGGCGTGAAAAAAAAAATCTGGCGTCCTATTTTGGGGAGTCAAAATTAAAATTTTCCCCAATTCTTGAACACTTATGCTTAGTACCCCCATCCTTGAGCAGAACCGGATTAAAAATTAAAACATGTCTTAAAATGCGTGCCCTAAATAAGGGCGTACAATTATTGTTGGCGCCTAAATGAAAGGCGTGGAATTTTTTTTTTTTTTTTTTTTTTAGAAAAACGGCGCCCAAAATAGGGGCGTGAAAAATCTCCCGCCCGCTTGCAGCGCTGCTACGTGGCCCTCGCCTTGTGCCGCGTGGCCCTCGCTTGCAGAGCTTCTGCACTCTTCTTTTTATTTTTTAGGTCACTTTTGACCAAAAGAGATTGAAGATTTTGTATTTTAGTGGCTTGAATTGCTTCATTGCAGACTTTTTGACCGCATTGGATGAAGTGTTTTGGCTTGTATTCTTGAGCTAGATGTATATGAAGAGAAGAACACTTCTTGCAGAAGCAGAAAAGAACACTACTTGAAGGGAAAGAAGAGAAGCGGAATAAAGGAAGAGAGTAACAGGAGACAGACAGTAGGAGGAGAAGAAGAATCATCCCTATCAAATAAAGGTTAGTGAAACTTTTATGTATAGCTAGCCAGTGTGTTTAGTATAGTCTCAGAGATCCCGGAAAAAAAATTACACCGTAAAGAAGGGCATAGATTTTACTATATCTTATATACATATTTTAAGTTCTGGTAAAATTAATGTATAATATTTGTCATTAATTTATAGGTGGATGTTTGAAATGACGGTCGGATACCAGGTGGACCTACTATCTAGGAGCGAGGCCGTCACGTTTCAGATCTGGTATTCGACGGAAAGGTATTTTAGTTAAAGTAAATTATCATTATTATAATTGATAATTATAGGCACTAAAAAATTTCAGACATTATTTAGTTATATGATTATCCAACGGTAAAATTACGTGAGCATGGAGACTGGCGCCACGGATGGCATCTCACAACTCGCCAGAAGGAACTTGTTTCATCTTTTGGCTTTTCCTATGTTGACGTTATTCGTCTAAGGCATCCACGATAGAGATCTATTGTTGAGTTTGATAGAGCGATGGTGGCCAGGACGCAACACATTTCAACTTTTCTTTGGTAAAATATCGATCACTCTGGCCGACGTGGCCATAATTTTGGGGTTACCGATTACTGGTAGCCCTATATATTTTGAAGATGAGAGAAGTGTTGGAGATCTTATCAGAACATATCTTGGTGCGGAGCCAGAACCGGATCAAGGTACTAGTTCCGGTATCAAAATGACTTGGCTTCGAACAAATTTTATGCATGTTCATCGGATTGGGAATACACCGGTTCCTGTAGATGAGCAACGGGTACTTTATATAGTTTTATATAATTATTGTACTATATAATATAGTTTTAATATTTGTTTATGTTTTCAGCTTGTATGTTGCACTAGAGCTTATTTACTAAGCTTGTACGATGCATTATTATTTTCCAACGGGACGGGAAATAAGGTTACTGCAAACCTTCTGTCATTTTTTGACGACTTACAAACTTCTACAAAGCATGCATGGTGTGCCGCAGTGTTAGCCTATGTCTATCATTCGATGACTAGTTTTGTTACTATTGGATCGGAAGGTGATGTACACACCAATATATGTGGATGTATTACACTTATACATGTATAATTGAAATATTTTTTCTTCATATATGGTTATATAAGTTAGAAAATTGATATTGTTTTTATTATCTATTAATCTGCAGCTATGGTCATACGAATATTTTTATATCGGTAGGCCACTTACTCGATACAGTGCAGATGAGCGGGTCATGCCCGCGGGAGTGGGATGGAATTCAGATGATCATGTAGATACAGCTCAAGGACTTACTAAAATGGTCTCAATTTATCGTCATCTATTTGACACAATTTTTGCAAATGAGGTTAGCTGAGCCTATTAGATATACATCTTTGTCACACTTTATCTAAATATTTTTTTTCACACTACTTAAACATCATATAGGTCGAATGGCACCATATTAGTGTACCTCAAAATGTGATTGATGGTGCACTTGGAGCTAGTATGCACAGATACTACATCATCTACCATTCTCATATAATGTTTCATCCGACTGATCGTGTCATGTGACAGTTTGGGATAAAACAATTCATACGATCAAGAACCTTTGGTTGCTAGTCGGAGCAGAGGGTCAGTCGCATCGCGGGCTCGCTTACATCTTCCAGGTTGGAAGAACAGGTTTGAGACGTACGGAGTAGAACATTTGTCTCAAATGATGACATCGATACTTGATTGTAAGTTATCTCTTGGAATAAACCTGTAAACCTACAATCACTTTTTTATGTTTGTCATGCTATAATATATCTCTTGCAGTGCAAGGTAGCGAATCCATTGTACTTTGGTATGGGACTCCCCGCGTCGAAAATCGACGTTGCCAATTTGAAGAGGCCCGATTTCCTCATCGAGCTCTAGATGATACTAGCCTGCATGTACGGGATACACAAGTAAATATAATGGTATGTGTCTAAATATTATTTAAATAAACTATGATCATGAACTATATGTGTCTCACTCACTGAGTATGTATATAATTTCAGCTCTAAAATTGGGAAGGGTTGTCCCAGGACCCAAGAGTAGATCCACGTGAATTGCTAGTCCTATCTGCACAATTTCTGAGCCAACCCTATAGGCCCCCAGTGCTACCATTGGCAATCCCTCAGGATCATCCTGTAGGCATTGTCAGGCGCAGACATGCACAGTCCCATAGGACACACTAAGAGGCGGACGAGAGACGGGCGAGGGAATAATCTGGTGGCTCACAAGATACATCATATTATTCTGGATCACATATTAATCAAGAGATGGGCGAGGACACATCACAACCTGGTTGTTCGGAGTATGCATCATATTATTCTGGATCACATATTAATCAAGAGGCGGGCGATGGCACATCACAACCTGGTTCTTCGAGTGATTTTGACTGGAATTCTTATATGTACAACACCGGTGCTTCATTATTTGGCACACCCCAGCCTTATCCATCTACTCAGACACCCCAGTATGGAGGGGGTGACTTCCAGCCATTGTCAGGGAGACACCAGAAGAAACGAGAGCTAGGAGAATGCGATTAGGTCTTTGGCCAGTTCCCCGTAGGCATTATGATAGAATGAATAGAGGTGAATGATTAAAAGTCATGTTGTCTTGTGCAATTATGTATAAATTTTATTTATGATTTTTTCATTTATTTCTCTTTATAAATTTCCAAAATTACAAGATTACCAAAAAATAAAAAATTACAATTTAAAAAATAATAAAAAAATTCACACATTTAGAAAAGTAGACGGTAGGAAGAAAATGAAAACACACGAAAATAAATAAATAAAAAATGAAACCACGTCCAGTGTTTGGGCGCCAATTCTAGATCCACGTCCTATTTTTGGGCGCCCATTTTACACCCCTAAATCATTTTCCTAATCCATTTCTAACCCATTTCCTATATCCCTAATCCACTTTCCGACCATTACTTTATCAATAACGTCCCATTTTAGGACGTAAAAAATTGACGTCCCATTTTTGGGCGCGACGGTACTCACCTTGTAATTCCTCCAAACTTCATTTCTTTTACGAAATAAGTCAAAAAGTTTAATGCTCTACGTACAGTTTTTCCCAAAAAAAAGTATACAAAAATCTGGCTAAATTTAGTTAAGAAGTCGTGCGTCAATCCGAAAAGCCCCATTGAAGGAGAGTGGAGTCGATCGTTGCAGAAGGAACTGGATCCAATGAACACCGACACATCAGTATTCATGTTCGGTTTGTAAGACATTTTTGGAGTGTTGCATGCTCACATCAGTCAACAGGTACGTACGACCGGTCCACTATGAAACGGCCGACTGATGATCCGTTTTGCTGCATGAAACGATACGCCAATTCGGCTGAAATAAGAGACGCGTGCGTCGGTATCAATCTCCTTCCAGCATAGTACCAAGCTAGCTAATGGCTGCAGATGCGGAAGCTCTACGAGTCTTCTTCATCCCCTTGATGAGCCCTGGCCACATGATCCCCATGGTCGACATGGCCAAGCTCTTCGTCCACCACGGAGCGTCCGCCACGGAGCGTCCGCCACGATCGTCATCACCCCCGGCCGGCAATGAGCACCTCGTCCGCCCATCCATCGATCTCATCCTCGTCCCTTTCCCTTCGTCAGCTGCAGGCGTCGGCCAACTCCCCGAGGTCCTGCAGGGGAACCTCGCCTTCATGCACAAGTCCGAGCACGCCCCATTCTTCGACGCCTTCTTCGCGCTCCAACGCCCCCTGGAAGCCCTCCTCCGCAGTCGCAAGCCCTACTGCGTCGTGTTCGACTCAATGTACACGTGGACGGACGGCTTCGCCGCCGAGCTTGGCATCCCTAGGATCGTATTCCACGGCCACGAGGCCTTCCCATAGTGCTTTCATGAGAGGCTCTACTTTCGCGGCGCGCACATGAAGAAGAAGAAGAACGATCACGTCGATGGCGACGATGACGACGAATCCTTCTTGGTAGAAAGCCTCCCGGACCGAGTAGAGATGAGGAAGTCCGAGGTGTCCATCATCTTCCAACACGAGTCGATGCTCGATCCCTGAAGGAATTAGCCGAGGAGAGGAGCCACAGCGTGGTGGTTAACAGCTTCCGCGGGCTCGAGACGGAGTACGTGGAGCTGTACAGGAGGAAGCCCGGTAGGAAGGTCTAGTGCGTCGGGCCGGTGTCGCTGGCTAACGAGGACGGTGCGGAGAGCATCGGACGCGATGGAAGGTCTAGTGCGTCGCGGACCCAGAAGTGGTGGATCGGTGCCTGGAGTGGCTGGGCTCTGTGGAGCCGGGCTCGGTCGCGTACGTCTGCTTCGGGAGCCTGAACGAGTTCGGGTCCGATCGAGCAGTTGGACGAGATCGAATCGGGGCTAGAGGAGTCGGGGCACCGCTTCGTATGGGCGGTGAGGAGCTCGGAGTGGGCGGCCGAGGAGGGGTACGAGGAGAGGGTGAAGGGGAGGGGGGATATCATAAGGGGATGGGCACCGCAGAAGGCGATACTGGACGATCCTGCGGTCGGGGGGTTCATGACGCACTGCGGGTGGAACTCGGTGCTGGATATTATTATCGGGGCACAATTTTCGATAGAAAACTGAAAAAATAAAACAATTGTATAAACAATATTCTAACGCAACACTTCAAAGAACGTGCACAACAGAGATCCTAGGAGGATTCTGGATTACGATAATCTAAAAAGATTTTGTAACAGTAGCAAATGACAATAGCACTTCTAAACAAAAGGTACGAATCGAAATGCTAACAGCAGCAGCGATGACAGGCGAAAGATGGAAGATAGCCTGCTGGGGTGAATGATCACCGTTGCTCAAAGCTTAATTCGCCCCACACGAATAGCTTCCAGGAACCAGCAAGTTCGTCGGAGAACTCTGGAACACTCTGCTCTTCTGACTCCTCGGATGGTAGTGGACTCCTGCGACGCTAAGTGACACTGGTGCAACGCTTCTCTTCTCTCTCAAAGTATGTGAGAATTCGTAAGAAATTCTGAACTCTGTACTTGTGTTAAAAAAAATACTTCTGTACTCTATGTTCTATTACTTGTACTTCCACTGTGAGAGAGAAGAGAGCCTTATATAAGTCCGTGCAGTAACTGTCCAGTTAGTAGAACGTTCGGGACATGGGAGAAACCGCTCCGAACATGCTGTAACCGCTCAAATCATGTATAGACACGATCTGAGTCAACTTGCGCACAATGCGTGCAACTTGTGCCACCCGCGCAACTAGCACACTGCACGTACAACACCACTTGCGCCACTTGCACCACACTGCGCCACACACACCACACGCAACCTGCGTAAGCCGCACAATACGCACACTGCGCTACTCGTGCAACGTGCGCCACTTGTGCACGTGTGCAACCAGCACAAGCCGCACAACGCATACACTGCGCTACTCGTGCAACGTGCGCCACTTGTGCAACGAGCGCAACTTGTGCACCGTACGCAACCTGCACAAATTGCACAATCGGCTGCGCAAGAGGCTCGCGCAATGAGCGTAACTTAAGCGCACTATGCGTCCATCGACGATGCTGACGTGCTAAGTGCAAAGTACACCAACAAAATGCCATATTACGTCTCATGAGCCCATAAGCCCGAGTCCGAATCCGAGTCCGAGTCCGAGTCGCTAAGCCCCTACGGGGCTTAGCTCTAATGGAAATAAATTTTCCAAGAGCAAAAAGAATGAATGCTTCATTGTTGATTTAGCCTTTTTTCCATTAGAAAAATACCCCCATATGGCACACCTATGTGCACCTTCACACCACATGTGCATTTCTAAAAGAGCATAGCTAATATATAGAGATACAACTCCTTTGGCCTAGCTGATGTGGGACTAAAATTCTAATACAAAAGGCCAAACTCCAATAATCCCCACATATCTCTATATATGGGTTTGAGTGTTCCCCACAGTAACTGCCCATCATGCATTATGAGAGATGTCGCCGATGACTTGAATCTTCCCGTATGGGTCAAATAACAGACTATAATACAAGAATGGACTAAGTCTTGAATTCTGCACCATAGCTGAAATTCTTTCCACTCAGATAATGTAGTTATATGTGCTTCTGGCTACACATTAAAGGCCCTGTGCCAGCCTGGTTTCAGTGTATAATTTTGGACGTCTACAAGTTTACCCTCAAGAGACAGCCTGATATCTCTTTGTCCATACACTATAGGCGAGTTCTTTGTTAAAGAGACATGGCATGAAGTGCTTTGTACTTCCCTTGCGGTGCTACGCCGCTATGACATGGCCTAAAGCCGAGGCCTTACCCCGTAGCGGGAACCTCATCGTAGTGTCATACTACTGTAGTCATGAGGTCACCACCTCTTTGTAGTGCCAAACTATCCAGCATGAAGCCTTAGGCTCCCTTGCGGTGTTACGCTGTCGTGCCACTGTAACATGAGGAACCCCTCATCTTTGTAGTGTTGACTACTCCCTCTTTCATTTCAACATAAAGCATTAGGCTACCTGCCTATTTGTGGTGCTACGCCGTTGTGACTTGGCTCATACAGTCGAGGCATTATCCCTTTCAGGAATCTCATGGTGGAGTCACCTCACAGTAGCATAGAGTTTCACTCCTTGTAGTGCTGCGCTACCGTGCTTCCTGTAAAGCACACCAGGCATTCACTCTGCCTGAGAACTCATTAAGGCGTTTAAGCCAACCTTCCCACAGGATCCATTTTCCACAGAAAACAACAGTAGACAACAGTGGTTGTAGGTCCGTAACCTCTCCATGCCACAGAGGACAAGTACCCGCCGTTCCTGATATTCTTCCGATTAATAGTCCTTCTTTGAACCAAAAGCTAGATGCCTAGTAGATTTCTTTTTGAACTAATAGCATAAAACTTTATGGTAGGAATGTAATAACACAATATCAGAATGCCTTCATGTCACTACCATATTTCTAGTTTGAGGGTATTTTTGTCATTTTTGAGGTTATTTGAATTTATTATAATTTATAGGAATTTTTAGGATTTATTTTAGAGTTATTTGAATGATGGTTGACTAGGTTGACTTTGACTAGCATTGACCTTGGTAGACTAACCTAGAAGCTAACCCTAGTTGTGTTTGGACTTGGTTAGGTCATGTAACCCTAGTTAGACTAGAGTTAACCCATGGTTAGTCATTAGACTCAAGTTAACCATAGAATAGATAAGTCATAAGTCATAATTTATGGTTTTGGGATCAATAGAAAATCACATAGCCTTAACTTATGAAACAAAGCCCAAAGCCCATTAGCTATTGCCAAACCCTAACCCTAACTTAGTTGGCCGGCCATACTAGCCTAGGGAATCCCACTCTGTAAATAGTCTCTTCCATTAGGTTAGCCTCTTTTAGAAGTTCACTTTTGGAAAGAGAGGTATGCTCCATCTTTAGAAATTTCTAGAAAATCCAATTTAATTCCTTTTTCCCTCAAACAAATTGTAATAGGTTCTAATTTAGGTATTCTTACTGTATGTATAATTTATTTTTAGTTTGTTAGCAATTTGGTGAAGTTTGGGGAGCAAGGAGACACCCCCTCTTTGGAGCTTTTTGAGGAGTTTTGACACCTATAGGTAAATCCCTAAAACTCCATATTAGATGCTGTTATTTTTGCATATTAACCTAGATCTAGGTGTCTCCTAGCTAACCCTAGATTTCTGTAGGATTTTGTGTCCATTCCGTGTCCTAAATAGACACGTATCAGCCCACTAGTGTAGGTGTTTGATTAAATGTCCCTAAGGATTTAATGTTGCTGTTTTCGAAATGTTTTTGCATAAGAATGTAGATCTATGTGTGGCTTATGGATTTCCATGTGACGGAACACGAATTAGTGTCGTGTCGTGTCGTGTCGGTTTGGACACGTGAACACGCACGTTCAGCCCGTATACACTGTCCTGCTACTAGGGGGCTGTATCGGACACAATACGACACGTGGACACCTAAGATTGGACACAGCCCTAGGGGCAGACACTGACACGAGGTCCTCAAAGTTTGAGACACCTTCGTGTCGTGTCGGATAAGCACTTGACCCGCAAGGAGATTCCACTACACGTGCACAGTTCATTTCGGGCCACTGATACGACCCTAAAACTTTGGACACGACACACTAGGACCCAAATCAGGGTGACACAAACCTAGGTGGACACTAGGCGAACCCACAGACACGAGCACGAGATGCGTGTCCCTCTGTGTCGTGAGCACGAGGCTCTGTCCTCGCCGCACGACATTGTTGTGTCAGTTCAGTATTTTGGAGTATTTAAATTATTTTGGACACGTTTGTGTCACTTAGTTGGACACGAATGAGTGTTAAGACACGTATACACTAGACACAGTGTTTAGCAACCAATAATTGGGATTATTACCATGTTTTGGCTTTCGAAATTCACATTCCCTTTGTTGACTGATACACACATCCAGTTTTGAATCCTGAGTTTAATTTCCTGATTTAAACTGATGTGAATGTTTATTGCTATGTTTAAATTCATGTGCACATATGTATAACTACTGCTAGGTTAGATTTTATGTTAGTTTAGGGTTACTTTGAGTAATGGATTTTCGAATTAAAGGTTAGAGTGATACACAGTTCTTCCTAGAACTGAATTTCTGTTTATTTAATTTCCTGTTTTAAACTAAATCTTAGTGTTTAATTTTCATGTGGGATTCATGTTCACATGTGTAAGTTCCTGCTAAGTTTGGTTTTACATGGTAGATTGGTTTTGCCCTTAGTAATAGAATTTTGAATATGGGAATGGGCTATTAGACTGAAACCCAGAATTTTCATATGTTGACTGAATCCTGATTTTAGTTCCTGTTCTTAAACTGATTCTTGATATTAATTTACCTGTTAGATTCATGTACACACGTATTAGATACTGCTAGGTTTGGTTTTCATGTTAGATTAGATGTTATAAGAGGAAGGGGGATTCGAATTTGGGCTGGGATTTTGGGATGTATGAACTGTCATATGGAAACTGTCATTTAAATTCCTGAGAACCTTGTTTGAACTGTCATGATACTCCCCCTCACTGTTTTGAGTTGACACAACTGTAATGCCATCCCACACATCCACACACCCTAAATTCCATGTACAATCACACACACTTACATATATACACACCCAACTGTCTAAAACTGAGTACAACCCCTATGCTCACACTCTCACACTCCTCTTATACACACATACCCATGTGGATGACACACACACACATTGCACTCTCACACACCCTTCACTGTTTTCCTGTGCAACCTACACACACACCCCCACTTGACACAATCTCACATCACTCTTTCTATCTCCCTATGTAAATATATATAATGTATATAATATGGTATGTAATATGCATTTAAGTATATTATGTATATATGTAGGTATCCTATATATTATATATGTGTGTGTACTATTATATATATATATATATATTATATATATGTATGTATGGTATACATATAGGTAGCCTATATATATATATATATATATATATATATAAAAAAAAAAAAAAAATATATATATATATATATATATATATATATATATATATATATATATATATATATATATATATATATATATATATATATATATATATATATATATATATATATAGGCTACCTATATGTATACTATACATACATATATATAATATATATATATATATATATATATATATATAATAGTACACACACATATATATATGTATGTATTATGTGATTTCCATGTGTAGGCCTAGATGCAATATAGGTTGTGTGATGTTGGTTTGACTTTGTGTTGTATAGGTTGTATGGAATTGGTATACTAGCATAGGCTAGTTTAGCCTTGATTAGACTAATGTAGACTTGTTAGGACTTAGAATGATTGTTAAACCTAGTTTAACATAACCTAGACTTGTTTAGACCTAGAATGACTTGTTGACCTAATTTAGACTTGTTAGACCTAGTTTGACCATAGTTAACCTAGTTTGACTTCTAGGGTTGAGCAGAGTTGACTTTGGCCTAAATTGACCTAGATTCATTTAGAATGCATTGTAGTGCATCTTATTACCATTCTAGACATGTTATGACTTGTGATGTTCTAAATAGGAGCCAGACACCACTCCTCGGACAATACTTTCATCTTGGACACTCAGATACCAGGCAAGTACATTCTCTGATCATTTCATATCCTATTTAGAATTATTTTTCTGCTTTAAATTACTTTACTTGATACTGTCACGTTGGTCACACTGATTAGTACTATATAGATCCCTTCTTGAGATGTTATCCCCTCAGGGAGCATCAGATACTACATGTTCTGTGTGTTTCACTTACATGGTGTATCACTATGCTTCACGGTTCATTGATCACTTGTGACATGTACTCTCATGATCACAGAGTCTTCCTTGAATCACCCATTTATGGGCATTCCCAAAATCATTCATTTATGGGCCTTCCATGTATCATCCCTTGTGGGCCTTTGCATGGAATCATAACATAACCTGGCTAGATCCTTGTGTATTGATTGGGGGTACGGGGGAGTAGAAGTAGACATGTGAATAATATCCAAGTAGTGTAGTTCCCAGAATCACTCCATAGTATAGTTCCCAGAATCTCCTATGCCATTCACATGTTTATATTGTACTCTGACTCACTAGCCACTGTTAGTTCTCTACTTATAGTAGATATTTCTATTACAGTTCTCTCTCGGTTTACATTCTGTACTTTCTTTCAGTTCCTGTATCTTACTTTACTGCAAGATTATATTTTCTAACCTGCTATGATCTGTTGAGATGTTTTGTGCTCGCTCCTGTCCTGACTGGACCTGTTGAAAATATTACAGAGGACGAGGAGGAGGCCTGTGTGGATACCTTTTACGGTGCTACCTTAGATGAGTGCTTGGACCTGGACCAGCAGCAGGTCCCACTAGCAGTGGATGACACTCCTCTAGACTAGGATGTTTTCATTTACATTACTCTCTGGATGACTGTATATATTTGATACCTGGGATATGTACTATTCTTAGACACTTAGACTCTCTGTTTGTACTTGTGGATTTCCTTTCTTTTCAGCAGTATCTATCCATCTATCTTCTATCTTATCTTTCTGCCTTAGTTGTGATTGAGTTTATTTCTGCTATGTCACCCCCATTCGGGGAGTATAAACTGTTTAGCATTATATTGTTAGATGTTGTGACCTAGGACATCGTTCTACCGTCGACACTGCGGCGTAGGCTGGACGTACCCACTTCTCGTGCCCTTACTCTAGGGTGCGGGTCGTGACACTTCAAGCCCATTTTACAAGCTGTGTCATCGACCAACTTGCGCTTGAGGCCCTTGGTGAACGGATCCACCAGGTTCTCCTGACTCCGAACATCAATCACTACAATAACACCCCTCTTGATGAGATCGTGTACTGCCCTGTGCTTCAACCGTACAGTCCTTTTCTTTCCGTTGAAGAGGATATTTGATGCCACCGTCGCAGTCGTTTGGTTGTCGCAGTATATCGGTATCGTCGGTATTTGTGCCCCAACCACTGGAAGATCATACATGAGCTCCCGAAGCCATTTTGCTTCCTCCGCTGCGGTATCAAGTGCAAAGAACTCTGATTCCATGGATTACCGTGAGAGCATAGTCAGCTTCTTCGATTTCCACGATATAGCAGCTCCATCCATTGTAAAAATGTATCCACCTGTGGACCTCTCCCTCTCCACTTCTGAGCACCAGCTGGCATCACTGAAGCCTTCTACTATCGACAGATCTCCACTGTAGTGCAGTGCATATGTCTGAGTATTCTTGAGATATCTCATAACCCGTTTTACAGCTTTCCAGTGCTCAATGCCTGGGTTGCTCGTGAAATGACTCAACATTCCCACGACAAAAGTTATGTCAGGCCTTGTGGCAATAGTAGCATACATTAAACTCCCAATTACGCTTGTATACTCCAGCTGCCTGACGCTTTACCCTGAATTAGGCTTCAGATTCATATCACACATGTACGACGTATCGAACCCTGGAAGATCCTGATACCCGTAATGAGTGATCATCTTCTCAATATAATGAGACTGTGACAGCGCTAGTCCAGTGTCTGTCCGGATGATCTTGATCCCTAAGATCACATCAGCTTCCCCCAAGTCCTTCATATTGAACTTGATAGAGATGAACTTCTTTGTCTCCGTGACACATCCCATATCCGTACCTAGGATCAGCATGTCGTCCACGTACAGACAAACAATCACATCTCTTCCATCAGCAAACTTCGTGTAAACACACTTATCCATCTTGCTGGCCATGTAGCCATTTGACCTTATAACCTTGTCAAATTTCTCATGCCACATCTTAGGAGCCTATTTAAGACTGTACAAGGATTTCACCAACTTGCAAACTTTGTCTTCAAGACCCTTGACGACAAATCCCTCTGGCTGTTGCATATAAATCTTTTCGGTCAGCTTGCCATTTAGGAAAGCCATTTACACATCCATCTGATGTATCACCATCTTATGTATTGCTACGAGAGCAATCAACATTCTGATGGTGGTCATCCGGGCTACTGGAGCATACGTGTCAAAGTAGTCAATCCCATGCTTTTGAGAAAATCTCTTGGCTACCAACCTAGCCTTGAACTTGTCAATAGTTCTGTCTGCTTTCATCTTCTTCTTGAAGATCCATTTGCATCAGATGGGTTTCGCTCCTTCAGAAAGATCAACCAACACGCAAGTGTTATTTGAGGTGATGGAATCAATTTCATTGTCAATCGCCTCCTTCCAGAAAACTGGTCTTCATCGCCTCATCATAGGTAAGCGGATCTACTTCCACATGATAGGTGATAAAGTCATTTCCGAAGTCCTTCGGCCTCCTTATACGCTTTGCTGACGGCTCAGCGAGTTCTGGTTCAACCGTTGTTTCAACAACAACATCTTCTTAGATTACTTCTTCATTGAAAACTTCAGTTTCTTGCGCACCCTTATTGTTCTCCGATATATCCGCAAGAACAATATTCTTGTGCCTTGTAAATTTGTCTTCAAAATATTTTGCGTCGCAAGATTTATTGATATGATTTGACCCAATATCAAAAAATCTCCGAGCATCACTCTTCTCGGCATACCCCAAGAAGATCGTCTTTGTAGTCCTTGTCCCAAGCTTCTGAATCTTCAGATTTGGAAGCTTGACATATGTCAGACACCCCCACACTCGAATGACATTCAAGTTGGGTCTGACCTTGAACTAGAGTTCATGAGGAGTAATATCTGAAGTTGCATGAGGCACTCTATTTAGAATAAAAGTGGCCGTCAATGCAGCTTCTCTCCAGTAGCACTTTGGAAGACCCGCAGTCAATAGCATTGAGTTAATCATTTCTGTTAACGTTCTGTTCTTCCTCTCTGCTACTCCGTTTGATTGAGGAGAGTACGGATCCATAGTCTCATTGACAATTCCATGTTCTTTGCAGAACGATGCGAATTCATGAGACCTGTACTCTCCACCTCGATCACTTCTTATTCTTTTGAGTTGTTGTCCAGTCTGCCGCTCAGCTACGGCCCTGAACTCCTTGAACTTCTTGAATGCTTCGTCTTTCGCCTTCAGCAAGTAAACGAACACATACTTTGAGAAGTCATCGATGAAGGTTATGAAATACTTCATCCCGGCCTTTGTAAAGAATTGTTTGAAGTCACAGATATCAGAGTATACCAACTCCAGAAGATCTGTACTTCGATAAACCCGAGGAAAGGATTTCCTTGTGATCTTCGTTTGAGCACAAACTTCACATTTCTCTACCTTATCCCCACACTTGGAGATAAGTTCTAGACTAGATATTTTGTTTATTCGTTTACAATGAACATGTCCTAGCCTATTATGCCACAACTCAAGAGTATAAGCAGAAGGAGTGATTGCATTAATTACATTGGACTGATTTACAAGCTGAATTTTGAATATTCCTTCGGTATAAAAAGCTTTTTCGAAATATGTTCCCTTAATAGACATCGCCATCTGGCCAGCATTGATGTTTATCCTAAGGCCTGCATTGTAGAGTAGGCCTTCCGAGATCAGGTTCTTTGCGATAACAGGTACGTGCTTCACACCTTGAAACGTCAGAGACTTTTCCGAAGTCAGCTTCAAAACCACCGTCTCGATCCCGAGCACTTCAGCTTGTGCCTGGTTCGCCACCATAACTACTTCAGAAGTTAGTGTATAGGTGGTGAACCACTCCTTACTGGAGCAGACATGACAGGTGGCTCTAGTGTCTACCCACCAGTTAGAGTCAGCCCCCACCGCATCGACCTACGCAATCATAGCAACAACGTCAGTGATCATAGATACCTTGCTAGGCTCTCATTGCTCTGATTGCTTGGTCTTTGCTTTGTATTCATTCTTGAAGTGGCCTTTCTTGCCACACTTGCAATAAGACATATGAGACTTTGCCTTCTTTTGCTTGAAGGAAGTCTCCTTCACATTCAGATTGTTAGGGACCTTCTTCTTGTTATGGGAAGTCGTATGCTTTTCACTTGGTTTCCTGGTATGAACCAGATTGGCGTTAGCCAATTGCTTGGACGGTGTGTCCACCTTCAGTTGAGCCCTCATCTGGTCCTCAACGTAGATTTTCTGCAGGAGTTCGTCGAGACTGACCACCAACTTCTTCCTATGCATGTTTGCATAGAACTTGCTCCATCCAGCATGGAGCTTCGAAACGATCCCTCTAATAACAAACTTGTCGGGGAGGGGCATCGCCTCGTCTTCCAACTTCTGTCGCATTTCAGGAACTCTTTTACCTGCGGCAGCATTGGCTTCTCGTCCTCAAAGAACCACTTGTGATATTTCTCAACAAGAAATATCTTGCTACGCTTCTTATCATCCTTGTACAGTTTCTCCAGAGACTCCCAAATCTCTTTGGCAACAGTTTTCTTTGAATAAGATTCGACAAGGGAATCTTCCATAGCATTTAGGATCATAAGCCTACAAATGTTATTGTCCCTTCTCCACTTGGCCTGGTTCTTAGTAACCGCAGAGATTGCGGCTGCAGATCCAGCTTCTGGAATAGTAGATTCCTCCCCAATCAGCACGTGATAAACATCAGAAAATTGAATATTGAGGAAAACCTTTCTTTTCCAGATTTGATAGTGCTCACCATCAAATTATTCTAACTTAGAGAAGTTAGGATTGATTAGTGAAGCACGAAAGTTTTCCATCGTAGCAATTAAGTTTTGAGATTGTTATTGCCGGGGCACAATTTTCGATAAAAAACTGAGAAAATAAAACAATTGTATAAACAACGTTTCAACGCAACAATTCAAAGAAAGTGCACATCAGAGATCCTAAGAGGATTCTGGATTACGATAATCTAAAAAGATTTCGTAACAGTAGAAAATGACAGTAGCACTTCTAAACAGAATATACGAATCGAAATGCTAACAGCAGCAACAATGACAGGCGAAAGATGGAAGATGGCCTGCTGGGGTGAATGATCACCGTTGCTCAAAGCTTAATTCGTCCCACACGAATAGCTTCCAGGAACCAGCAAGTTCGTCGGAGAACTCTGGACCACTCTGCTCTTTTGACTCCTCGGATGGCAGCAGACTCCTGCGGTGCTAAGTGACGCTGGTGCAACGCTACTCTTCTCTCTCAAAGTCTGTGGGAATTCGTAAGGAATTATGAACTCTGTATTTGTGTTAAAAAATACTTCTGTACTCTATGTTCTAATACTTGTACTTCCACTGTGAGAGAGAAGAAAGTCTTATATAAGTCCGTGCAGTAACTGTCCAGTTAGTAGAACATTCGGGACGTGGGAAAAACCGGCCCGAACGTGCTGTAACCGTTCAAATCGTATATAGACACAATCTGAGTCAACTTGTGCACAACGCGTGCAACTTGCGCCACCCTCACAACTAGCACACTGTGTGCACAATACCACTTGCACCGCACTGCGCCACACGCACTTGCGCGCAACTTGCGCAAGCCGCGCAACGCGCACCACTTGCGCAAACCGTGCAACGCACGCAATCGACTGCACAAGGGGCTCACGCAACTTAAGCGCACTATGCGCATAGCGACGATGCTGAAGTGCAAAGTGCGCCAACAAAATGCCACATTATGCCTCATGAGCCCATGAGCCCGAGTCCGAATCCGAGTTGCTAAGCCCCTACGGGACTTAGCTCCAATGGAAATAAATTTTCCAAGAGCAAAAAGCATGAATGCTTCATTGTCGATTTAGCCTTTTTCCATTAGAAAAATACTCCTACATGGCACACTCATGTGCACCTTCACACCACATGTGCAAGTCTAAAACAACATAGCTAATATATAGAGATACAACTCCTTTGGCCTAGCCGATGTGGGACTAAAATTCCAATACAAAAGGCCAAACTCCAACACTAGAGGACGTCGCCGCGGGGGTGCCAATGGCGAGATGGCCAGTCAGTACGAGCAGTTTGTGAACGGGAACCTGGTGGACCGGGTTCTCAGGATTGGGGTGCAGATGGGGAGGGGGGGAGGGAGGGGTGGTGCGGAGGGAGGCGATAGCGAAGGCGGTGGCGGAGGTTATGGGAGGAGGAAGGGAAGGGGAGAGGAGGAGAGAGAGGGCGAAGGAGTACGTGGCGATGGCGAAGGCGGTGGTGGAGGAGGGGGGGTCGCCGTGCATGGACACGCCCGGTTTGGTTCGGGAGCTGAGGGACTTCCGGGCGGCCCAGACACGACGTACGTTCCCGACTCTCGACTTCTTCGAGTGCAGTAGACGAGCGTGCAGCTGAGCTTCTAATTTCAGTGAAATGTCGAGATTAATTACTTGTTATCTGAACCTTAATTTGCTTAAGAAGTTTAATCATAAATCAGAAAACTCTTCATCAAATTTGGCTTAGCATTGAGTTTTGAGTTCCATAAAGTTGTATCCATTGTGGATACTAGCTAGTGTTCTCTTTGTGAGCTTTAGGGGTGGGCACGGGCCGGGCCGGGCCCAAACTTTGTAGACCCGGATCGGACCCGTTTCTTGACGGGGCGGACCGGGCCGGACCTAAATTTTTTTGGAACCGGATTGGACCCGGCCCGTTTAAAACGGATCCAATCCGGAAGAATCCGCGGGTCTAAACGGGTCCAAAAAAAAGTAAAATTTTTAGAATGGATTCGTTGTATCTCCTTCTCCGTTCAACTCCTCCTTCGGACAAGACTGTGATCGTTTGTGGGATTCACTATCGGGTGTACGGTGCTGTGGATCGAATGAATTCGTTCTAACTCGGAGATAGATCGCCTAGAACCCACTCCACTGTCGTATGTGTCCAGGTACGTATGGCCCTACTTAATTGCTGGTAGACATTTTCCCCTGCATGTCGACTATAAGATAATATACCAGCAGGTTTTGAAGATACCATACCAATAAAAAAACACAACTCAGAGTTCCTCTACACTGATTATTACTATCAACATCAATGTATCCTCCGGTAATGTTTTCAATGTAGCTGTGAGCTACTCCAAAATATTTTTGTATTATCTTTTGATAATTTGCTTTTGCTGGGGCAGGTAGATGATTTCTCTCTCTCTCTCTCTCTCTCTCTCTCTCTCTGTTGTCTATAGCTGTGAGTTACTCCAAAAGATTTTTGTAGTAGATATTAAAAGTGCACATTGTTGGACCAGAGAGTTTCTTTGTTCGAGATATGAGGTGAGTTTTCTATTTTTTAAAATAATTACACAAATAATATATCTAGTCTTAGATATTTACATTCGGAAAACCCAATATTCAAATACTCTTTTCTAAAGTTGTCTTTAATTTACTGTTAAAGGTTTTTTTTTTTTTTTGATGTCTTTCTTTTGATGGCTTTGGCTGCGCAGATCATCAAAACCCATCAAATTAAAGAAAGCAGAGTGACATATTCATTCATACTATCTTGAAACATTGTTCCTGCATATGCCAGTCATTTATAATTAACTTTTGGCAATCCCTGTTCTAAAGTTAAGAAGAGCGGTTATCTTTATTCCCAGTTGTTTTATATTCGGAAAAAAATTCAAAACAAACGGGCCGGGCCGGGGTCCCGTTTCATTTGGAAACACGACCCGTTCCGACCCGTTTATTTTACACAACCCGCCCCGCCCCGTCCCGTTTGAAAGTAAAAATTTTGGAACCGGCTTGTTTGGACAATATACGGTTCGGGACGGGCCGGAACTGCGGGTCGTAGACCCGTATGCCCAGCCCTAGTGAGCTTCGCCAATTCTTATGAGACTAGAGACAAAAACTCTGAATCAAACGTTGAGACAACCAACGTAGATACCGAGGTCTGATCCAAGTGTCTGAAACTGATTGCAAGAGAAAACTAAACAAAATTCAATTGAGATAACTAAACACCCGAAATACCAAGCACAGTTAATAATAGTATTTTCGGTGACCGTGTTACTTGGACAAATTTTAATCTTTATAACTTCAAATAAAATTCAAGAGTGAATAAATAATGTTGAATCATTTGTCCAAAGATTCAACTCCCTCTCCAAGTAGAAAGAGAAATTTTTTAACTTAAAATCACTCACCCAACCTGTAGCGAATTTTCTGTACGAAGACGACGACTCCCCGCATAGATCTTCTCTTCATGTTTTCTTCGATGGCAAGTCCTAAGAGCAAAGTACGAATTTGTTTAAAGATTTTATGTGGACAAGCATTTTGAATCTCTCCTATGCCTCCACCCTCAACACGCATAAATATGTTAAAAAAAACCTTATTTTTGGTCATACGAAACCCTAAAATAGACCCACCATCAAATCTTGCCATCCACCAGCATCCAACAGTGCATATTAGACCTAAACAACGTTCGATCTCGACCGGATTGAGTTCTAATCGAACTCGATCAGAAGAATCCCCAAAGTTCTGTTTAGAAAATATCCGAGTTTGGACCAAACTCGTCCATGACCGAATTCTGATCGAGATCGGTCATGTCATCCCTCGATCATGTCATTCCAGACTGGACCCAGCACCAATGGTAGGCGAAATGGCACTTTCATGTACTAAAAGTGCTTTAAGTACAGTCCGATCACGCACAACTAGGAGGATTGGCCGCAACCTGTCCTACCCTACCACCTACAGGGAATCGTCCATCCTACAGTCGTCCGAAGAAGAGGAAGTCCTTTGCTGCACGAGTATATATATATATATATATATATATATATATATATATATATATATATATATATATATATTGAAAATATATATATATATATATATAATTTGATACCGCAAATGACCTCTAGTCTAGTGGTTAAAAGAGATGCATGCGGTCCGAATGGTCAAGAATTCGAATTTCAGTGGGAGCGATTTCAGAAACAATTTACCTGGTTCCAAAAAAAAAAAATTGATACCATGTTATTTCATGCAATATGTATTTCAATAAGAAATATATCTTCAGTAGCAATGTTTTTCTTTCCAAAACTGTTAAAAGAAATAAATACAAATGTTTAGCCTAGTTTAAAAGTTTCCTTTAAATCGATTTTTATCCTTTTGATTTTACCTTTTAGGAAACTTTTATGGACTATAGAATAACTTGGAAAGAGTAAAGAGTAGTGTCAACTTAAGTTTGGTTTAATTAATAAATATCTTCTAAAATAGAGGCTAAAAAATAATTACCCCTTTTTATTTCGTTCACTTCATGTGAAGTTCACAATTCTTGACGGTTGCTAATGGCTACCATATATGTGTCTAACTTGATATCTTTATATAAATAGAGCTGATTGTTAGTGTAACATATTACAACCATCTATAATTACTTGTCGTGTCGTATTTTTGTTTAGTATGGAAATATAAATTCTTATAGGTTTTATATGTGAGATGTGGAAAGGCTTCAAACCAGCCCACGGTCGAAAGCCCATCGATTCTCTACGAAGCCTTTGGGCCAAATCGAGTCCTGCCGGGTTCCTTGGCACATTATAGAGTCCAAACTCCGAAGCATAGGTTGAAGTAGAATTATAACTTTGCATTTGAAACATTTTCCTTTAAATTTGTTTATAACTCGTTCCTTTGATTTGGTAGTCCTCTCCTTCTTAGACCTTCTAACTAACTTCGCAAGTACTTTCCTGAGAAATATCCGAACTAGAGTTCTTGACAACACTAAAAAGATGTGGATCAGGCTCATGTCGGACACACTAACTAACTAATTTCGCAAGTACTTCTAACTAACTTCGCAAGTACTTCTTAGACATTTTAACTAACTTCACAAGTACTTTTAACTAAGGGTACGTTTGGATGCAGGTAACTGCATTATAATTTGCCTTTTTTTTTTTTTCATTTTTGCTGTAAGTGATCAAATTTTTTTGACAGTTTTTCTGTTTGGTTTCCGGTTGCTAAATGGCTTGTAACTAGAGAATCTCTGACAGTTTCATAGACTGTCCCCCATTTTCTTTCTCTTTCCACTCCCACCGAAAAACACTCGCAACTCCGTTGAAACTCAAATTTTTTTTCTTTTTTCTCTGAGTTGTTGAGCGACCGAGGTGGAGGGGTCAACCATAGGTAAGGACCGCGCGGAAAAGGTGGCGGTGGGGAGGGAGGGTGACGGTGGTGGTGGGGAGAGGTGGTGGTGGGAAGATGAGTGGTGGTGGTGGTGGTGGGAAGAGGAGAGGTGGCGGAGGTGGCGGTGGGAAGAGGAGGATGAGGTGGTGGTGGGGAGAGGTAGCTATGGGGAGAGGGGAAGATGGGAAGAGGAGCTAATTTATTTTTGGGAGGAAGTTAGTACAAAGAGAGAGAGAATATAAGATATTTATTAGATATTGATTTTATTTAGGGTTAATTAATTTGATTTTATTTGTTTAAATTATCTAATAATTAATTAATTTTGGTTTAGATAATTCTGTAGACTAATTTGTGGAAAGAACCATTCAGATCATAAGTATGGTAATTAATCAACTTTGGTTCTAAAAAATTTAATTATAATTTGATTTATTTAATTATGTTAATTAATGTGTTTTTGAATTATGATAGTTAATATATTTTTAATTTAATTATGATAATTAATTTAATCATATCTTCAACCCTACCATCCACCTTTAACAACCATCCAAACAATTAAAAGAAAAATTTTCCACTTTTAACAACCATCCAAACAAGGAATTCAATTTTCTTTCACTTGCAGGAGAAAAAAAGTACTCTATCCAAACACATTTTAGAAAACGCCACTTGCTGCAAGTGCACTGCAACACAACAAGTTGTAAGTGCCACTTTTACACTTTCAAAGAGTTACTTGTATCCAAACAACCCCTAAGCTAACCCATACGATCCAAAATTCACTACGACACACAAAACAAGATGCCACACATTCGTAGCACGGTATCCTTAGTATTATTGTGTTGTTGTATCTGTATCCATACGATATAGTCTGTCCAGTTCAGAACATGGTTACACGTAACTGCTCTTAGGGTCTGCTTGACAACTGTAGGATAGCGGTTATGAGGTATTTTTATAGTACCGGTTATGGACGGTAATGAGAGATCTGATTTTGGGTAGTTTTAAGTGGCACTTTTAAACCAATCCAACCCAGTAGCTTATTTCGCTCCATCAAACGAGGTCTAAGAACCTTCATTTTTCCTCTACACGTGAATATGTGTGCTTTCTAAGCATAAGTTTGTATTCAGTAGCTTATTTCGCTCTATCAAGTAACTAGAGCCATGAGTCGTTGACAGAAATGAGACAAGTCAGATTACCATAATTTTCTTTTCTTTCTTTTTTTTTTACCTTTTTTTCTCCCTTTCTTCTAGAATATATCATCACTTGTCAAGGCTTTAAGACAGAAATAACTGTAAACTCACCGTTATTGGTAAATACCAATTTCATCAAACCTGTAATGAACTTTAGACTGATGATGAGATAACCAGGATTATTTAAGGCTAATTATAAGGACACAGGTTTTTTTGATTGGGGCTAGCCAGGATTAGGGCTAGTCAGGTTTTGAGAAAATTTTACTCGGACTGTCCAAAATTTTCATTCAGGGGGCTGTCCAAACCCCACAGCCCCCCCAAACCCGAAAAATCACTCTCATTTCAAATTTTCACTCTCTCTCTTCACAAACCCTATTTTCCCTCCACCTCTTCTTCTTCTTCTTCTTCTCCACGATTTCCCACTCCTCTCTCTCCATTTGTTTTACGCAATTATCAGGGTTAGGGTTTCGATCCTCATCTCCAGCATTTTCCAACCTTCTTCACCATTTTCCAACGATCTCTCCCTACGATGGCACGTAAACGTTCCTCTCAATCAAGGTAAGAAACCTAATACTTAAAGTTGTCAATTTTCCTCCAAAATCCTATTAATTTAGTTCGAAAAACCCAAGTATGGAATGATAGTTAGACCTCTCGAGTCGACGACGACTGCCCATGTTTCTGGCAGTCCTATGTACTGTTAGGACTGCCAGAAAGAGAGACAGTCCACTTGTACAACAAGTATTACACAGGACTGCCGCACATAGTGCACTACTGAAATAACTCATTTTAGCGACGTTCGGAAACGTCGCTAAATAAGGAAATTACGTCGGTAAAACCAATTAGCGACGTATTTAGCGACGAAAAGGGGACGTCGCTTAAAGGCAAGTCGCAGATGGCACTTTAGTCGCCGAACGTCGCTATTGGCGACGCGTAATTTATTGTCGCTAGCCGTCGCAAAAATTGCGACATATAGCGACGTCTAATTACGTCACCAAAATGACGACGTAAAGCGACCACTTGCGACGCTCTGTTATTTATATATGATGACATGGCATGATTTGGCGACGTCCTCCCTAGCGACGTCTAGCGACGTAACGTCGCTAGTTAGCGACGTATAGCGACGTCTATCTGCCGTCGCAGTACGTCGCAGAACGTCGCTATACGTCGCAGATGTTAAAAAAAAATTTAAAAAAATATAATTGATATTTTTGTTATGATGTGTTTCTGTGTTTACAGTGTGTGTGAAGTGCAGTGTTCGAACCATCGACAATTTCGCTTACTGTTCTATGTTTTATCTTGGATAGAAAGAGCAACAGTTCAGGGTGCACTTCTCAGAGCTTCCTCTTCACGTCCTTCACCTTCTCGGGAACCTTTACGACGTCCGAGAAAGTGAAGGACGTGAAAATGAATCTCTCAGAAGTGCACCCTGAACTGTTGCTATTTCTATCCAAGATAAAACATACAACTGTAATCGAAACTGTCGATGGTTTCCGAATACTGTATTTCACATTCACTGTAAACACAGACACACATCATAACAAAAATACACAATATATTTTTTTAAAATTTCGGCAGCACCTCCTTTGTATATCAGATCATCGCTTATAACCCAGCGTAGGTATATTTGTCATCCCCATCGCAGATATCACAAAGTAAATATCACAAAGTAAATATGACAATAAAAATACCAACAAAGTAAATATCACAAAGTAAATATCCAACAAACATACATGTCCACAATGGAGGGTAAATAAGAATGAAAATCAGTGTACAGAACGGTCAATAGGCCCATAGGGTCAATACATACAAAGATGATAAAAAATATCTACTGGATCACTGAGGACTCCTGCCGCGCATCTGGGATAGCATGTACTCATACTGCTCTTGGGTGAGCTACACCGTAGGGACAGTAGGAGGTAGTAGAATGTCTGGAGTCGGCGCCGTCGATGGACCCGGAGGATGTACCTGCTCCAGCTCTCGCAGTCGCTCACCACGCGCAGCAAGGGTACTCACCACCTTCTCAGTATACTGAGCGAGTGAGGCAGATATGCTCCTCTGCGATCCCTCCTGTTCGACCTGTCTACGCTCTGTGCGATACGTAGACTCGGTGAGCGTCTGCAAGCTGGCAGCTGTAGTCTGATGCAGAGTCATCAACTCATGTATACTGCGCTCGACCGTATCAAATCGTTCGGTGACGATCGGAGGGTCGGATCGTCGCTCGATCGCATCAAAAATCTACTGCTGTAACTCGCGACGCAGCTCCTCGATCTGACGACGAACATCCTCAGCTCGTGACGACGCCTGCGTAGCCGGAGACTGCGTGCTGACAGAGGGGGCCCGGGATGACTCCGAAGCCAAATACGCGTCGTAGGATCCCGTACCGTAGTACGTACCCTTCTGAAGACCGTCAACGGCGGTCATCCAGAGCTCGTCCGACGATAGCTCTGCAGGCGGCTGGGAGGAAGTACCAGCCCCTCCCTCTGCTTGCGCACTAGCAGCAGCAGCATCAGCCGCCTCCTTCTGTAGCCGAACAAACTCGGCCTAGAACATGTTTGCTAACGTGTAAGTGTTTACTAAAGTCTATATTGATATCTATTTTCCTGTTTTCTAAATTATAGTCAGTTAATATAAAGAATAGAACGTACATATGCCTGCGTCGCCCTCTCGTCAATGAAGTCCCCAGCCCTCCGATGGGTGACCATGAAGACGGTCACCATGTTCGGGTCCTTACCCTTCTTTACCTGTTAAAATATATTATCTATTATTAGTATTAAACATTATATCGAACTATATATAAATTAATGTCCGTCATAGAAAACGTACCAGACGACGAAAATGCTCCGTCATCGGAATGGAGCCACCACACCACTTACCGGCGCTCGACCGCGCCACCTTGGCCTTCTCAGACCGCTCCTGGTACTTGGGCTCGCTGAATCTAGCCTTCATTGCAGTCCACTGCTCTGGCGTAATCCAACCCTGGATCGGCTGTCCGGAGCGATCACGACGCTTCTGGTCGTCGATCGCATCACGGATGAGCTTGGCTATGACGGCAGAAAATTGGCCCTCGATCCTTGCCGCCCGGTGTGGTGGATAGAAATAGGTCCTCTACAAGAAGTAAAATACAAAAGTTGTATAATATACACAAATGATTATTAAAATTTAAAAATAAACAAATTTTTTACCTTGAAGTGGGCGAACCAAAAGGCATTCCTATCTGCGGGAGCATCTGAGTAGTTGAGCCAAGGCCCACCATAGTTCTGCCTCACAAATGTCCCCAGCTGTCTCTGTACTGCAGAAGGCCGATATCTATACAATAATAATTTTTCATGAATATATATGTACATATAATCATTTGAGAAATATATAATAATTAATTAACTTACTTCATAGGCCCGTCCGTCCAAATCTCCATACGCGTCTCACCCGGGGGAGCGCATGGAGGGTCGCTCTCACCTCCTGCCTGGGCAGGATCAGTCTGATCGCCGTCCTCCATGTGATCGGCGTGGGCTCCCTCCATAGAGCCGTCGACAGTAGGAATGCTGGACGGGGGATCAGGGATGCTGGACGCGGGATCAGGAAGGCTGGACGACGAGGGAGGAGTCGCCAACCTGCTAGAACTGCCCTGTCCCGGTAATGGACCGGGAACAGAACGGTACACTGGCGTACTCGGAGATGAGGATGAGGGTACGGAACTGCCCTCTCCATCCCCAGTCCGAGGCTGACGGGGCTGCCTAATATATAATCCTCCACGTCGTCCAGATGGTCTAGTCATACCTGACAATAAAATATATGACAATAAAACAAAAAAATATATTTATATGATAGACATCACAGATTTTTAAAAAATATCATAGTCAAAAAGTGTCACTGAAGTGTCAATAAAGTGTCACTGAAGTGTCACAGATTTATATGATAGAAGTGTCACTAAAGTGTCAAATATGATGATAAAACAAACGTACAGATTTAATCCTCTTCTGAAAATTCATCTAGTTCGTTTAGCTCATCTACTTCTTCTTCTTCTTCTTCTTCTTCTTCTTCTTCTTCTTCTTCTTCTTCTTCTTCTTCTTCCTCCTCTACATCTTCACTTTCATCTGCATCTTCCTCTTCAGATAATTCTACTTCTTCTACACAATTAGATGTGTAATAGGGAACTTCCGTCGTGTCCACTTCTATAATATTTGTTACAAGAGGTAGTTCATCCTGTTGATAAGCTATATCGTCAACCTCAAAGGTATTTCTAGCTTTGGTCTTGTATACTGCCCACCAGTCCGACCTTGTTGTTCCCCGTTTAGGATAACTTATGAAGTACACGAGCTGAGCCTGACTTGATAGGACAAATGGTTCATAGGCTTGATATCGACGTCGATAGTTTCTATCAACAAGACCGTGCTTGTCTACTTTCCAACCTTGACCTTCAATCGGATCGAACCAATCACACCTGAATAACACAATCTTAGCAGGCTCTATTCCATAACTATATGTCAGCTCCACGATCTCCCGTAACACGCCATAGAAATCGTTGTCCGCATCAACATCTTTGTAGTTCGAAGATCTGATACACAAACAGCTGTTTTTGGTGGAATCGAGATCCACAAAGTTGTCTCTGATCAGGCAAGTTGTTGACTTGAACCTAAACCCATTAACACAGTAGCTTGGCCATATTTTTGCAGCATAAATTGGTCCCTTGGCTAGCGTTCTAATAGACTCATTCTCAAGTCTTGCGTATGGACGATCGACCTAAATACCACGAAAGAAGCAATTAAGCTCATTCTCAATCAAGTGCATATACAAAAAGGTAATTACAGAGTTCTCAAGTCTTACATATACACTCAACCATGATGGAAAATAATGCCTCATTTCTTGTTCTAGTTCTTCTTCTGTTATGTGTGGCCTACCCGACCTCACATCATCATTAAATATGCTGAAAACAACATCGTTCAATTAATGTAATAGTATAATAATTAACACTATTAAAATAATATAGACGTATTAATTACTTACCCCTCCAGTTTCTCTACTTCCTCCTCGTCGCAGTTGAGTAATACATACACCTGAGCAGCCCTTAGCTCATCATCGTTCAGATATCTCTTTTTCATCTTACCCGATGGCTTTCCTGGAGCATTGAATACCTTCAGTATTGTATCATTACTTTCATGATCTCCCTCGTCGTTTCTGGAAGCTCTCGTTCTATTAGTTGCAACATGAGGCTTGAAATACATCGAACAAAAGTTTGTAATCTCCTCGAGAACATAGGCTTCACAAATAGAACCCTTGACCCGTGCCTTATTTTTCATCTTTCTTTTTAGGTGATTCAAATGTCGCTCGAACGGGTACATCCATCGATATTTGACGGGTCCACCAACACGTGCCTCATAGGATAGATGAATCGGCAAATGCTCCATAGAGTCGAAGAATCCAGGAGAAAATACCCTCTCTAGCTTGCATAGTATTACCGCAATGTCCTTCTCTTGCTTTTCTAGACGATCAACGAGCAATTTCTAAGAACAAAGATCCCTGAAGAATATGCTAAGCTCCGTCAATGGATTCCAAACTGCCTGCGGTAAGAATTCCGAAAATACAATCGGAATTAACCTCTCCATGAATACGTGACAATCGTGGCTCTTCATACACGTCAATTTGTTTTCCTTCGGATCGACACATCTTCTCAGATTTGACACATATCCGTCTGGAAATTTTAGGCCCTGGATCCATCGACAAAGTCTCGCTTTATCCTCCTTGTCCAGCGAGAAAATTGACTTCGGCAGGAACTGTTTTTTATTCTGCTGTATCAAATGCAACGCAGGACGTTTGCATATTTCTTCTAAGTCCAACCTGGCCTTGGGTTTGTCTTTCATTTTTCCCTTTACGTCCATCACAGTATTAATTATGTTATCAAACACATTCTTCTCAATATGCATGACATCAAGATTATGTCTGATCAGATTGGTACTCCAGTATGGCAGATCCCAGAATATGCTCCTCTTTGTCCAGTTATGAACTCTACCAAATCCATCGCACTTGCACCCAGTTGTAGGATCTTCTATAGCACTTGGAAAATCTTTAACCTCCTCCCATATCGTGGCTCCGCACCACCTTGGCGGTGGATCACCCTTCTCTACAACGCCGGCACGGAAAGTATTCCTGTTCCTTCTGAACGGATGATCTTTTGGCAGAAATTGCCGATGACAATCAAAGAAGCACGGTTTTCCACCGTGTTTCAAGCGGAAAGCCTTACTACGGTCCATGCAATACGGACATGAGAGACGGCCATGAGTGCTCCATCCAGATAACATTCCATAGGCCGAAAAGTCGTTGATGGTCCACATAAGGGTTGCCTTCATCTGAAAATTTTGCTTCCTGGAAACATTATACGTGTTAGTGCCTACTTCCCATAACTGATTTAACTCATCTATCAAAGGCTGTAAGTACACGTCAATGTTCCTCTTGGGATTGTTCGGACCAGGAATTATAACGGTTAGAAACATGTACTGAGTCTTCATGCACATCCAAGGCGGTAGGTTATACGGAGTGACAATCACAGGCCAGCACGAATACTGGGATCCCGAAAGACCAAAAGGAGTAAAACCGTCAGAAGATAGTCCCAACCTGACATTTTGCGGATCTGAAGCAAAATCTGGATACACTCGATCAAAGTGCTTCCACGCTTCTCCATCGGATGGGTGATCCAACACTCCTTCAATCTGTTCTCGCATGTGCCAACTCATATTTTCGGCCGTCTCTTTCACCATAAATAATCTTTGCAACTGCGGCGTTAAAGGCAAGTAGTGCATTGAATCGGTCGGTCTTCTTGCACCGGTAGACCTTCCTATACTAGTTGTCTTATAGCGATCAGCACCATAAAATCTGCACACATCTGCGTCCTTGTCGTCTTTGTAGTACAGCATGCACCCATTGCGACAGGAATCAATTTTCTTGTATCCCATCCAGAGCGATCTCACCATCCTCTTAGACCGGTAGAAGTCTTTAGGCAACTTAGCACCCACCGGCAAGATCTCTATAATCAACTCCAACACTCGGTTGTAGCATTCTTGCGACATGTTAAAATCTGACTTAATACTCAACAGTCTTGTAACCATCTCTAACGGTGAATGATCCTCACAACTAGGATACAATGGAGTCCTTGCATTCTCCAACAACTCCATGAACTGTGCAGCATCGGCGTTCGGTGCCTCCTCAGGTGCATCATGAACGAAACTAGGTCCCGCAGCGTCGAAAACCATGTTCACGCACCCGTCGTCGTATGTATGATTATCTGAAACAAAATTAGGTCCCGCATGCATATACGGCTCAACATAAGGCTCCGGCTCTGATGCTAAAGACACAAGTTCTCCGTGTGCGGTCCACTGATAGTAATTAGGCGTGAAACCCCTCGAGTACAAATGATATGTCACTTCCACTTCTGGATAATATTTTACGTTATGATATTTCACACACGGACACTTAATTTTGGTGCCGTCCATGTACTGAGGGAACGCCTTAGCAAACTGCAGGAACTGCTCTACTCCCGCTATGTATTCATCCCGCACACCACACATATCATCAGGACGACGATTGTACATCCATAAACGATTCCGCAAGTAGTAATTCATATCCATTTAGAAATAATTCTGCAAAGATGGACACACATTATCCAACAGGCACAAATTCGTATATTATGTCTTATTATGGGACACACATTAGTAGCGGACAGTTACTAATAACAATGATATGCAATCTAGGTCAAACTAGGTTGTACTAAGTCAAACAAGGTCAAGCTAAGTCAAACAAAGTCAAACAAAGTCAAACAAGGTCAAACTAGGTTAAACTAGGTCAAACTAGGTTGTACTAAGTCAAACAAGGTCAAGCTAAGTCAAACAAAGTCAAACAAGGTCAAACTAGGTCAAATAGTCAACCTTGGTCAAACAAGGTCAAATCTAAGTCAAATATCCTATTTCTAGTCATGACCTACCAAGGTACCCTTTACCTTATCGCTATTGGTATCCCAATACTAGCTAGCACACACCATTCAAGGCTATACAAGCCTAACCTATAATTCAAGTACCAATAATGACCACAGTCAACTCAAGCTATCTCATACACACAAGTAATATCTGGGTGTCATTTGTTTAGTCTTAAAAAAACACAATCAACTAAAACTAGTACCAAGTAATGAGCAATAGTGAGTTACCAAAGCAAACTGAAACTAAAACTAGTATATGGGTGTCATTTAAACAACTAAAACTAGTATCTGGGTGTCATTTAACAAACATGAAGACAACAAAGTCAAACAAGGTCAAGCTAAGTCAAACAAAGTCAAACAAGGTCAAACTAGGTCAAGGGTTGACCTATAGTTGACTTTGTCAACTCTTAGTCCAATCTAGGTCAGATGTTTACTCTACTTTGACTTTCAGTAAAAATAGTCAACCTTGGGGGTGACTACTATTTCATATAATTTTAAAGTATCGGCCGATACCGATCCGATACGGCCGATACCGATACGGTTTGGCATGTTCCGATCCGATACCGACCGATACCAAATATTGACCGATACCGACATTGGGGGTCTTTGTTCCGATCAATTCAAGTACCAATAATGACCAAAGTCAACTCAAGCTATCTCATACACACAAGTAATATCTATATAGATATATACATATAATATATATATATAGGCATGTATATACTATATGCCTATATTACAAGACAAGACAACTTTCATGCATTCATATATTTAGACACTCTAACATAGGCTATATGCCTATATCACATATGAGTTACATGATATAGTTATGTATATATGTATACAATACCATCTATCAAACATATATATATATATAAAGAGAGAAGTAGAGAGTGGGTGGTGTGTGTACATGCACATGTGAATGGGGGGTGAGTGTGTTGACTGTTACATGTGACAGTCACATATACGTGTATATGAGGGAGGCTAACATGCTTGTATTAGGCTATATGCGTGTGTGTACCTAGGCAAGAGTGAGTGAGTGAGTGAGTGAGTGATATGAACTATAGGTCAGTCCAATCTGGATAGTAAGGGGATTTACTGTGTTCAGTCAAATAGGAAAGGAAAAGAAAGGAAATCAGTTCATTTCACACAACATTACATACTCCTATAACATATTTCAGACCCATTCACCTCAAACCCAAATTGAGAACCAAAACTCTAACCAAATCACCCCAAACTTGAAACTCAGTCAGCACACATATAGATACACTACACTAGGGTTTTAAACATCTAAATTAAAGCATTAAACTAGGTTAAAATGGTTGTCAAAACTGGGTTTTCAAAATTAGAAAATACAATAAATTAACAAGGTATCAGTCAACATAGGGTATTTAGAAATTGATATATAAAAACATGTTAAAATGGAAAATAAATGGTTGGTAAAGGATCTAGGCTATGTGTACGTGTCCAACATAGTGTCTCGTGTCCACCACAACATGACACAGTGTGTCCAGTGTGTGTGTGTGTGTGTCCATCTGTGTGTGTGTTCGTGTGTCCGTGTGTGTGTGTGTGTGTGTCTCTGTGTGTGTGTACGTGTGTGTCCGTGTGTATGTGTGTGTGTGTGTGTGTCTGTGTGTGTGTGCGTGTGTGTTCGTGTGTGTGTCCGTGTGTGTGTGTGTCCGTGGGAGAGGAGGAGGAGGAGGAGGAGTTAGGTTAGGGTTTACCTGAGCTCGAGGAGGAGGAGCTCGACGGGGGGGTACGGATCGTCGGAGAGGGAGGGAGTCGCCGGGGGGGGGAGGGAGTCGCCGGGGGGGGGGGGAAGGGGTCGCCGAAGGAATTGCCGGAGGGGGGGAAGGAGTAGTGGGAAAAATTGGAAATTTCGAGTGAGTGGAAAAAATGAAACGCTGTGCCCTAAGTAAAAATATTAGCGACGTCACATGAGGACGTCGCTAAACATCGTAAACTGGCGACATATTTTAATAATCCAGCGACGTAACGTCGCTATTCAGCGACGTAATTTTATACCTGTCGCTGAACGTCGCTATTCAGCGACGTTTTGCGATGTCTATATAAAGGAGTCGCTGAATTCCATATATAGCGACGTAATTTTATGCCGTCGCTAAATTACGTCGCTAATAGATCATATTTTAGTAGTGGTGGCAGTCCTTTATACATAAAGGACTGCCACTAAGTACGGCAGTCCTGTGTTATACTTGCTGTACAAGTGGACTGCCTCTCTTTCTGGCAGTCCTATGTACTGTTATGACTGTCTGAAAGTGAGGCAGTCCACTTGTACAGCAAGTATAACACAGGACTGCCGCACTTTGTGGCGGTCCTTTATGCATAAAGGACCGCCACAAAGTGCAGCAGTCCTGTGTAATACTTGCTGTACAAGTGGACTGCCTCTCTTCCTGGCAGTCCTAACAGTACATAGGACTACCAGAAAGAGCAGCAGTCCTGAATTGGGAGTCTTGTTTGATGTTTGCTAAGTATTAATCGATTGTTATTAAATATTCGTAGTCACGACCCGACTCCGAAGACGAAGGACGTTGACGTCGAGGGTGAAAGAAAACGTCCTACCGCATCGGAGCGGAAGGCACGTGAAGCTGAGCGGGTTCACGAAAAACCAATAACGATAAGAGAACCGGCGGCACCCTCTCAGACTGCACCACGTCGAACCAAACGCGTTGCAAGTAAATTGAAGCAACAGAAGACACATCCTGATTCTCCCTCCTCCGATGATGATTTGCCCATTGTTCATAGAGGGGGTACGATGGCTCCGGACCTTCCCACGCGAAGGCCGCTTCTGATAGAGCTGATCGGGAAGTGAGCCCAATCGGTTGCTCACTATTGACGTCTCTGCCTAACCACATATCTTACCAAATTTGAAAGGATCTGGCAAGTTCATTACCTTAGATGTAAATTGACTTTTGAAAGTAGTAGTTACATTTTATATTTATATATTCTTTATCTTGCTTTATTTTCAGAAAAGCTCGCATATCTTGTTGGTCATTAACCACGCTAAGATGTGCAGTACAAGGGATTTTGACAATTTGAAAGAAGGTGTGAAGGCCAAAATCATCCCCACTGGGTTGCAGCATATTGCGAAACACTCGTATAAGATCTTGGACACGCACTGATCTCTGTGTTTGTGGAGCGGTGGCATCCCGAAACAAACAGTTTCTATTTCTCTTTCGGGGAGTTGACGATCACCCTCGACGACGTCCACCACATTTTGGGACTTAGAGTTGATGGTGGTCCAATGCTGATGAATTATTCTACGGGCGACTTTGAGATGTATGACGAGATGGTGGAATTGGTCGCCAATGCACTCGGTATTGAGGCAGAGAATTTTGTTAGTCTCCCCGAGTTTAAGAAGTTGTACGGAGTTCCTTTGAGTTTTCTTAGGAATACACACATTGATGATGATGACGATGAGGACGATGAAGATGACAATGAGGACGACGCCAACGACGATGTAGTGGCCCGGGAATACATGTATTTCATCTTGGGAGCCGTCTGCATTCCGGACAAGTCCGGAACCTCGATTCACGCCAAATATGTGAACAATTTTATGAACTTAGGCATTGTGGATCAAATATCCTTTGGAAGCGGTATACTAGCTTATCTCTACCGTGAACTTGGCGCTGCATCTAGAGTCGGATCGAAGACTATAGCTGGTTGTCAAACTCTGCTCCATGTGAGTCAAGTAAATCGTACTTTGTTTATAGTTTAAATAAAATTAGGTCGATTAATATGTGTGTCATCTACATTTCATGTATATGTATGGATATACGAACATTTCTCGACGCTAAAGAGGGCTACTTTTAACAAAGACTATGATGAGCAGCTACCTAGGATGTGCAAGTGGAATCCAGTTAAGATAGATAGCAGACATCTGCATACTTTAGCTTCCCTGCGTATCGCACTTGAAGATATGAACGAAAAGGAGGTGAGACAATGCTAACTTAAATTTTTATTTACTTAGGATTTCATTCGAGTGTAAAATAGTAACTTCTTTGGTCTTGATTACATATACTATGATGTAGATTATTTGGCATCCATATAAGGATCTTCGAAATAGTTCTCGTCCGTTGCAAGAAGTTTCACTATTTCAAGGTCTGATATCCTGTCAAGAAATTGAGGAGCCTCATATGCCAGACAGAGTGCTTCGTCAGTTTGGCTACGTGCAAACTGTACCGGACACTTTGAATTTGAGGACTTCTTCAAAAGGGAACAAAACATCAACCTATGTCCCGTCGGACTACCGTTGGGGCTCTTACTTCTTCACTGAGTGGCAACGTCACGTAGTTGGTGAAACTTTACGACGTCCGGTGGAGCAGATGTGGGATTGTACTGATGAATATATGAATTATTATGTAGAGGCCGGACATGGTATAATGTTGAATCCAGATACGCGAGGTGTTGAAGTGCCGGTAGCTGCTCCTCTACCAAACAGGGCAGGCCTGCTTGACGTACTGCAAAAGATGGCAAGTAGTAGTTTTTCGAATTAATGTTTACCAGTATAGTAACCTGGCTAATTTGGACCCTTAATTTTTCCTTCAGGCTTCGAAAGTAAGAAACTTGGGGAAAAGACTCGTTCTGTGCAAGGAAGAGAACTACGTCGACGTTGCTAACAAGATGCAAAAAATCGCATCGGACTATCCGTTTCTCAAAAATGAGCAACGGACTAAGATGCGTCATGAGAAAAAATGACTTGGTTGTACTTGTTTGAACAATTTGTGTGCCGCTTTTGTTGAACTGTGTTTCGAATACTTGTTGACGTCTTGGTTGTAATATGTTTTGAATACTTAATGTCGAACACCCGTATCATTTTGTTGTATTATGCTTTTGTTATAATAGGTTTTGAATACTTAATGTCGAACTCCCGTATCATTTTGTTGTAATATGCTTTTGTTGTAATAGGTTTTGAATACGTAATGTCGATCACCTACAGATGTTTCCTGAACATTGTAAGTTCTAAGTAGGACTGTCAAAAAATCTGGCAGTCCATTGTGAATGAAGGACTGCCAAAGAACTCGGCAGTCCAAGTTAGAACTTGCTGTAAACAAGGACTGCCCAGAAAACTGGGCAGTCCTTGTTCACAACAAGTTCTAACTAGGACTGTCCAGTTCCCTGGCAGTCGTTCATTCACGATGGACTGCCAGGGAACTGGGCAGTCCTACTTAGAACTTGCTGTGAACAAGGACTGCCCAGTTTCCTGGACAGTCCTTGTTCACAGCAAGTTCTAACTATGACTGCCCAATTTCCTGGCAGTCCTTCATTCACGATGGACTACCAAAGATCTGGGCAGTCCTACTTAGAACTTGCTGTGAACAAGGATTGCCTAATTTTCTGGGCAGTCCTTGTTCACAGCAAGTTCTAACTAGGACTGCCCAGTTCCCTGGCAGTCCTTCATTCTTGATGGACTGCTAGAGTTCTGGGCAGTCCTGGTAAGAACTTGCTGTGAACAAGGACTGCCCAGTTTCCTGGGCAGTCCTTGTTCACAGCAAGTTTAAATAGTCATACTCATTCCTAAATGTGATACTCAACTGTAAATGTGATACTCAAATGTCATACCAAAATAAACTTCCTTCTTCTTCTTTACAAAATGATGTAAAATAGTGTATCTGAGTAGGACCAAAGATATAAACATCGGCGTAGGACCAAATATTTACATTTCTTTTTACAACCACATTCTTCGGTATAGACATAAATGTTTATCCTTGTTTTTAGTTACAAAATATGACAAAACTATCGGTGTAGGACCAAAGAAATGTTTATCCTTGTTTCTAGTTACAAAATGTGACAAAACTATCGGTGATGCTCCCTACTATCAGTCAATCAATACATCGTAGTGGTCTTTCGGCATTGGTATAGGTTGCACGTAGTTTGTCTTTTCCTTGTAGGCATTGATCGCATCGGTGTACAGCGTCGTCCAAGCGATCGATTCTTCCGGAGCATGTTTATACCAGACTGGGTCAGGGAGGGAATAGGACTGTGCCCGATAAACCGCGGGATGACGAAGTGATTTTAATCAAGTCCAATGGCATGTAGAGTGGACATAGTGTAGTCTGCCGAAGGAGCGGTCATTGGGAAGAAAGTGTTGTTACTTCGCTTCGACAGAACGATAATTAGGATCTTGTACCTGTAAGCGAATACAAATGCAGTATAAGTATTTATCAAACTTTTCACGTTAGTAAGAATGTGTCGGTATATTGTACCTGTTAGCGAATAGATATGCAGCAGAAGGAATATCCATGTAATGTTCCTCTCCAGTAGTCTGATCGGCACACGGAATGCTTGTCAATAATTCTCCAACTGTATCTGGGCTTAGTAATTTGCTGTAGAAGAGAAGATGAGACTCCAACTCCTCGTACAACTCTGCTCTAACCTGCCTCCATCCGTCTTTAATGGAGTAGCCTAGATGTCTTGCAAGGGCGTGGTACCCACAATGTCCATCTTTAGGCACATCTTCAATAGACCAAATGTACTCCCGTATCGCAGGATTAAATATATGAATGTACATGTCGAATGTGACACCAACTCTTGTTTTTTGTTTCTTCCGTTGAATAGGAAGCTTGTCATTCCTCTTTGGACAAACGAACCTTTCCATGCTTCTTTCAATATGCTCAAATAATGATAGTTCTCTTCTAGTAGACTCGAGCTTCTTCTTCTGTGTTCATGTAAGTCTTCTTGGTGGTCTACCCTTCGGGGCAACGACAACAGATGGCTCCTGCACATGACTGCTTGCCGGGTGGGCAAGTTCTTGAATTTTACGTTCAAAGAAGTTTAACTTCTGGCAAGGAAAAGAAATCGTCGTGTCCCTCCACCATAGGCATAACTGACAATTGTCTCCAACGTTGATCAACGACCACTACTGGGATAGGTCTGCCTTGACGTCGATATTCGCTGATCTCATGTGCACAAGGAAGGCCGAGAGAATGTCGATGTGTACAACCACATTCTTCGGTATCAACACCAACTGAATTTGCCCGAGCAATCTCATCAAATATAAACCCCAAAGCATAGTGAGGCAATACATGGATTAAATCAGACAAAAGCTTCTCTTTCCTATGTTCGTGCTTTACAATATTCAGGATCATCTGAAATGAAGTCTTGATCTCGTTCACCGTCGAGTTGGTCATTAGATTAATTGACTGCCAAACAGACACAAAACCGTCGACCGATGAACGTATATATTTCTTCAGTTTTGAGTGTGAACCTTCGGCACGGTTTGTAGTGGTCGTGCCGTAATGCTTTACTTTATTCGTCCATGCTAAGACGAAATCTTCTTTAAATGGATCAACCCATGTGTCTTTGATATAAGATATACATGGCTTGTTGCTACTTTCCCACTTCTCTTTGAACTCCAACCACGCTTTGTCAAAAGCGTCTACAGTACTTGCTCGCCAAACAAGGCCCCAATCGTCGTAGAATTCTGTGAAGCGATCAATATCAAGTTTGCCGTCTACTTTTTCAAACATGCTCTTGCATTGTGCTTGAATATTTCGATTAATATGCCATGTACATAGTAGTCTAAGAGCATGAGGAAATACGATATCTATAGCATTCATCAATGCATATTCTCGATCGGTGACAAAAATAGACGGCTCTTTGTGTCCAGTGTAAAGTGTCTTCAATTTGTTCAATGTCCATGTATAGTCATCTACTGTTTCATTCTTCAAGAAACAAAATACAACTGAAAATGATTTACCCGTTGACGTGAAGCCGACAATGTGGAAGAGTGGCATCTTGAATTTGTTAGTCTTGTACGTGCAATCAGCCACCAAAACATCGGCAAAGGACCATGCCAAATGCATACACTCCGGATGCGCCCAAAACATAGAGGCAATTTTATTGGACGGCGGATGTCTTCTATGGTACTCCACATAGTGATTGTCGGCAAGTAACTTCAAAACTTGTTGCATTGCCATTCTTCCTCTTAGGGTATTTGTCCTCGATCTCGAGAGTGCATTGTAGATTGTCCTCATTGTTGACTTGTTCTGTTCATTCTTCTGGCGCACCGCGGAATAAATTTGCTTCGGGCCAACTCTGGAGCAGGACAATTCTTCAACTAACTTCTTCTCCTGTTCGTTCAACCTTCCGACATAGGGATGACCGGTAAGTGTCTCCGCCACCGTATGATTGTGCATCCCATTTCTGACATCAACTGTCCACTTTCTATCATTTCTTGAGACAAGCACAATCTTGAAAGGACAACCGTACTTTCTGGACCCTATCGCCTTCTCCGAAACTTTTTTTCGGGCACATTCTTCTTTCCTTTGATGAAGCCTAAATGTCCCACCTCTTTCGCATCCAAGATCAGCAGTTTTACGACACGACGGGCCTCGTAATGACCTTAAAATGACAAGGACTGTGTTTACTTGCCTTCCAACTTGTCTGTACCATTCTAATGCTTCTTTATAAGATTCAAATGCGACATCCGTTGAGAATATATTACTCAAGTCAATGGAAATAAGAGGTGGCAGGCCCTATATTTAATTTTAAAAAAAATTGCCAATCACAATTACAACCAAAATTATAATATCAACAACTTCAAGACTGTCAAGGAAAATTGCCATTCCTTCAGGACTGTACAACAGGACTGCCAGACATTCTGGCAGTCCATCGTGTTTTATAGACTGCCAGAAAGTCTGGTAGTCCTATTTTACACTAGTTCTACACATAGACTGCCGAGTTTTGTGGCAGTCCTTCGTGTTTTATAGACTGCAAGAAAGTCTGACAGTCCTATTTAACACTAGTTCTACACATAGATTGCCGAGTTATGTGGCAGTCGTACGTGTTTTATGGACTGCCGGAATGTCTGGCAGTCCAACTGTACAGTATTTCTATATATAGACTGCCGCATAATCTTGCAGTCCTCGTTACTTCTTGGACTGCCATATTTTGCGGCAGTCCTATTTTATACTAGTTCTACAAATAGACTGCCGCGTAATATGGCAGTCCTTCGTGTTCTATGGACTGCCAGAAAGTCTGGCAGTCCTGTTGTACAGTCGAATGCGTAGCAGTCGGTCGAAAATTTACCGAGAGTTCTTCGGGTGTTTTGTCGTGTTGTTCGGAAGATCCGGGTTCCTCGATTGATAGACGTGATGATCCACTTTCTTCCATAATTTCTACATTGGGACAAAATATAAGATTACTTCAAAAAAAAACCTCAAAGATTTTGTCGTTTAGCGGACGTCATCGTACCGAATATTCTAAGAATCTTTCTTGGGGAATCTTCTAGGGTTTGGAGAAATGTGGGGTTGAAAAAAGTGTGGGGACCAAACCTAGGGTTTGGAGAAGAAAGAGGGAGAGAGAATGGAGAGTGAGGAAGAAGAAAAAAAATTTTAAGAGTTAACTTTTATACCTACCACTTTAATAGCCCTGAGTAATTTTTTCGGTGGCAAACTTGTAATTAATGGAAAACTGTCACTTGGACAGCCCTGATCAAAAAAGGCTGTGCCCTTATAATTTACCTTATTTAATATATAATCTATATTCTTTTAGATATAAATGCCAACTTTGTATTTTAGAAATTGAGATTAAAATGTAAATAAATAATTTGACCGAGATAAGGTTTGAATTTGGTTCAGTGTCTTTAAGACAATATTCGTAATTCGTCTTGCACAGATGCTTACGGTTTAATGGCGACTTTGTCTTCCAGGATATAATCGAACTCCTCCTCCCGGTAGAGTACTTCACACCGCAGGAACCGGACGAAACAATCAAAGTAGTCCCTCTATTGGACTGAATGCTTGAATGAGAGAATGAGTTTTAAACACTGACATGAGTCTCCTTTCTATAAATGATGAAGCAGAAATTTTCATTCAGAGCATCAAAACTTTGTTAAATTCTATCAAAAGCATCAAATTTATTAAATTTAAAAAAAAGCACCAAAACGCCCTTAGGAAGGGCGTTTTGTATTTTTTAATATTATTTTATCTTCCGTTTTTCTTTTCCTGTTAACGACGTTAAACCGAAAAAAAAATAGAAAATGCCCTTAGGAATGACGTTTTTCCTTAGAATTTTTGTTGTGGGCCTGGGGAGCTTCTGCTGTCTTTGAACTCCGGACAGTAGAGTGGGACCCACCAGGCCTCTTATTACGTCATATGGGTGTATTTCTTTCTCGGGATCCCCGTTTTACTCGCTTGGGTTGGGAAGGGAATCTCGAATTATTTTTCTCATTTTTAATCTATCTGCTTGTCTTCTTTTTTTTGTACAAACAACAAATAAAAACCTAACCAACACCAACACGTAATACATAAAAAATAAACAAATAAAACAACCTTTAGCAAAATAAAAATAAAATAAATATAAATCAAACACAAAACGTCCTTCACATGGGCGTGTTTCCATACTTTTTGCAAATAGGTCCCTCCAAACCATTTTTTACATATAGGTCCCTCCAACACTTAATACTTTTTGCATTCACCTCCCTCCAAACCATTTTTTTGTTTGCATTTTGTAGGACCTTTTGCATATAGATCCCTCCAAACATTGATGTATTCCATTATTCTTAATAAAAATAAAATTAAGGTTGAAAACGTCCACGTTTTTTGTTTGCATTGTGTATGATGTTTCCATTTTTTTATTAACAATAATGGAATACATCAAAGTTAAGTCCTACAAAATGCAAACAAAAATTAGCATTTTTTTCGTAAGGACAGCTTTATTTTGTTGTGTTTTGAGGGACCTATATGTAAAAAAAATGTTAAAAGGATAACAAACTTCCTAAGCATCGACACAAGTCAGGAGGCTACGTCAGTAGTAAAACGCCCTTAGGAAGAGCATTTTCTTCTGACACGTCAATGAAAACGCCCTTTCGAATGACGTTTTCCTTTACTGGAAATTGCTGAGGAACCCAATTTCGAGGTTGGTTTTTATGAAAAACCCACCCGCATGATGGGTTTTATAAAATGCCCAGAATTATATATTTCTACGTTAAGTTTTCCATGATTCCCTTTAGATGCTCTGTATTTACAAAATTAATACCATAACTACCCCTCCGCACAAACTCAGATCTGGATTGCGATTCTCTTCTTCTTCTTCTTCTTCTTCTTCTTCTTCTTCACGAGAGATCTGAATTCCATTGCTCTCATCTTCAGCAGAGATCGCAAAGATCATTCGTAGTTCACCATGCTTTTTTTTTAGTCGAACTTCGATCATCGCTTATCTTCTTCTTCTTCATCTTCTTCTCCGACAATTAGGTCAATTATGGAGAGAAGATCTTCTTCTTCTTTTCCATAAGAGTTAGCATCGTTTTGAAAGAAGAACGAAAACTCTTGAATCTTTATTCATGTCAAATTTCTTTCCACAAAACAAAAAAATAAAAAATTAGGTTTTTGTCAACTGTTCTCCGTCGATATCGCACGAAGAATAGTCATTCTCCTGCATTTTTAACAAGGAGAATGCCATTCTCCGTGTTGAATGGCATTCTCCGTGTTTCTAACACGGAGAATGGCCATTCTCCTGTGTTTTAACATTTGAATGACCATTCTCCGTTAACACGGAGAATGTCATTCTCCGTGTTATTTAGAACGGAGAATGGCCATTCTCCGTGTAATTTAGAAACGGAAAATGCCATTCTACGTACTAAATTACACGGAGAATGGTCATTCTCCTACGTTTTAACACTGGGAATAACCATTCTCCGTGTAAATTAACACGGAGAATGTCATTCTCCATTTTAATTAAGACGGAGAATGCCATTCTCCGTTTTATTTAACACGGAGAATGGCATTCTCCGTGTTTCTAATACGGAGAATAGCCATTCTCCTGCGTTTTAACACTGGAATGACCATTCTTCGTGCTAAATTACACGGAGAATGGTCATTCTCCGTTTTATTTAACACGGAGAATGGCATTCTCCGTTTTATTTAACACGGAGAATGGCATTCTCCGTGTTTCTAATACGGAGAATGGCCATTCTCCTGCGTTTTAACACTGTAATGACCATTCTCCGTGCTAAATTACACGGAGAATAGCTATTCTCCGTGTAAATTAAGACGGAGAATGACCATTCTCCGTGTAATTTAGCACGGAGAATGGCCATTCTCCGTGTAAATTAAGACGGAGAATGTCATCCTCCGTGTTACTAACACAGAGAATGACTATTCTCCGTGTAAATTAAGACGGAGAATGGCCACCCTCATGCGAAATTAACATTTTTCGTGTTCTAACACGGAGAATGACTATTCTCCTGTATTTTATGGTCAGTTGAAACTTTGAAGGGCCATAACTTTTGACTGGGAGGTCGAAACGAGGCCCGGTTTGTCCCAAAACGAGCGTATTTTCGAGGAGCCTGAAAGTAAAAAAAATTTTGTTAGACGGTCTTTCAAAATTTTAGAATCACAAAAAAATGATGTTTTGACCTCCGTTTTAGCACTTTTGCCGTTTATCTCGGTCTTTCCGAAATTTTTCGACGAGTTTTTGAAGATTTTTGAGGAGAAAACCTAGATTCGAAAGTGAGCAGCATATGGAAGAAGATGAAGTATCGAAACATTTTTTTAAGAGTAGTTTCGTAGGTGTTTTCAATAAATTAGAAGGAATGGCAAAAAGGTCATTCGGAACCCTCTTTATATATTTTTTGCTAATTCTGGACATGCGATGAAATTTTATTGCGCGGTGAGTTTTTCATAAAACTTTTTCGTTTTTTGGGCATTTCATAAATTAAAGTAACGGAGGCAACGAGGATGGAAAATAAATAATTTTAAAAGAAGAACGTCCTTAGAAAGGACGTTCTTGTGCTTTATATATAAATTTGAGAAATTTTATGCTCTGGGTGTAATTTTATAAATATTTAATACTCTACGCGCAAAATTTTCGATGATGAAGAGACACAAATTGTGAATATAACACACTATTTGGAAAGGACATCTTTTTCAGTGAACACAACCATTCAAATTATTCATTCTATTTTTAGATTATTTCCAACTTGCGCAACATTCTCTAATGATCAATTCAAAGCCCAAGAATAGATAATTCTGAGCATAATTAATGGAGAGGTAGCAAGCATATGCAAATTATACAAGCAGTGGAAACTGTGGATACATAACTACTTAGAGGGACCTGATCTTGATGGGCAAGTGCTTAGGGAATCCTAGGAAGGGGAAGGACACCGGACAGTCGGCCGGGCTCCGCCAACTCCCAGTCGAACTTCCGGACGAGGTGGTGCAGGAAAACCGCAATCTCTAGCTTCGCGATCTCTGCTCCGGGACATAGGCGCGGGCCGCCGCTGAAGGACATCACGTTGTTGTTCTTGGTGGTCTCTGTAGCAGAGATGGTCTATAGGGCCGGTCCTGGGGTAAACCGGATAAGACTTAGAGCTTGGGCAACCCCCCACTGCTAGGACAACCTCCAAGGCTCAGCATAATCATACCAAAGATCAGGGTCACGAATGACCTCCAGAACCAGCTGACAATATGGGTTAAGGGACGACCAAAATTAGCTTCAGGATAGGACAACTCAACCGTCCGGGCCGACTCTGATGGTCTATAGCAAGAAGAAAGGTAGAAGGAGAGCCGAAGTTAGTATATCTATAGGTTAAACCTGTAAAGAAAATATGATGAATGTTAAATTGAAAGGTATATATTAAATAAAGAGATCGCAGCATTTATACATTTTCGAATGTTTCCGAGCTACCAGCAAAGTCATTTGATCTGTTTTTTTGAATCGTACAAATTAATTCTTTAATTATACAATTTTTTGCAAGATTCACTAACAGCTACTATTTCGAAAACATTACAGAATACGAAAGAGAATTCCGATCAATCATCATATTAAATACCCGAGAATATAGCAAGCAAAGTTGAGATAATGAATACCCCTCTTGGCAACTTGAGCAATATTGACAACTTCAATATATTTTTTTCTTCAAGTATGTCTCATTATTTGACAGTTACAATATATATATGTTTACCTTTCATTCATGTCTGTGCACAAAAGTCAGTATGACAAAATAACATGAATATGTTCAACTTTAGTCCAGTAGTACCAGTAGTTGACATGGACATGGACATGGACATGGACAGATCACAGAACCGTAAGAAAAAAACTAAACCAACTTGAACCCATTTAGCTGCTTCTTCTTCTTCTTACACAATTGGATATTTATTATAGTTAAGAGAGAAAGATTGTACCAAAATAGATGGCAAACGGACAACAAGCTGTGCCGTCAACCTTTTTTTAATTTGCTTTTGGCAAATTATTGGTTTAGAATTTTATTATAGCCATGAGGCTTGTGAAACTAATCATCATCTTCGGAAACATATATTTATTCTTTCTAGTATATAATAAGAAAAGTAGGTTTTGCTTAAAAAAATTATTTCCAAAAATACCTTTCAATATATATACTAATTAAAAAAAAAGTCATAAGTTTCACTGACAACCATTTAAGAGGTACATTCTAAAAATTAATATATTACAGAAATCGAATGATTTATACTACTTACTAAAGTAATTAAAAACAGCATATTTAAACCAATTCATCAACATCATCCATAGTCCAAAGGTCATTTAATCTTCCTAACAATAATCTATGGATAATAAATACGTACAAAGCACGTGCGTGCATATATATACTAGTTGTTTTAACTGCGAAGATTAATTCCTCGGCTGGTGAAGCATTTGGCAACATGAGTCTAGTTTAATTTAATTTCAACTAAGAATTCGGTGACAGGTTAAAGCAAGTTTCAGACCGAACCAAACCCTCTTAAAAATTAATTAATTAAGAATTTCCGAATCAATTTCATTAAAGTAAAATGTACAGAAAAGTATTTACAAAACGATCACAAACGACGTCGCTTAAGAGTTTATTGGATTTTTATACTAATGTAGCTACAAATTACACAGTGAGTGAACTCCATTTGGTTATTCGGTTCGGCTTGAACCGAATTAACCAAATGCTCACCCCTAAATCCTAATACGTTGCCCCCCGAAAAAAAAAATAAACAATAATTCGGGAAATAAAAATTTCAAAAACATTTGTCTCGTCTGCAAACATTTTTCGCTGACGTAACACTGATCACGACTGTCAATCTAAATTTGTATCTAAGAATTAAATACACAATAAAAGTTCTCTTTTTGTGGTGTATTGTGATATAATGTCCAGTTGACTGGAATTAGTCGCAGCATCGTAAACAGACAAAAGGAGTCTCATTATACTCGGAAGACCTTGGTATAGTGAGCATCACGAAATCATAAAGAGACAAAGGAGTCCCATTAAATTCACAAATACCTTACTAAGCATCACTTTCATGTATCTCATGTGTATTGTGATATTATATTTTGTTTTAACTCCAATTATAATTGGAAGGAATAATTTATTTTCTACTCGGTCACTGAATCAAATCTACTCGGTCACTACATTTCTCGCTGAATCAAATCTACTCGGTCACTATACGCTATGTCTCCAACCAGAAAGCTTTTATATATATATATATATATATATATATATATATATATATATATATATATATATATATATATATATATATATATATATATATATATAGCAAAATGACCTTAGCCTAGTGGTTAAGAGAGATGCATGCGGCTCGAGTGGTCAGGAGTTCGAATTTCAGTGGGAGCGATTCCAGAAACAATTTACCTGGTTCATATATATATATATATATATTTATATATATATATATATATATATATATATATATATATATATATATATATATATATATATATATATATATTCAAGTTATAAAATAAATTTTGTCTTAGATAAAATCATTTGTTGTAAATTTTAACTAAAAATTCTTGTCTTGGAGAGAACAAAATAGAATGCTACTATCTCATAAATACCTAATTTATGTTCTAGTCTAATATATGTAATAATTTAGATTTCAAACAAAATTCAAGCTTCATTTGATTAACATTATTTGGATTAATTTTAACTAATAGATTAAATTGGATTTGATTTAAAACATTAATAAATAAAATCATGTTGGATTTAATCTCATTCAAGCAGTTAATATATTAACCGTATGAGGATCCCATCGTTCATTAAATGACATTTTTATCCCTAATTTTATTTTTAAGTAAGAAAGTATTACACACACAAAATTAGTACTTCCTCTCATATTTTTTTTAGTACTTACCCTACTATTTCCTCTATATATATATATATATATATATATATAAGAGATACGTTAAACAATGGTAGTATTTTTTTACTTTTTTAAAAATAATGAAAGTATATGCTAGTTTCTATAATTTGAATAGAAGTATTTGCTAAAATTTCACTTTCAAGAACACAAAGTAGAACATTGGCAAATATATACCTGCAAGGCCTTCCTGTATGCTGTTCCGGGCAGGTTCAAAGGGATGGAAGCCATCCCCTTCATGAAGTTGGTGTACTCTTTCCTCAGTTGCACACAGGGCCGGCCCTGGGGTAAGCCGAACAAGACTTGGGGCTTGGGCAACCCCCCTCTGCTAGGGCAACCCCCAGGCTCAACATGATCCCACCCAAGGTCAGGGTCACGGATGACCACCAGGAGCAGCTGACAATAAGAGTCGAGGGGCAACCAAAATTAGCTCCAGGATAGGGCAATCCAATCCTTCGGGCCGGCCCTGGTTGCACGGTTTCTGGCGTGCATGCTCATCAGGTTCTTCACCATTAGATTGAACGCAAACTGCAACCATTCATATTTATATATATTATATATACACATAAATGTATCAACAACAGTAATTTATTAGTTGAATTATGTATGCTATGTACATTAACTTGGTGAATATATAATGGAAAATAATATTTTGTTCGCGGTCTGTGACTGCAGGATATGAACACAGACCACGTGGCCGAATCCCATTGCACCCCTCCTCCTATTTGTCTGGGCTCGTCACCGAAATTTCTGCTAATGGAACGGTAACACTTTGGTCTGCGGTCACAACCTGCCATCACAGACAGCGGACAAAATAGCAGCATTCTTATATAATGGAGGTTATGAAATTAAAAAAAATAGAAATATTCCATATGCACCTTCTTCCCTTCCTCTTGAGCAGAGAAGACGCAGTCCTCCTTCCAGGCGTGAAGAATGTTGGCTGCCTGGACGTCAATGTCCTTAACAAAGTAGGTGCGGAGCTTTGCATTGCTCATGAAGCTCACGGCTATGGACCTCAGCTCCCTGTGCAGGTCGCCTGTCAGCGCCAGCATTGACCACCTGCCCATGATCTCCTTGATGCTCGTCGGGCAGCTGTTCGCAAACAGCCTGCCCTCGTTCTGCAGTACGAACCAGTTGAACTCCGGGTCAGCCGACACGATTGTCGGCTTCCCCAGAAGGTTCATCTTGAAGATCCTTCCATACCTGTCGCATGTCATGAAGTGATGGAGATAACTAGTCACAGGGGCGGATCCAAAGGGTGGTTGGGGTGGGTTGGAGCCCACCCCCCAAAAAAAAACTTTTATTCTTTTTTTTCCTTATAATTTTTTATTTTTGATTTTTTATATGGGCTAGTCCATTTCTAGCCCACCCCAATTCATCGTAGCCCACCCCATCTTCAATTTCTGGATCCGCCCCTGACTAGTCATAACTTAGTTTCACATGTTTATGTTAAGGAAAATGATATTTTGTCCGCGGTTCGTGATCGCGAACGTGACTGCAGGTCCACGTGGCAATCAACTATTGGCCCTTCTAAAATTCAGGCCGAGGGCCAATACGGTCACACCTGCGATCACAAACCGCGGACAAAATAGCAATGTCTTTGTGTTAAATAAGTAGAACACATGTTGCTATTTAAAGTCGGAGATGGATAATATTTGTTATAAAAGAGTAGAAAGTACGAATGGAAAACAAACTTGTCAATCTGTTGGTCCACGAAAGAACCCAGGGAAGCTGAGGAGTGTGGGTGCATGAAAGGTATGGTGTCGCCAATGAGAAGCCATCCTCCGAGTGTTCCCGGAGGGAGGTTGAGAGCCTTGCCATTGCCAGCCACTTCCTTCTCACTAAATCTAAAGCCGAGGAAGAAGACTAGGGCTATGATCAGAGGAGAGAGCACTAGGAGAATTAGCTCCATTGCCATCTCTTTGTAGTGAAGTGATGCATTGGTACAATGCCTCTTATAAAGAGATGCCTCTTATAAAGAGCCAAATGGGAGGAAACGAGACTATTTCTTCATGTGTATTCTAAACCAATAATGTTATGCAATATGATTTCCAATTCCAAATTCCTTATTATGTGGCATATACCCATATCTTATGATTGGCTTTAAAAAAAAAAATTTAAGAAACTCTAAACGAACTGGCGAAAACTGACGGAAAAATTGTGTGCCACGTGTTGGTTTTCTATTAGTCAATTCGTTTCCATCAAGCGTCTAGCGTCAGTCACACAGATCCGAGCAATAGAGGGTCGACATGTGGCATACGATTTGTCCGTCGGTTCTCTCCGTCGGCCCGTGTAGAAGTATTGTTAAAAATTGGAATAAAAAATTATGATGCATAACATTACATTGCCCGTATGAAATGATAATTGCATAAAAAATAATTACCTACAGTGTGACAACCTCAAGGTCGATATCAGATTATTTGAACCGAGTACTTGGACTTTGATAAAATAAAGGCCCATGGTATGTTTATAGAAATCATCTTTTTGAGATAATTAGGACCTTTCTTACTTAGCCTAAATATCCAGCCTTCTAAATGATTTTTTTTAGATGCCCGACATTATGTACGAAAATTTGTGCATGCTACATTGCATATCTCACTACCACCAACACCTACCATTTTTATAAAATAGAAGCAATAATACTCCCTCGTGACTCAATCCATTGTTCTTCTGCCTCCCAGCCAGGGTCTTATGTCTCTTCCCAGTAATCATAAGAGTCATTTGAGTTCGGCCCTTTTAAATGATATTTAACATCAGCAGTTTAATACATCATGTTTTTTAAAAGTGACGTCATAAGAGCATCATTAATAATGCTCATCCTCGGTCCCAATATCTAGATTCAGAAATTTGAAGCTCATTTGGTTGAATACCGATCCCAATTTTCAGGTTTTCGGTCTCATCCCACCCATAGAACCCAAAGCTTGGACCAACCAATTTCTAGATTGTAGTAACTCATTTTGTAAAATAGTAAGCTTCATTTTCGACCCCACTTTCTATATTTTAGATTTTACATTATTATTTTTCCACATTAATTTTTGACCACACAAACTTTGGGACCGAAGCTCACTTATCATTTCCTACTATTCTCATGCAAGTCCAACCCATTCTACATTTATCTTTATTTCTTTTTTAAATATTGGACCTCAAGATGATGCTCTAAAAACATCATTAGTAAGGCCCATCACACATTCTAGATTCCAGATTCAAAATGTAGGAGCTCATTTTGTAGAATAGTAAGTCTCATCCCTAGTTTCAATTTCTAGATTTTTTGTCTCATCCCACCCATGGGAGCTATAGGTTGAGTCTCCCAATTTCTACATTCTAGATTGTAGGAACTCATTTCGTAGAATAGTAAGTCTCAATTGGAGTCCAATTTTCTAGATTCTAGATTTTACATTATTTTTCTCCTACATTAATTTTTGACCACATAATTTTTGGGACCAGAGCTAACTTTATCATTTCCTACTATTCTCATACAAACCCAACCCTTTCTACATTTACCTTTTTTTCAAAATTTTGGGTTCCAAATTGCATTGAAGAGTTCCAACTACTCTGATGCTCTAACAGTTCCTTCCCACATCCAAAACCACATATATACCACATGCTCTCAAAATCTATCAAAGTACTATTTCTATAAATAAAAAAAATTTAAAAAAAAAAAAAAAACAGCAACTTCCTTTAGGTTGTGCAAATGAGCTACTTAATTTGCCAACTCAGGATTCATTGTTGCAAACTGAATTCACCTTTGCTGGTAGTTTAATTTTATTATTTTTCTTTGTTGACAAATTACTTCCCCGCACATGAGAACAAATTAATAGTACATCATTCCTCTCCCGTGAACATAGAGTATAGAGAACTGCAACCCCTGTTCTCTTCTGCTTTCTTCTTTCTTGCTTTCTTATCTTTCATATAGAGATGGATGGCCAGCATGGTGGTTGTTTCATTGAATCCTGATGAAACATGCAAGATTTTTAGGATTTGTGACATCAAAGTTTCTCTCATTTATGCAGATTTTTTTTTAATTTTGACGACCAAAGCTTTTAGTTTAAATGAAATTTGAAAAAAAACACAAACAGCATAAGAATGCAGCAGCTTTGAATTCGCTGAGCTTGCAGGTTCAATCCGGGCCTGGATGAACAAAACCAGTCCGGCCCGGTTGGGTGAGCTGGCCGGCCCTGAGCATTGACCAGGCCTGAGCTAGCCCAGCCCAGATTCGACCGGACCAGTTTACGGGACCACCAAGCCCACAACACACCTTGACCTAAATGTTAATCAATTAGTCCATAGGAAGACACTCCACAGAGTTGAAGCACTCTTATAAACTAGAACCAAGTCTAACCACCACCCTCCTAATCACTGTACTATTCAGTATATATAGGCTAAGCGTAAAACAAGCTGTCATCATCATCATCATATAAGGCTTGTCCTGTCAAGGAGCATAGGAGAGCACCATAGACAATTGACAAAAGTTTTTAGGATAAAGTGCAAAAAAATTTCTCGTTAGATTACCGTCTTTTACATAGAAAGATCCCAAGCTCTTAAAATTCATTAAAGTATGAAATCTGCTCATTAGGTCCCCTTTCTGTTAACTGGTGTTAAATTTGATATGTAATGACCATTTTACCCCTCTCCCACTTCCTCCCCCCCTTCTCTCTCTCCGGTGGTGCGGGAAGGAGGAGGAGAGGGGCGGAGAGGAGACGCAGAGGAAGGGGGGGGGGGGGGGGGGGGGGGGGGGGGTGTTCGGGGGGTTGGCCGAGACGGGGTGGAGGGAGGCGGGGAGGAGACGCGGTGAGGAGGTGGAGGGGGCGGGGAGGAGGAGGGGGGCGGAGAGGAGACGCGGAGGGGGGTTCGGGGGGTTGGCCGAGGCGAGGCAGGGAGGAAGAGGGGGGTGGGGAGGAGACGCGGGGAGGAGGAGGGGGGCAGGGAGGAGACGCGGAGGGGGGGTTCCGGGGGTTGGCAGAGGCAAGGCCTGCCCAACGGAGGGAAAAGGAGGAGGGGCTGATATGGAAGGGGGAGGGTAGTTTAGCTGCTTCTTTTTTAAACATCCTGAACGGCCATTTCTAACGGCTAATAGATGGTAGGAGATTTTTTTGTTCGCGCGAAAAATCTAAGGTACAAACTGCTTAAATTTTCTAATAGATATTTCTATGCAAAAGGCGACAATCTAACGAGAATTTTTTGCAATTTACCCAAGTTTTTATGTCGATCTTGCGTAAGCGACTATGTTGGTTCCATATTTGACAGCACGGAAAAGCTAATCATTAAACCAACAATACTAAGATATTGAAGACTAACATCTCAATTCAGGAAGAATAGATAAAACTCTCATGGAAAAACTCTCGTATCAAATTTATTCGTCAAAACTTACATAACCTCTCCTACATAGCTAACTTTAGGCCCTAAGAAATAAATTTAAACAAAATAGGAAAGTATCTAAAAGATAATTGTAAAAATAAAAACAAAATCCATCCCAATCAGAAACCTAATCAAACTAAAAAAGGCTAATTAGGATTTAGACCTGGATTTTATACCAACATAGAGTTTAGAACCTGACATGTCCAATTGAAAAGTTTGGGTTTTTGTTTTCTGTTTTCTTTTTCCTATTATATCCTCCAATGCCTAAATAGAAGAAAATTATTGTTATGCATAGGAGAGAGCGTATAATGGGAAAATAATAAAAACTCATGCTCTAAACTTGACAATTGGACATGTCAGGACATAGGCTATAAACTGGTATAAAATCTAGGGTCTAAACAGTAATTAACTCAACTTAAAAAGTATCTAAAATATAAATATAAAAGATTCGGTCGAACCCTCAAAGTCCCCAAAAAATAAGGCATGGGCTGGTTTAGTCCGTTTTGGACCCATTTGTGCAGCTACAATCATGAAAGGTCCATGCCATAAAACCTAGACGATCAAGTGTCATTCTACCCCAGGCTACGAAGAATTTAAGACCTAAGAAGAAAACAAGCATCACAGAATATGAACACGCGCTCAAAGAGTCATGCTCTCCCTGAACTTTGCCAACACCTATCGAGTGATCTTCCATCTTTAGTAACAAGACTTACCACCATAAAAAGAACTGATAGAGACGGCCATTAGAATAAGTGGGGCCCCATACATAGCTCTCATGGCCCGGCGCAGAAATGACCCTCACTTGACTGGAAGAAGCCAAAACCTTGCTTTGCTTAGAATGGGGTGGAAGTCAGAGAATCATACAACCGGTGCACCAGAAATAGCTTTCACGTCAAACTTCCCGAGGTTAATGAGAAGAAGAATGCCAACCAATAAAATCTGAAGGGGACAGACCACCTCACACCCGGAATGACACTAAAAGCAGGAGAAGAAGACGAGGGAGAGATACCCAGCAACTTAATGGAAAGAAACATCCACTCCATCTAAAATGTGAAGGCCTGAGGGGGTTCTGCGACGCTAGCCGGAGTTCAAAGAAGGGCGAGACAAATGGCGAAGAGATCAGAGTTAGCGCAGAAGTTACTGGACGACCTCCGCTTGCGCAAGGAGCAGATGGGCATGGCGAGTCCAGAGCAGAGTTCGGCCCAGGCGCCCTCCAATGGCAGTAAGTTTCTTCTACTCCAGTTCTTCATTCGGAGGTGGTAGTATCTTCGGCAGCTGATACAAACAGGTAATTAGCAAAAGCTTCACTATAGTTTCTAAAATAGAAGTTATGAAGCTAAAGAAGACTCAACAGTAATGGGACATAACCACCATAACCATTGCACAATGGAATCGAAACAGGTGATTAGCAATCTTTGGTAGGGTGAACGTTCGGTTTATTCGGTTACAACCGAACCGAAATAGTCAAAACCGAATAAACGAAATTCTAAAAAACCAAAATCGAAACCGAATAAGCAATTCGGTTTGTTCAGTTAAATATTGTATTATTTAATGGGTCAGGTCCAAAGTTGGTATCGTGGTTACATTATATTAAAATGATAATTTTTATACACACATTTGTTGTATTTTAAAGTTGCACACAAAGTTAAACTAGTTGTTAAATTATCAACGTTGAGCTTCAAAACATATAGTCCGAGCTCTCTAGCCTAGTGGTATTAGAGCGGACATCCGGAGGGGCCGGCAAGGTTCGAGCAAAAAAAAAGCTTCAAAACATATACATAGAATTGTTGTTTTCAAAATATACAAACTTTTAATCACAAAATATGCATAAAATTCAGAGTATTTACATAATTATATAATTCTTATTCGGTTTTCGGTTTTGGGCCGAAACCGAAACCGAATAAAGATTTTTTGTATAACCGAAACCGAACTATTTTTAAACCGAACCGAATCTTTTATTCGGTTCGGTTAGGTTCGATTTTCGGTTTAAAACCGAATAATGCTCACCCCTAATCTTTGGTATAGTTTCTAAAGTCGGAGGGAATTTAATTTTATTTTATTTTTGAATGTACGCCTCAAAAGTAATGCGGTATAAAAACCATTATACTTGCATAATTGGACCAAAGCATATGAATTTGGTCAACATTTAAGGTTTAACCACAAAGTTATAATACGGACTGATACCGTAGTCAGTACCAGTAGTATAAGCAGAGAGAAGTTCATATTAAACCAGTATTACAAGTCGTATAATATGTGCACAGCTTCAATAATATAAATTTACAGATTAATCAAATAAAATGGGCCAAAACTATTACCAAGGCCGGTATAGGGTTATAAACTTATATGTTCTGCCACTAGTTGTATTGGGTAAAACTAGTAAACTTTAAGTGGAAAAAGAAAACTAACCTTAATCACCACGCTTAAACATCTATCAAACATAATATTAGAAGAAAATTTTTTTGTCATAGGTTACCATTCTACTCCCTTTCCAATTTTACCTTTATCCACTGAAACAACCAAAACTATGGAAAACGACCATTTCAAACAATCGAACACCCCGAAACCGACAAAACTAACACTCATAGAAAGGGTTTGAAACAGAGGTTCTGAACCTTGCCTAGTACCAGCTATGTTGCACGGACACAGGAAAACGGTGTCCATATCCATATCATGTGCATACCATATTTGCGTCCGTATTTGTGCAGCACAGGGGACTAAATATTTATCTATACGTATCGTGTCCTTATCCGTATCCGTGTACATATCCATGTACATATTCGTGTACACAAAGTACCCATGTGTTGGATAAGCTTGTATAGTTCTGGTTCTGGTATCTATAATACAATTACCTGATAGATTTCAATGTCAATCTCCCTACTTTGAAAATCTTCTAGTATTATTTTTCCAGTTTGATAATCAAGTATGTTGCATGGACTCAGGAAAATGCTGTTCGTAGGTATATCGTTTCCGTATTCGTATCTATGTCCGTACGCATGCAACATAGGTGACTATCTTATACCTATTTGAAAATGTATGTAACATGTATTCGTGTCATGTCTTTTACCACATCAGAGCCCATATTCATGCAACATAGATGCACAATTAGATTACTCTCAAATGCTAGATTTATGGGGCTATGTGAACTTGAGTAGCCTAAAGGAAAATGGTGTTTGTATGTATATCGTTTCCGCATTCGTATCTATGTCCGTACGCATGCAACATAGATGACTATCTTATACCTATTTGAAAATGTATGCATCATGTATTCGTGTCTAGTCTTTTACCATATCAAAGCCCATATTCATGCAACATAGATGCACAATTAGATTACTCTCAAATGCTAGCTTTATGGGGCTATGTGAACTTGAGTAGCCTAAAGAAGACGAGGTGTATGAAGATTTGGGACGGCTGTTCGAATCATTTTTCTTACATTCAGCTCTTTTAAGGGTCGTGTCCTCTATCACATTGACAAAAGTATATCCTTCGTTAAAACTTTAATCCATGGCCATTATGCCTATCTCTAGCCTAGTGGCTCCTTTAACTACTATCTTATCGTTTAAATCATCCAAGGTTACGCTCTCACCTGTGATAGAGGTGGCTGACAATTGAGGAAGAATAAGGGACTGAGGGTTGAAATAAAACAATAAAGTGTTGTCTTATATATTAAATATGTATGAATGAAAATCTTTCAATTTTAACTTAAGTTGGCATATAATTGAAGCCCATCTAGCTTTCTTATTTTAATTGGTTGCTGGCAATTCGAGCTGAGCTTGTGAATATTATAATATAGAGAGCCGAGCTTGGGCTCAAGTTTTATGGTTGTCCCAATCTCGAGCTTGATATTTTCTTAAAGAGCACGAGCTGGGGGTGCTGGCTTAGAATAGTGGTAACCGCTGACGAAAGCCATTATGTGTTCGGGAATAAGTGATCATCAATTCAGAATGACAAACAATTCACCATTGACCTAAGCTTTCCTACGATTATTTCTAGTATGGAATAAGTCATCCACTTTGGTATCTTTTTGAACAAAAATGGGTAATATCGTTGCTCCATTGATCAAGAATTTCAGTCTTCAAGAAGTATCATGATGGGTGGGTGGGGGTTGTGGTGGTGGGGGGGGTGGGGGGGAGCTCGGCTCGTTGATGCCCTAACTGTGTCAACACTCCACAGTTAGATATAGTGCCGTGGAGTTTCAAAATGCAGTTTTGTGCCCTCAAAACTTCACTCCAATTTCATTGGGAAATTCCGCTGCAAAACAGGCTCCTAAGGTTGATAAGCCGTTAATATGTATTCTAGCAAAAGAAACTAAGGCAGCCAAAGTGCATTAGCTCAAATTGAAAATGCCTAAGGGCATAAGACAACAAACTCATGCATAGGATAGAGGGTGAGAACGAGATTGCAACTCAAAAATGACTAAAATCTTTCAGGTCTCGTCATATCAAGTTTAAGGTCACAATGCATTAAGATGAGGTTCTGGTTTGTGGAGGCCAGGTGATCCACATACAAAGTAGGAGATCAAGTATGATTTGGAATATTGAGCTTTTGCACTTACACTAAAAATTGAAAGTTGTTAAAATATTAGTGGAATATAAAAGAATGGTTGTTTAAACTTTTAGTTTCATAAATAAATCATATATTTAGTTTGATGTTGGTTTCAGCGAATAGTTCACTGCATAACTGCATGATTTCTGTAAAATTTAACATGATAGTGGCATAATGTAATAGACAACATACTATATTTAGGCTTTTAAAAAATTCAAACGTGAAACTGGAAGTAATACCAATTCAAGTACAACTTTAGGCAAGCTTGGACAAAACTTAGAAAGTTCTAGCAAACTTTGGCCTCTTTCAAGGAAGTTTAGGCTTCCTACGGGCCAAGCTTAAAGTTGTCGAAAACTTTGAACAATAAAAAAAGGTCATTTTGTTATGTTCCAACCAATCGTGACAACATTTGGGCCTTAACATACCCAAAATTGACCGAAACTTTCTAATATTAGCTTGCAATGCCGACTTTATTGTGTAGTTTTGAACAGGTTCAACCAAAATCCAAACCAATACAAAATCCAATCCAATACAGGTCGGTATGTTCTGATATCAGCCAAAAACTGAAACCTTGTAAGTCCCAATAATTCACCCCTTCATGGGGTGGTTTCTTCTCTTAATAGGGATCTTCAGGATAACTAGTGCAGATAAATCCCCCGTTATCAGCAAAGGACTGTATATACCTCCTCATCTGAACACTAGACAATTCACAATAGGAAACTAAAATCTTCTAGATTCAACTCATCCTATTATCTAAAACTTTCTGTCTCCTTTTAACTCCTAACCAACAAATAATATTCTTCACTTAATTTACTTTCAGATGGAAACTCTCATTGGTCTTTCCGAGGTTCAGGAGAAGCAGCTACAAGCAAATTCGTAAGTCACCTCTACACCTCACTAAATTCAGTGCATGGATCTAAACCAATTTCCCTAATTTAAATGTGCTCGTGCAGAGTAACAAGAACATATGTAACCCGGATGTCACAAAGATGTGGCATAGTACCAGACATCATAGATCACCTTCCTTTGAAGGAGCTTCTAATGCTATCATTCCAGCTGGAGAAACAAGAAGGAAAGAACAGAACATCGATGTGTCAATGGCGCTTGCTCTTGCGCTTAGCAACATAGGGAAACTTCAAAACATAGAACCCTTTAGCAATGCCAAGGTGGGCAACAAGCTAATCCTACGCAATGGATCCTTAAGTTTCAGAGGAACGGACGGTAACATGCTAGGACCTTCTCTCGACCAATTGTCTTTTCTGTCCCCTCTACAAATAGGAGAAATATCAAAGGGTGTTCAGAATTTGAGTATGATCCTGGAAGCCTGCTCTAATGGGCTTAGCTATAGCAGGGACTCTATTGACATTGGAAGAGAACTATTGAAAGGGGCCATTGATTTAGAAGAATCTTTGAGGATGCTCATGAGCCTTCAAGATGCTTCAGATTACATGGTTGGTTCTAAGGCAAAACAGATCAAGCCTTTGAAGAGTAAAGAAGAAGATGAATCATCCTCTGATGTAAATAAGTGGAAGTTAACAAAACCCGTGTTTTCTTTTGATGGGTCCCCAAGTTACTCAAATAGTCTTTCCAGAGAGGGTATCAAAGCTGATCAAAGTAGACAGAAACAAATGGCTTTAGCATACCAAGAAACGTTGAAGGCTCCCAAGGTGAGTTCTAACAAGATTTCAAATTCTTCCTTGCAGTCCAATTCTAACAGGCAGTCCCTAAGCTCTGGTCCAAGTTCTAGGCCAGATTCCCAATTCCTTGGACATGTAAGCAAATTTTCTAACAACGAGGAACAAGGTAGCTTAAAAGATGACAATTGGTCCACTTCAACCAGTATCAAACAGTCCGGTACGAAAGGAGGTTCCAGGACCGAAAAGGTTAGGATACCAAATGTCATTGCAAAACTGATGGGCCTCGAAGAACTACCCCTACCGATATCGGAAGCAAAGAAAAATGAGGTACAAAATAACTTAAAGCCAAATTTAGTGAAAGAGATTGGGAAGACAATGACACAATCCCCAAACCTAATTAAGAGGGAACCTGATAAAATAGCATATTCAGCAGTCATATCGAGGAGACAGAATGACATTCCGCAGGAAGAGGGACTTACTGGGACAAAGGCAAAGAATAGTTTATATACAGTCCATAACAAAGGAAAGAAAGCAATTCCGACTAGCCTAGAAAGTATGAATAATGCATTAAACTCTTCACTGAAGCTGCCTTTGAAATTTAGTAAGCACGGTGACGCAGCTAATACAGAACAGGGTAAGGAAGCCAAGGTGGTAAAGAAGGAAGCAGCAGAAACGTGGGAAAAGGCATCTCTGAAGCAACGAATACGCAATGATAAGAGTGCTGATGCAAAACCAATTGTGGAAAGTGAAGGAAAATCCATCAGTTCACTGAGACATGAATCTTGTGATAAAACAGTTAGGAAGAAAGAAACAGAGGAAAGAAAGAATGATACGATTCCCAAAGAACAAAGAAATGCACAACTGGTATTAGACCAGTCAAAATCCAAACAAACAGGAAATACAAGCATTTTAGAATTAAATACTGATGAAAAAGTTAAGGTGCAGACCGACGTAGCAAAGAGAAGAGATGTAAAATTGAAGAATATAGACAAATCTTCCAATGAGATGAAAACACAGGTTTTATTGGTTACCTCAGGAACTGTTACAAGCCGAAATTCTGCAAATATAAATGACAAAGAGCAACCAAAAGAAAATCAACAGAGTAGGCATGATGAGAAGCAAAAATTAATGAACAGAAGCACCGCTTACCATGGTTACAAGATATCAGAGAATGAAAAGTTGGAGGATAGGACCCTAAAGTCAGTTGCAAAAACAGAAAAGGGTAAAACCTTGCCTCTGGTTCTGGCATCATCAGTCAGGAATCCTGTACAAAATCCATCTGCATGGAAGAGAGAAGTCATAAAAGTGATATCAGAGAGGAAAGACAACTGCAATATAACACTAGAAGTGCCTACAACTACAAAAAACAAAGAAAGAAAAAGACATGACTTGAAGCAGCATACCTCATTTTTTCTCGATCTGGAGCACAGATGGAAAGAAAGAAGAGGAAAGGATGAAGCAACAATCACCTCACGATCAATGAATTCAGAGGACCGTCAACAGCAGAAATTCCCAGTTACCAACCTTCCATGCAGTTCTCACATAGATGACTCCAAAAGGTCAGCAGATCATAACATGGCTGTTGAATCCAATGTAAGTTTCGACTCTCCTTTACTCTTACCACTCCTTGATAAGATAGTAGGGTGTATTGAAATGTCATTTGATGTCATTCACCATGTCAGTAAATTTATAGAGAAAGGGAAAAGGGCAAATATATAATGACCAAAAAACATTATATACCTGGTTTCCTGTCTTATTAATCAAAGTGATGTGTCATAGTATGAATGCGAACAAGGGAAGCCATTGCCAATCCATAGGACAACCAACACAGGCCCTGCCATTCAGCAACCCTTAGAAGCTTACTTCAAGGAAGATCAGGAACAACGCTCAATCTTGATGGAAGATACGATGAAAGGTAACTTAGTTGACTCATTTAAACTGGTTCCTTGCATGCAAGCAAGATATACATGTTTGCAGTAATAATGCCCTCATTCATGCACCACATATAACATATTTGAATCTAGAACAATGGAACAACTTATCCATGTTTCTACTAACTTTACCATATGATTGAACTTAATTGCAGGTCCATGCAAGAAAGAGAAACTTAGACACAATAGCTCTATCATATGCTTGAACCTTGCAACATCTGAAACAGACGGACAAGAAACGCTTACAAAGAGTGAGCATGCCCTCAAGCAAACGCTTTTAAATAACTTCTCCATGTATCTACTAATGATACCACGACTGAACTTAATTGCAGGTCCAGGCAACAAAGAGAAACTTAGCAACAATAGCTCTATCATACGCTTGAACCCTGCAACATCCGAAACAGATGGACAAGGAAAGCTTACAGAGAGTGAGCATGCCCTCAAGCAAATGTTGTTAAACAACTTATCCACATATCTACTAATGATACAATGGTTGAACTTAATTGCAGGTCCAGGCAACAAAGAGAAACTTAGCAACAATAGCTCTATCATATGCTTGAACCCTGCAACATCCGAAACAGACGGACAAGGAAAGCTTACAGAGAGTGAGCATGCCCTCAAGCAAATGTTGTTAAACAACTTATCCACATATCTACTAATGATACCACGGTTGAACTTAATTGCAGGTCCAGGCAACAAAGAGAAACTTAGCAACAATAGCTCTATCATATGCTTGAACCGTGCAACATCCGAAACAGACGGACAAGGAAAGCTTACAGAGAGTGAGCATGCCCTCAAGCAAATGTTGTTAAACAACTTATCCACATATCTACTAATGATACCACGGTTGAACTTAATTGCAGGTCCAGGCAACAAAGAGAAACTTAGCAACAATAGCTCTATCATAAGCTTGAACCCTGCAACATCCGAAACAGACGGACAAGGAAGGCTTACAGAGAGTGAGCATGCCCTCAAGAAACTGTTGTAAAATAACTTATCCACATATCTACTAATGAAATCACGATTGTACTTAATTGCAGGTCCAGGCCACAAAGAGAAACTTAGCAACAATAGCTCTATCATATGCTTGAACCTTGCAACATCTGAAACAGACGGGCAAGAAACACTTACAGAGAGTGAGCATGCTCTCTAGCAAATGCTATCAAATAGCTTACCCACGTTTCTACTAATGATACCACAATTGAACTTAATTGCAGGTCCAGGCAAGAAAGAGAAACTTGGCAACAACAGCTCTATATGCTTGAACCTTGCAACATCTGAAACAGAAGGACAAGGAACGCTTACAGAGAGTGAGCATGCCCTCAAGCAAATGTTGTTAAACAATCAGCATTTCCTCAACACAGCACAGGCACTTTTCAAAGTAAACATTCCTATCAGCATTCTCCAAGCAAGTGAAAATGTCTGTGGAAGTGAATGCACTAATATTGTATTAGATTGTGGATATGAATTGATGAGAAGAAAAGGTGGAAGGGAAGAGCTCATGTTCGGAAAGAGTATGTCTTCTGCGACTCGAGCGAGATGCTTGGATGCTTTGATCAAAGAGTTAAATAGGGACTTGGAAAGTTTGAAGTTCCCACGAAAGATCGAGGATGACGATTATGATACAGCAGAGTTCCTGCACAACATGGTTGCAAAAGATGTACGTAACAGGAACCCAGATGTCAACAGTATGTGGGACTTCGGCTGGAACTGCACTATGTTTGCAAACATAGAAAAGGAAGATACCATAAGGGATCTGGAGAAGCACTTGCTGAATGGCCTAATAAATGACATAGCTAGAGACTTGATGAATGTAAGCATTGTTGATTTATAAAAAAAAGGTCAAAGTGCAGACAAATGAGTGTAAACAGACTCATTTTTTCTTGAATGATCACAGAATTTGGGAACTGATGGGCTATATTCTGAAGAAAGGAGGAAAAGAGGAAGAAAGTATATATAGGACATGAAAGATGACAAACCCTCTCATGTTCGTTTAACTGAACTTAAACCATTAAGATGGAAGAAATAGGAATTCCTAACAAATTACTTCATGACTTTCCGATGAGGTTCTCGGGTGGCATATTCCACATGGATGACCACTTAAACGTTATCTAGGTGTTCTCCATCCTTCTTAATGAAAATGATCAAAACAAACACTAGAAGTTATATTCAACATAATACTTTCTAATGAAGTTACTTCTTTACTTGCAGACTTCTTTAGCACTTCAAACAACAAAATAGGGCCTAAGTGTGCAAAAAGGTGGCACTGAATATGCTTCTAGAAGAGAGATTAGCTTCTGCTAGGCTTCAACAACGACACCAAGTATGAAAACATGTTGAAATTGCCACTTCAAATCATTGAAGACTTCCAATCAAATGAGTTGACTACAGATACTCGCTCTCTTGCCACGCCTTTCACTCACTCGCTTGAGTCAGACACAATCACTCTGGAGGATCGTTCGTTCTTCTCTCTCTCTCTCTCTCTCTCTTTCTATTACCGCAGGAACGCAACAACCCCTCCTAGCTCACCCTTCGGGTGTCTCTTCTGAAGGTTAGCTTAACGTCAGTAGGCATTCTGGCTGGAAGGAGGCAAGCAAATAAAGGCAGGCATGGAGGGCCGAACCCCCTTCTAGTCAATATGTCACCTCATAATCTATAGCCATGTTCTTTTCATGGAGGCGCTGTTAAGCCCTTCCACTCTTTGACCTCCTCTCAGCCCACTCCCGAGCCTGGTCAGCCCTTTTTCTAAATTGACTACAGATTAAATATTAAGTTGGGACGGCATAAACAATACTGTATTTCTCAGTATTTGTATGTTGAACTAATAAAGGGGCATACAAGCAAGAGCAATCAAAATGTTCAAACAAGCACACAAAAGAAGATGTCTGTGAGACTTATTCTCCGTGATGATCAAAATGTTCAAACAAGTAAAGAAATTTGGGTTAGTTAACTTGCTGGTTGTTACGGTCAGCATGCTAAACTACTGCACACTGCATAATGGCAGAGTTAGCACTGGTAAGAATTTTGGAGGTTCTAAATAACTCCTTTGTGATGATGATTGTGAAGCATAAGTTGAAAAGTCTACGGAAGGAAGGAACCCAACCAGCTACTTGAAATAAAGAGTATAACAGCTAAGGACAAACAAAAGTTAAAAATAGATGATGGTTGTCACGGTAAGAATTTTAGCTAGTTTAGGACTGGTACGAACAACAAAGTTTTAAGAAACTAAAACAAAGTTGTCAAAAGCACATGCGAGATTTAATAACTCAAAACCTAAGTAACAAATGTTATATTGAATACTTGTACTTCAGCATGTTCATAGGAAACTGAGAGGCAATCCCGCCTTCGGTGAGAACAGTACAATGATGTGAAGAATCAGTAGAATTTGAGCACAATTATACATTATATAGAATATGTACGTGAAATACATGTGCATGTTCTGTAATCATAGTTAAAATTAAATCTACATCAACTATGATTGGCATTTAAATCAAAAACTAAGAAGAAAGAAGAAATTAAAGAACTGCTAAGAATGGTGCAAAAAATAAGAAATGGAACTATCATTTTCTTCTATATTTCAAGGACAACATAACATCTCTTCAATAATCATACATCACCAAATAGGTTTATTTCATCATAACGAACTTGAAAAATTACAACACTGAACCTCAGTCTTGTCGGGGAAAAAAAACTTTTGAAACATAACAAAAGAGAAGACTTCAATCTTGAAACCAAACTGATGTACTAATAAAAGAAAAGGAATGCACCTGGTGCTACTAATAAAAGAAAAAGTCAAGGGCGGGTCCGAGAATAATCAAGGCCTGCAGAAAGTGGAGGCAAACATTGAACATGTAGAATTGACCTATCATCCAAATCCCCAAATGAACCGATTAAGGCGAATGAAAATTGACAATTAATGCTGCTTGGCTTTCTGTATATGGTATCAATGTCCTAGTCAGCAGTTAAGATACTGTAAGGAACCTCCTGGTGATATTCACATCGACAAAGGTAATAACAGTCTTCTCTCTCGTTTCCTTGCCAGTTTTCTATGTCTAATTCGAACGCTTATAGGAATAAGAATTCCAAGAAAAATCAAAACAGCTGAAAGCTTGTGGAATCTAAAGTACAGTACATAGGCGGCTATCACGAGCAAACAGAAAAGTAATCCCCATGAAAGAGCCCCAACAACATCTCTCCTGCAAGAAACAACCACTGTATCAGGATAAAGAACGAGGAACTGCCAAATATGTGCATATGAAAGCAGAAACTTTACTAAAAAAAGTATGAACTATGAAGAGTAAAAACTTTGTAACTAAACGATACCATGAATAAAGCTCTCAAAACCGTGACAACCATCATCTATTTGACATAAGCTTTTAGCTTCAACGCGTAAACATATGGAAACTGTATCTCAACAGCATAAAATTTGCTGAAGTAATAAGTCTAATGTAAGGTTTCTCGTCGTTGTCATATGCAAGTAGGATTTATAGATAGGCCTTGTTTCTTAAAGAAAAATCCAGGAACAACTCGAAGTTCTGTTGAAACTCAAGTGCTGACCACATTCATATTTGAAAAAATGAGTGCTAAAATAGCTGAAGTACATGCAAAAGTTGACAATCCTTCCCCGGTCAGAGCCAAGGTCATCGAGATGGTTCTTGGACACGAGAAATTATTCAGTGAGGCGGGCTCACCATGAGCCTTGATTCTCCTCCACTTGATGAGTGAGTGCATGCAGTGGCAGCCTTGATTCTCCTCCCCATCCTCGAATCCTCAGACCATCAAGTGGAGGAGAATCAAGGATCATGGTGAGCCCGGCTCACTGAACAATTTCTACTTAGACACCAGCAACCATAAATTTATGGTTGTACATGTGGGGGCAAGGCTGCGTACAACCTCCTCATCCTACGCAAACGGGAGCCTCGTGGCGCCGGGACGTCCTTTTTCGATCATTAGACACTCCGTAAAATGGCGCTGCGATCTCGCATCGTGTCGGACACGTATCGGACACGGGTCGACATCGTGACGCGCGTAATTTGAGTTTTCGTGCTTGATTCCGAACTAGGGTTTCGAGTGTTCCAAGACGTGTCGATCGATTTCTACAGCTTCATCGGATCCGACGCGGTATCGAAATTAAAATTTAGCTATATATTTGAAGAGAGGGAGGAGGTGATTACTTGTTCTGGGAACGGACCTGGTAGTCCCGGAGCTGCTCGACGAGCTTCGAGCGCGTGATCATTTTTTTTTTTCGTTTTGCTCCGGCGGATCACCACACCGCTGCTGTCAGAGAGGAAGGTTGTTGGAGGAGTGAGAAGCTGATTCCATCGGTCGGGAGTACCGCTGGCTGGTGGAGTTGAAGGAGGGAAGCTGTCAATAAGTCCTCCCAATTGGTTGTCTACTCTCTTTTTTCATTTTATTCTAGGGCACATGCAATCTCTCTCTCTCTCCCCCCCTCTCTTCTCTCTCTCTCTCTCTCTCTCTCTCTGTAAAAGATTCGGCAAAATAAATATAGTATGGCAAAAATATTATATATTTTTTATGAATTCTTTTTTAAGGGTAATTAGCTTTTAAATCTTAATTTTATACCAGTTTAAATTCTTATATGTCCAATTGAAAAGTTTGTATCAATATTTTAAAGATCGGACTGGCCAGCTCAACTGATTGACCCGTGAACCTGTACCTTTTTTGGTCTGGGTCAACGTTGACCCACTGTTTTTTTTTAAATGCTTATATGTGAACTTTTTTTTAAAAAACATTTATCTAAAAGGATTGAATTTGAAATACCCCACCAGTTAAACAAATGGTTGAACTAATGGTTGAATCGGTTTTGACACGACCCAGTGCCTTGTCCTGGTTGATCTTCGATCCAGTTTTTAAAACACTGGCTCGGACCAGAATTCTTATTTTCTAAAAATGTACAAAATAAGATACCATATTTTGTTTAAGATTTGTTTTACTTGTTCGTGGAACTCAATTGATCTGATTAAAAAAAAGACAAAGAGAATGCTGGCCGATTGAGTTGGCGTGAAAGCAAAAAATTAAAATAAAGGGCTTAAATGCCAAGATAAAGGGCTTAAATGCCAACTGAGTTGGCACAAGTAAGAGGGAAATGCCAACTGAGATAACATGTCATTTTTTAAGTACGTTAGAGATTGTCATGCCAACTCAATTGTCGTTCTATCTCAAATATGCCATCTATTTTGAGGTTCCATGCCTAGAAATAAATTTATCCCTCTAAATGAAAAGATTTGTATATATATTGGAACACTACTTGTTGTAACAATATAATTTTTCCATCAAAGTTAAAAATCAAAACACATCCTCCTATAAACACCAAATTTTTTGAATAATAATATTCATCCCTCCAAAATGTCCTTTCAAACCATTTTTTCTTATGTGTCAGCTGATGATGGTTGACATGGCATGTTAAATATCATTAGTCTAATCTTTCAATTATATTGTTAATCATCCAAAAATTTTGACATGACAACTAAGATGACAAATTTTAAAAAGATTATGACCATTTTTTAAAAATTTTAATTTTAAAATTTGTTATATCAGATGTTAAATGTCACGTCTGTTGACATACAAGAAGAAATAGTTTGAAGAAATATTTAGAGGAATTAATAGCATTACTCAAATTTTCCACACTTACAAAATCTACCGCATCTTACATAACAAACAACAAGAACAACTTTTTATTCTCTTTAGACTGCAGTTATGTACTGCAATGCTACATATATTGACACTAACATCTCTACATGGTTTACTGGACATTCTTACATCAGAGGGGACACATAAACCCTACATTGTCCATAGATCACTCTCTCTCTCTCTCTCTTTCTCTCTCTCTCTCTCTCTCTCTCTCTATCTAACCAGAAGAAGAAGAAAAAAAAAAACAAGAAAAAGAAGAGCTAAAATTAAAGATGAATTATTGATCTTTCCCCACATACTATATTCCACTAATTATTTTAGAATGACAACAACGCAGGAGGGGTCGATTCTTCTCACCCCCATTATCATTCTGCTCCCTTACTGACCTCCGGAGTACACGCAGGCGTCGTAGCTCGGGTTATCGGAACTGAGCGTAGCCGACTGGCTGAAGTCGCAGGCCTCCGAGTTCCTCCCCGACACCTGGTACAGCTGGTTCATCGCGTAGGCGGCGTGCGACCGCACGGTGTCGGGCTCGTAGCACGCCCCGCCCGGCTGGATCGGACCGCAGTCTACCCCCGGCTGGGCGCAGGCGTAGTCGAGGGCCGCCTGCAGTTGCTCGTCCGCTGTTCCCTCCTTCGGCACGCACCACGCTGTCGTGGACGTCGGATTCTTTGCCTGACACGAAATCGTAACCGTCAAAATATTGCAATGCAGGTGGTATGGACAATCTAAAACTGGTTTTGTGATGTCCCTGGTCATACCACAACCCGGTAAGATGAGTAGGCACTCCTAGTGTCGGACACGAATGGGACACAACATAATATGCTAGAAAGTTACACTAGCAAACCCCAATATCTAGTGTATTATGTATAGTTATGTCTATATTGTGATTACTTGTGCAACATTGGTGACAAAGTACGCTACTATTTTGTCTACAGGTTAAGTGACCGTCAATTGGCCCCCGGCCCGAGTTTAGGAGGTGGGTCTGGTGCTAGCAGAAGTCTAAGACCATCTCCAATGGTGATTTCTAAAATTGAGTTCTTATCCTACTTGGCATTGTACTTTAAGGAGATTTCTATCCTAGTTGAAAGAGTTTCTATATAGAAATTGTTTACATACAAAAATGCTCTTCAATGGTTCTCCATTTCTATCCTATGTGTCACATAGTAAAAGGACCAATTTAATGGTGTGGGGCCCAATAATAATTGTCATGAGAGATAGTAGAATTTCTATGATAGTTTCTACATGTAGAAACTCTCCTAGAACGTAGATAGAAATGGTGATAGAAATCACCATTGGGACAAGTTTTTTCTAAAATGGATTTCTTCCATAGAAATAGGGAAGATAGAAACCCCCATTGGAGATGGTCTATTAATGGACTGCTGTCACGTGGTGGCGGACCAACTGACGGTCACGGAAGCTGCCGACAAAATATTAATTCCAAAGTTGTAAAGCTAGTTAGTACTTGAAAATATACTAGGACGTAGTAGAATTCAAGGAACACCTTCTTTTACCTGGCCGGAACTTGAGCCCGAGCCGGAACCGGAGGCGGAAGAGGACTTGGAGAGACCGACATCGTAATTCATGGTGAGATCCGGCCGGAAGAGCCCGAACGACCGCTCGGAAGTGGGCCCGGGCTTGAGATCCTCGTCGTAGAGCGCGAAAATGTAGGTGTCCACCGACTTCCCGGGCATCAGCGGCGTGCCGACCCCCGACTCCAGGTGCTTGATCAAGTTGCCATTGTACGCCCTGGCGTTCTCGACGCTGGCGCCGGGCTCGTCCGCGTCCCCCCGGTAGGGCCACCCGGTCTCCGCGACGACGATCTCCGCCCCCGCGAACCCGGCCGCCGCCAGCGCGGACCTGACCGCGTCGAGCTGCGCGTCGAACATGTTGGTGTAGGTGGCCCCGGTGCCGGCGTCGGGCCGGCCGGCGTTGGGGCGGAAGAGGCAGAACGCGAGGGTCTCCGGGCGGGGGTCGGAGCCGTAGGCGAAGAAGGGGTAGGGGTTGACCATGAACGGGGAGCCGGTCTGGTTGAGGAAGCCGAGGACCCCCCGGAGCGGCGGGAGGAGCTCCGGGCGGAACGCTCCGGAGGAGGGGGGCTCCGAGCGGGACAGCACGGCCATGGTGTTGACGGTGGAGACCTTGACGGCGGCCGACAGGGGGTTGGCGGCGAGCGCGGAGCGGAGGTTCTGCATGGCCGGGAGGAGCTGGGCGGAGAGGGAGGGGTCGGCGAGCTCGAAGATCTCGTTTCCGACGGAGACTGTGGAGATGGAGGAGGCGGGGAGGAAGGGGAGGACGTTGGCGGAGACCCAGGCGGAGGCGGCGGAGGGGTCGGCGGCGAGGGACGGGATGTCGGCGTTGGACGCGCCGATCGTGATGGAGATGCCGGTGTTGGCGAGGGCGTTGAGGATGGCGGGGTCGGCGCCGTAGAGGCGGACCTTCGATATCGAGGTCGACTGCAGCAGCCGCGCCGTCGCGTCGGGCGGGGGGAGGTTGTCCGCGACCTGGCCGTAGTTTACTCCGATGAACGGCTGGGCGGCCGAGGAGAATAGGAGGAGGACTGCGGAGATTGCGAAGAGGAGACGATGCTGCGTCTGCTCCATGGACGTGGCTTTCCTTTCCGAGAAGAGAAGGTCGAGGCGGAGGAGGTGAAGAGTGTATAAATGGTTCTTCTTCTTCGAACGTGTTCATGACAAGAGAATAGAATAATGACAGGAGATACTATTCCAGTGGGACCACATGGGCATGTGCATGGTCAGTCAGTTCATAGTCCATACGTATAATTGGTATTTGGCGGATTTGGACCGAGTGCTGGTCCTGTATGATCTTTGCGTAGATTATTCCTGTCAACGTAACGGCTAGTATTTTGAAAAACCTTTGTATACGAAGCAGTACTACCCTTCCATTACATAAAATTGTGTAGAAAGCATAGAAGTTCGATTTTATTGTGTAAAACGTACAGGAATTTCCAGATGCATTCCAATAGACCTTTGTTAGACCTACAATCAAATGCTTATAATTTTTTACAATTGCCATGTGTTAAATGTCGATTGGAGGAGGAAGAAAAATGGTGGGGGGTAGGATGGAGTCCATGTGTCGGGGTGAGAGGGGAGGTGAGACCCATGTACAAGGGATAGGAGAGGGAGGTTGTAAAAAATGTTGTAAATATTTGGTTGTAGACTTAGCATTTTCCATTCCAATATATTTTTGACAATTTATGTCCTTTTAAAAGGGCGCAAAATATTTTTTATGACTTTTTTTTTAAAAATTTACAATTTATACCCTTTTTTTAGGGTGTAAATTTTGCGTTTTGTTATGGAGAACAGTGTTTCCGAGATCATAAAAAATATATATAAAAAAATTTGTCAGCAAAATTCTATTTTCGTCACTAAAAGCCTAAGTTTGTTACTGTAAACTATTTTCGTCACGACAAACTTTGTCACTAAAAAAATTCAACAGTTATACTCCGTTCGAGGAGAAAGGGGCTAATTAGAGTTTAGATCCTTGATTTTATACCAGCATAGAGTTTAAGTCCTAACATGTCCAATAGAAATTTTAGACCATGAATTTTTATTATTTGTTTCACTTTTCACATTATATCCTTCTTCCCATGCTTGCAATGAAATCTTTATATATAGACTATTGAAGGTATAATGGGTCAATTAAAACAAGTAATAAAGATTCAAGATCTAAACTTTTCAATCGGACATATTACAACTTAAACTCTAAACTGGTATAAATTCCAGAATCTAAACTCTAATTAACCCAAAAAATATATATAAATAAAAAAATTACCATAGTTAGAAGGACTTAAATTGTCAAAACAAAAAATACACCCTTTAAAAGAGCATTTTGGGTCTATATTTAAATCTTTTCTAAACTTTGTATATTTTATACCATAAAATTGAACTTCTATGTTTTCTATACAATTTTTTGCTTTCATTATATCAACTCCAAACTTTTTACAGTATATTTCTATTTAGTGTATGGCCATTTATAGATTCCAATTCTTGTTAAACAATTTTGTGTCAAATGGAACAGATGATGCGCCTCCAGCCGTGCGTTAGTAAACAATAATTGATCAGAGAAGAACACCGAAATTCCATGGGCAAATTATCAACTACATAGAGGATTGACACGAAATAACACTCAGCATGACGTGCACGCAAGCAGTGGGGCCCAGCTGCCCCCACTCAGCAATCATGCTCACGCTGGTAGAGCTGGGTGGGCCCCACAGAGTGCTCAATTTATCTGCACCAGTCTTTTTTCTGTGGACGCGGCGATAACAAATCGACGGGCAATCCGCTTCTCTCTTTCTCCGAAACAAACAAGTAGAGGTATTTTCGTTTTTTTAATTTCGTCGAATCGCTACGGCTATGTTCTTGGAAAATTTTACAATGTTCAATTTGGGGGAGGAATCGGATTCATTATTATTATTTGTTCTTTTTCTGGCATTTAATCTAGGGTTTTTGGAACTAGTATTATATGTTTCACGGACATAACGCACGTACACAATGTGACACGAGCGACACTGACACAGGACCAATTTTGAAAGTTTTCTTGTTACTTAGTTTTTGTAACTCACTATTTTATCCAAGATTGTTTCCTTTTCAGACAACGACAAGAATGCGGATAATCGATTTTTAGTTTAAGTCATTAAATAGATTTGGGACAAGGTGTGAACTGACACGGCACATATGGCATCGTATCCGTACCGGGGATACATGTCCGACATGACTTGATATTGACACAGATAAATTTTTTTATTCCAATGAAGATACTCTTTTCTTTCTAAAATCTAAATGTTTACTGGAGTCCAATATTGATTTTAAGAATCATATTTCGTTTTAACTGCTATAGTGTAGTAATCTAAAATTTCATTAGTTGAAGTTTTTGATGTCAAATCAATTTTAGGTATCGCCAAACCGATCCCAAAACAAACTGTCAGACACCCGAAACCCTTCGGAAACTGCCAAAACTATACTAAAGTGTCAAAAAACTGACTTTTTGAACCTCATCTGGAACATTCAGTACAGGAACGACTTGATTAAATGTAGCTACTAGATTAAAACTCCAGAAAATTGCATAAGAAGCGTACAAGTTTCTGAATATTACGTAGAAGGAACATAGTTTGTCGATATTATGTATTGAGATCCATTATGCAAGGCATAAAATACATTTAGCAAATTTAGGTCCTAAACAGGAATGTATAAACAATTTTTTAATTTTAAAATCTGCTCCTACGGTTATGATTTGTTTTAGCCGTAGCTAAACTGGAGCGTAACTAATTATTATTTTTTGGTAGACCTATCAATGGATAGTTGAAAATTCGAATTCGATCCGATTCCGTTGTAGGCCTCTAAAATGAAGTCACGCTGAGTTAATACAGCTTATCAGAACAAAGTCTAAAATACACGCTGAGTTCTATCAGACTATTTCCTCAAATACACGCAAAGTTTAAATGGTACACAGAGACAGCTCATCATTTGTCAGAGTATCATTATGACTGACAACACGACAGTCAAAGAATATCTCCTCGAATGCCACGTATGCACGGGACTCGAGAGATCTCAGCCGACTATTGCGTGACTTTCGAAATCTTCCTCAACAAGATTCAGTCTTCGTCAAGTTGGCTAGGCCTCTAAAATGAAGTCACGCTGAGTTAATACAGCTTATCAGAACAAAGTCTAAAATACACGCTGAGTTCTATCAGACTATTTCCTCAAATACACGCAAAGTTTAAATGGTACACAGAGACAGCTCATCATTTGTCAGAGTGTCATTATGACTGACAACACGACAGTCAAAGAATGTCTCCTCGAATGCCACGTATGCACGGGACTCGAGAGATCTCAGCCGACTATTGCGTGACTTTCAAAATCTTCCTCAACAAGATTCAGTCTTCGTCAAGTTGGCTAGGCCCCTAAAATGAAGTCACGCTGAGTTAATACAGCTTATCAGAACAAAGTCTAAAATACACGCTGAGTTCTATCAGACTATTTCCTCAAATACACGCAAAGTTTAAATGGTACACAGAGACAGCTCATCATTTGTCAGAGTGTCATTATGACTGACAACACGACAGTCAAAGAATGTCTCCTCGAATGCCACGTATTGTCACGCCCCGCTCCCGTAGGAGCGATCGTCCTCGCTAAGGCGTGATGCCGCACGAGCCTAGATTGCGCTCGTGCAAGGCAATTCCATAACGGCCGATTACATCGGCGGCGACGAGGTCGTCGCACAGAAGTCCCAAGCAGAAACATTGAATACATTGAATACATTGCAGCAGAATTTAAAGAAGAACACATGAACACAAGTCATTCAAAGAATTCTCTTTATTGATATTGAATACAAGATTACATCTATGGGCGCAAGGCCAAATTACAATGTCTCTCATGCTCACTTTTCTCTCATTTACAAGTCGCTCTGCTCTCTCTCATCTCTCGATACAATACTTGAATCCAGCGGAAGCTTCGGAAGGCGATGTCCATACATTATGTCCTGTATAAGTCTTCAGTTCACGCGGCCGCACGCTTCGACTCGCCAAGGAACTCCGTGCCTCGACGCATCCAAGCGAGCTCTGCACCACGAGCTTCTACCTGTGCCTGCACAAGAAACACTGTGTGGGTGTCAGTACTACTGTACTGGTGGAGTGAGCTCCTCGCCCACCCATACAAAACCTACACGTTCATTTACTTTGTGCAGCTTAAATCCCTTTTCGATTGTCTTTCTAGTCTTGTCTTAGGATCAGTTTTAGGACCGGCGCCTTGGCGCAACTTGTGTATCAGAACCATCCCGTGCTTGTAATGTCAACGTTAACTCGTTCTTTGCCTCTAGACCCCTTCTTGTGCCAACAACGTAACCTATCAAGTCGTGTTTGCCTTACGGCCAAAATCAGGGACGCAACTACACGATAGACTTCATTTCCGTGTGACCGTGCTATCGTACTGATAACATCCTTATCCTCAAGTCTTGAAACCTTGTCGTTTTCTTACAATGTCAACATGTCGACTCAGACTTGTCTAGTGACAATGCGACCGTGCCTCGTATTTTGAGGTCGTGACCAGCAACTCGACATAACTTCCAACCAACTTGCCCTACGGCCCTTCTCGACTTTACACTCGACGCCACAACTCGTGCCGAAGCACAACGCCTACGTTGATACCCAAATCTTAGGCCCAACATTATGCTTTTAACTTGTACACACACCTTCAACTCGACTCCTTGATATAGCGTACTCAATACTCGACTAAATCCAAAGGCACACTCGCGGATTGTCGCCGCCATGCCAACATCTATATGAACTTGGTCACTAGCACGACAAGCTATAATGGACCTCCATTGGATATTAGGGTACGTTCGTATATAACGAGGCGCGAACTCGCCGAATTTCCCCTAATACCCGCTCTACGGCGCACCCCTTGGGTAGGTCGCACCCCGTCCAAGGGTCCCGTAAGCACGTGTTCCTCCTAGGCCAGATCAGTCCCGTGGCCGCGGCAACTGTCTGAGGAACAAAATCAAAACCCTTGTGTACCGGTACACAAGTTGTCCAATGACCATGCAGACTCGACCCACTTCCTCATTTCTGGACCGTTTCATACTTCTCAACGTGGATAGGAATGCGAGACTCCCAACCGAGGGACCGCCTCGAACGTCTTAACGTGGATAGGAACGCGAGACTCCCAACCGAGGGACCGCCTCGAACGTTTTTGAACTCGAGGGAACGACTACCACGTAGCCTTCCAACTTAACCTAAACCAAACGTGTTCCTTAAATGCCATAGACCGTGGCTAACTTTCCAATAAACCAACCGTGGCTCGTGCCTCTAAACCGACTCGTGTTCTACGCAACGCCATCGCCCAAGTCATACTTCATATGATGGGCCTTGGGATCGTGGGACTATTTATCTCGACAACCGCAGAATGAGCGGGACAGCACGTAGAATAACTTAGGTCGACCGGCATAACTTTGCCTAACTCACTCAAGCCTACAACATAACCCAAGGGACGAGCAAAGGCTATGCCAAGCCTTGCGGGACAGGACCGTGCATGCTTTAGCAAGCATTTGTGCGGGCGACGCCTATGACTTAGGCTAACTCACAGCTTTTGTACCGAAGACCAACTTTTCTTCTCCCAAGCCACGGGACGAAGGACCGAGTGTCATTTTCAAAGCACGCCGTGCACCAACTCTAAGCCGACCGTGGGACGTTTTCCATGTTCTAACTCATTTTGACCTGTCGGAATTATTCCCTTAGCTATGTGGATTCGTAGCTTTTATTATCAAGCCTAACTTGCGCAAGTTGAAAACACGATTTATTATGTGAAGGCAAAGATGAAGAGAGTTTACCGAAACTACCCCACCTGAGCGATGTCTCCGAGCAAGCCGTTGCAAGGCTAAGGCCGAACGCCGTCGGCGTTTCGATTCCTCCGATTGACTTTGCGGGACGGGGCACTACATCATACACCACTCAGAACAAGTCTCGTCCTCGAGACTTTCCTGAAGGCCAGCTATCCTACCATTTCTATGGCCAAGACTTAATCGTACACATTTCGCCTACGCGTTCCTTCGATTCCGAGCCACGCTCGTACTATTATCAATCTTTTCTTTAACACGATCTCAAGATCTCGACACACTCCCATCTTTCAAGCCTTGCTTGAACTCGTCGTATCACTTGGCTGGATCATGCACGCATTCCAAGCGTCCCTAAAATACATGCATTCAGCCAAGCCGCATGATAGAGAATTGTCATTCTCACTCGAGTCGTATCGTGCACATACCCAGGCGTCCCTGAAATATATCCATGTCAGCCGAGTCTCGTGAGCAGGGTTTCCTATATTCGTGATTTCTATGCATTCCAATCCTCAAGATCAATCCTTCGGTTTATAACTCTTGAAATAGGGCGTCTCGCCTAACCGCTAGGCCATTTCTTTTCGAGGCTAAGTCAATGTCAGGATTGGAATCATAGTTCCCCAACAATAATGCCAACACTGACCCCAATCCTAGGGTCAAACCAAAGTCGGTAGTACGGGTTTTCTACCCAAGCTCGCGTCACTCAGATTTCTAAACATCGAGCACGATCACCTATTCGCATCAATGCGTTCGTTGCACAGAATTTAAATCCATTCAATCACTAATTCTAACCAATTCATGTATTCGATCACGAGGTCATCTAGCTCGACAATACGTTGCACCCCAATCTCACGCGAGTCCGATAATCCGCGGTGGTTCATGAATCACCATGCAACGCTCCCGCGGAATAATCATTCTCATCGGGGCGTAACTCTTGTTTGAGTTTAGACTCATTCATTCTCGATACGCGGATTGGACCTACTCAATCCTCAAGTTTAACCGACAAGCACACCAATTCAATCTCGAGTCCATCTTCGTGTCAAACCACAAGTCGAAGCACACATTGTCGCACCGTGCAAGTTCGACCACTCCCACTGTATGAATCACCATACCAGCGCTCACGCAGAGTGATTGCCCTAATCGGCGTGACGCATGTGCGAGGCTGGAGTAGCGCTCGCATAAGACAAGAACGTCAACGTTGTGGTTATCGACGAAGCAAATCCAAATATTCCAGTTTTCATCCAAGCCAAGTTCGATAGTTCGATCGTCATTCGTTCAACTTAGAAAATCCTCGAGCCAGTCTATCTTTTCTTCGACACATTTTTAACATCCCAAGTATAGCATCCAACGGAACAATAACATTTGCACGACCGTCATTCGCCGAGTCAGAGTGCCCCCGAGTTATCGTATATCGATCTTTGATACGCCTCAATACCATCGACGATATGCGTAACTTGACGATCTTCTTTTGCAACAAATTTCGAGTCGTGCGACTGATGTTATTATCCGAGTTGGATATTCCACAATTTCCTCGATATTCAAGATCAAGTTCGATTGCTATTCCTCAAGCTCATTTCAAGATCGTTGTTCAAAACTCAAGTCACATTTTATTTGCATCAATCCGATATCGTACGCGCGATCCTCTAAGTTTCCTCGATCAAGACCATTCATTTTCATTCATCATTCCGAAACGTTTTCTAACTCGCGTTGCTCATTCACAAGTTGTCCAAACGAGATGCTCGTTCGGGCCATTCGAAGTCACGACCAACTAAGCGTGACGCGTTCTAAGGCTTTGCGCGATCGCATCACCTCGCCGACATACTCGTCATCCTCAATATTCACTCGAACAATTTCCAAGACGAACCATACACCACTCGGATTCGAGCCACTCGACTAGTCGTCGACACTCATTCTTATTCTTCTCCGAACCTATCACATACACCACTCGGATTCAAGCCATACGATCTAGTCCTCAATCACATTCACGTCATTCGCTAAGACATCCTTCAGATTCGTTCGACGAATCGCTAGCGTAGTCGCTCGTGTCGTATCAACGCACTAAGTCGTTCGCGCTATTTCCTCGAAATCCAAATCAATCTTCCGTGTACGCCTAAGCGTTAGTCCGATAGCGTTCCTATCGATAGACACTCTAAGTATATCTCCGTTCCCGACCGAGCGGTACTTGATATCGCTCGCAACTCGCTTGCACCAAGGGTCGAGGTGCGCGACGCGAAACACAACTTAGCCAAAAGGCCGTGTGCATAGCCATCCCATGCGGACTATATTCCGAGTTTGCACGCTCAATTGCTAGGGTCGACGTTGGACTAATTAGGCATGCACATGACTTGCTAAGGTCAACGTAGGACTATTCGGGCACACGTGCGACAATGCTAACATTAGCATATATTTTATATCGAGTCAAGTTTGCAACGTTCGGCACAAAGGCCCTATCGACGCATTTGGCAACGGCCTACCGATGCGTTAGATTGAACGCTTGTACGAGCTTTCAAAAATATTTAGACTTATTGTATGGACATGCCGAGGGACATCTGAGAGAGAGCACACCAACGATAACAACTTGCGGAAGTAACAGAGTGTTGCGGAAACATCGGAGTTAAAGAATTCAATTGACGGTCCAAGGACGTAAAGCCGTGCTCTGATACCATTATGTCATGCCCCGCTCCCGTAGGAGCGATCGTCCTCGCTAAGGCGTGATGCCGCACGAGCCTAGATTGCGCTCGTGCAAGGCAATTCCATAACGGCCGATTACATCGGCGGCGACGAGGTCGTCGCACAGAAGTCCCAAGCAGAAACATTGAATACATTGAATACATTGCAGCAGAATTTAAAGAAGAACACATGAACACAAGTCATTCAAAGAATTCTTTTTATTGATATTGAATACAAGATTACATCTGTGGGCGCAAGGCCAAATTACAATGTCTCTCATGCTCACTTTTCTCTCATTTACAAGTCGCTCTGCTCTCTCTCATCTCTCGATACAATACTTGAATCCAGCGGAAGCTTCGGAAGGCGATGTCCATACATTATGTCCTGTATAAGTCTTCAGTTCACGCGGCCGCACGCTTCGACTCGCCAAGGAACTCCGTGCCTCGACGCATCCAAGCGAGCTCCGCACCACGAGCTTCTACCTGTGCCTGCACAAGAAACACTGTGTGGGTGTCAGTACCACTGTACTGGTGGAGTGAGCTCCTCGCCCACCCATACAAAACCTACACGTTCATTTACTTTGTGCAGCTTAAATCCCTTTTCGATTGTCTTTCTAGTCTTGTCTTAGGATCAGTTTTAGGACCGGCGCCTTGGCGCAACTTGTGTATCAGAACCATCCCGTGCTTGTAATGTCAACGTTAACTCGTTCTTTGCCTCTAGACCCCTTCTTGTGCCAACAACGTAACCTATCAAGTCGTGTTTGCCTTACGGCCAAAATCAGGGACGCAACTACACGATAGACTTCATTTCCGTGTGACCGTGCTATCGTACTGATAACATCCTTATCCTCAAGTCTCGAAACCTTGTCGTTTTCTTACAATGTCAACATGTCGACTCAGACTTGTCTAGTGACAATGCGACCGTGCCTCGTATTTTGAGGTCGTGACCAGCAACTCGACATAACTTCCAACCAACTTGCCCTACGGCCCTTCTCGACTTTACACTCGACGCCACAACTCGTGCCGAAGCACAACGCCTACGTTGATACCCAAATCTTAGGCCCAACATTATGCTTTTAACTTGTACACACACCTTCAACTCGACTCCTTGATATAGCGTACTCAATACTCGACTAAATCCAAAGGCACACTCGCGGATTGTCGCCGCCATGCCAACATCTATATGAACTTGGTCACTAGCACGACAAGCTATAATGGACCTCCATTGGATATTAGGGTACGTTCGTATATAACGAGGCGCGAACTCGCCGAATTTCCCCTAATACCCGCTCTACGGCGCACCCCTTGGGTAGGTCGCACCCCGTCCAAGGGTCCCGTAAGCACGTGTTCCTCCTAGGCCAGATCAGTCCCGTGGCCGCGGCAACTGTCTGAGGAACAAAATCAAAACCCTTGTGTACCGGTACACAAGTTGTCCAATGACCATGCAGACTCGACCCACTTCCTCATTTCTGGACCGTTTCATACTTCTCAACGTGGATAGGAACGCGAGACTCCCAACCGAGGGACCGCCTCGAACGTCTTAACGTGGATAGGAACGCGAGACTCCCAACCGAGGGACCGCCTCGAACGTTTTTGAACTCGAGGGAACGACTACCACGTAGCCTTCCAACTTAACCTAAACTAAACGTGTTCCTTAAATGCCATAGACCGTGGCTAACTTTCCAATAAACCAACCGTGGCTCGTGCCTCTAAACCGACTCGTGTTCTACGCAACGCCATCGCCCAAGTCATACTTCATATGATGGGCCTTGGGATCGTGGGACTATTTATCTCGACAACCGCAGAATGAGCGGGACAGCACGTAGAATAACTTAGGTCGACCGGCATTACTTTGCCTAACTCACTCAAGCCTACAACATAACCCAAGGGACGAGCAAAGGCTATGCCAAGCCTTGCGGGACAGGACCGTGCATGCTTTAGCAAGCATTTGTGCGGGCGACGCCTATGACTTAGGCTAACTCACAGCTTTTGTACCGAAGACCAACTTTCCTTCTCCCAAGCCACGGGACGAAGGACTGAGTGTCATTTTCAAAGCACGCCGTGCACCAACTCTAAGCCGACCGTGGGATGTTTTCCATGTTCTAACTCATTTTGACCTGTCGGGATTATTCCCTTAGCTATGTGGATTCGTAGCTTTTATTATCAAGCCTAACTTGCGCAAGTTGAAAACACGATTTATTATGTGAAGGCAAAGATGAGGAGAGTTCACCGAAACTACCCCACCTGAGCGATGTCTCCGAGCAAGCCGTTGCAAGGCTAAGGCCGAACGCCGTCGGCGTTTCGATTCCTCCGATTGACTTTGCGGGACGGGGCACTACACGTATGCACGGGACTCGAGAGATCTCAGCCGACTATTGCGTGACTTTCGAAATCTTCCTCAACAAGATTCAGTCTTCGTCAAGTTGGCGTGCCAAAAAGACCTTATGGTCATTTAATGTGACTGACAAGGCAATCAATGTCAGAGATTTTGTGTCAGTCGAGGCACGTCGAATCAAGACAGCTGGCCGTTCTGACTCAAGTCTGCGTGTATTTTGAACTTCTATGTTCCTTCCTCAAGCTTGCGTGTATTTTGAAGCTTTCTGTCCCAAGTCTGCGTGGATTCTGAAGCTTTCTGCCCCAAGTCTGCGTGGATTTTGAAGCTTTCTGCCCCCAGTCTGCGTGAATTCTGAAGCTTTCTGTCCCAAGTCTGCGTGGATTTTATCCTCAACAAGTTGGCGTGGATTTCATCTCAAATTATCAGATTGGAGTACGTGGCAGCCATGCCACGGATCTCTCGTATGCGTGCCCCAGTAACTTGCACACGACTCATGTATGATTGCCATGTGTCCAACAGTTATGGGCCACGTCTAGTAACTGCTCATCAACCTTGCGTACGCTTGAGTCCTGCGTGATTATCAACTATGCATAGGTTATGAAAACAGTTATCTTTTTTAGTTATTTTTGACTCTATAAAGTTCTCTTCTCATTCATTGTACAGATATACAGAATATCTAAATTGCTGTCGAAATTTTGAGAGCTTTTCTTCTTCGCATCGTCCAAGGGATAAAGCGATCGTCTTCTAGATCGGATTCCTAAAGTTGTATTTTCCCAGAAACACAGTAAATAAAGTGAATTTATTTATGGAAAACAAATTGACGACTCTGCTGGGGAAACCCATATCCTCTTCTGAGATGGCAACAACTCAATGCGACGCTTCGTCAGTCGGATCGACGAAGAAGGTGATATCGATTCAGTTCAATCAACTTGCCTATGAAGAAATACAGCAGGCTAAGGGTGGCAAGCACACTTCAGCCTCCATCACCACCGCCAAATTAAAGGGACGATCTGTCTACGTCCCTAAGAATCTGTTGGCAGCCAAAGATGGTGAAGTTTCTGCCACAGTGTCCATTACTAACACTGGCAAGAACTCTACTGCAGGCACGCATACTCCTGTGTGCTCGAAAATGACAGCATCCAAAAGTCACGCTAACAGTGATGGCTCCTTAGCCAAATCTGTTTCCGTAGTCACGCAGTCCAGAAGTCACGCTGACAGTACTGGTTCTTTAGTCAAGCCTGTTCCAGCGTGCATTTCCAAACCTAAAAATCACGCTAACAGCACTGGTTCTTTAACCAAGCCTGTCTCAGCGTGTATTTCATACGCATCATCCACTAAGTCAGCTCTCCTTGACTCAGCGTGCGTACCAAAATCTAGCTTTTTAGCCAAAGCTTCATATGCTGACAACACTGGCTACTTAGCCAAATCATCATCAGCATATTCTAAGAAGAATAGCTCTTTAGCTATTTCTTCCTCCTTGCCAAGTTCTGCTAGAACTGGGGGTAGTCTTGCTATGGCTCCTCCACAAATAGCTCACAAAGTCCCTTCGCAAAGGAACAACTCTTTAGTTGTTTCTTCTGCTCCTGTAGTGTTTACTTCAGGAACAGCTTTGGCTGACAATTTTGTTAGTCAAAGAAAAGAAAATAGTCTTTTGACTACTCTTCCTTCTGGACATTCTATGTCTCAAAATTTGAACAAGTCTAAAAAGAAACATTTCTTAATGTCTTCTTCTACAACTTCTTCAAATTGGGCACATAATTTGTCTCTGCAAAAAGGTTTGTTACCAACTCCTACTCAAGGGGATGGTTCAACTCTTCCTTCTCTGCAAATATCCAGATCAATGAAAGGAAAACTTTAAGTGTCAAAAACCAATGTTTTACCTCCAACAGATCTAAGATTAAAACTTAATCAATCCCGTTTGGGAAGTACTTCTGGTGTTAAGAAACCACACCAATCAGAAACAAAAGTAAGAGATTCGGATGCAGAATATGCCAGAAATTATGTAGCTCAGATTAATCACTCCTTGTATAATCAAGAGCCGTCAAGACGCAAGAACAAGAAAAATGCACAAAGATTGTTCTCAGATATACCTCAATCCTCACATACAGATTTACGAGAACATCTTCAACAAAAAAGGAGGAATAATTCTGTGTCAATGGATCATGACCATTTTGATCATGAATGTGACTTCCAGCCAAGAGTCATAATTCAATACAGATGTCAAACTAAACGACAATCTGTCTTCAATCGGATTCAGTGTGAACCTATGCCTGATGAAGATGAACCTCTTTTCGCTTCTATCAACATGACCTCTCGGGATACTGGAGGTAGAACTGATAGTCCAGATGGGGTATACAGAGGCACCAGAGCAAGAGTCCTGGCTTCTAGTCAAAGAACTTCTATTTCTGAAGACTATTCTGAATTCCTTGGAGAATCCAACTTCCCACCTCTTTCTACTGGGGGTAGTTCTCTTATAATTGATTTTGATACACAAAGCAATGATTCAGAACAAACAGTATCATCAACAATCCCTCGTACAGTCACAACCTATATGATGGATGGGAATACTGATTTAAACAATGAACCTTCTTCTTCGATGACTCCTCAAGACCAAAGAATTGCTTCTTTGGAACAACAAATGAAATCTATGGCTGATACTATGAAATCAATGTATGAACTTATGGCAACCCAGCTGCAAAGTCGACAGACTGTACCTGATGCCATACCGGTTGACACTGGTATAGGTCCAGTGCATGTTCCTCCAGCAGTACAATCCAATATTCCTGGGCAAGCTCAACCAAATCCTAGCCATTCGGGAGCTGGAGGTAGTGCTTACAATGCTGTCCCTCCTCCTAACTTTTTTCTACAAGCCACAACTCCACAATCTTCCGGAGTCGTTACTGAAGAATTGAGGAATCTTCGAACCCAATTTGAAGCATTCAAACAGAAAGATGGCTTACAAAGGTTAGGTATCAAGCAACCTTATCCAATAGAATGGAAGCAAGTATCATATCCTCCGAAATACAAGCCTCCTACTATCTCATTCTTTGATGGAACTACTTCTCCGAGTCAGTTTATCAATCATTTTGAAGTGATGACTGACCAGCTACAACCAAGCGACGTCCTCCTTACTCGGGTGTTTGTCGGATGTCTCAAAGAAACGGCTTATGAGTGGTATAGAAGTCTCCCTGATGGGTGTATTATCTCATTTGCCGGTTTTAAACAAATATTTCTTGAACGGTTCTATGAAGGGCTTAATGACATGACTATGTCTGCTCTTATAAGAATCAAACAGAGAAATAATGAGAGCACTGAAAGCTTCATTGAAAGATTTAGAAGAGAAGCTTTAAAAATGCCTCTTGGAACTCCCGATGCTGTCACTATCGACACTTGCAAGTCAAATCTCTTACCAATCATCAGCATGTGGACAGGATCCACTCAATTCCAAGATTGGCCTTCCTTCATCGTCAGTGCCAAAGCTGCCGAAGTCGGTGCCGAGACTTTCAAAGGTCTGGGGGTACACATGAATCCCAATGAATCAGGTCAAAATACTAGCAATAGTACGCGACCTAATAATCGTAAAGGAAAAGAGACTCTCGAAGTCAATCTCACTACAAAAAAGTGACCTTTGGGGACAACAAAAAACCGTCTTAAAAACTGCAATTACCGTCCCAACAAATATTTGGGACGACCTTTCGGACGGGAATGGACGGTCCCATTAGGGTGGCGTGGCAAAAACTTTAGGGACGGATATTGCCGTCCTAATTACTGTTAAAGGACGGTTAGGCAAAACGTCTCAAAAGTTTTCAAATTTATGCTTTTGTGTGACGGTTTATTAATTTGTCCCAAAAAACAAGTTTTTGTAACAGATATATTTCGTCCTAATAAATAAGGGACGAAATTTTAAAAAGTACTGTAATCGTGCGAAAAAACTTAACAATTGTTTAAATTATTATGGAATTACTAATTTTCTGTTTATATATAAAATATATAATTAAATTTTATATACAACAAAAATTCATACATAACTATTTTATTTAATTGAAAATGCATATGGTAGCCGTAACATTAACAAAGCGTAGCCGCAACATTAACAAAACGATTTCTATAAAACATATTTAAAGGTAATATCCCATTGTTCACAAAATGAAATCCAAGTCTTACATCACTTAGAGTGTTCCCATCAAGTTTTACATCAATAAGCATTCACTTAATTTACAAAATAAAATCTACGACTTTTTACACAAGTCCAAAACATATATATTTGATTTTCCACATCCATTGACAAACCGATCCACACATCCATGGCTGCCAGCAGCATTGGCTACCTGGAAACACATGAATAAGCCAAAAATATGGTTAGTTATAAGTAATTGGGACCCTTGGTACATGAATAAGCTAGAAAGTTTTATTCACCAACACCAGCAAATCAAAATTACTATGTCACTTCAAAAAAAAAAAGCTTGTATTATGAAAACAGGGAATATCAGGGAAGGAAGAATGGACTAGATGTTCAAAGGGTATTTTCTTATTCCTCCTCTCCTATATCATGTGGCCAAATGTCTACTAGTATCTGGGTCTTTCAGGTATAGGTATCTCAGGGCAATATTCTATCAAAACTAAAAAACTCCCATGAGTTTTACATTCATAATCTTCTAGTTATCTACATATTCTGATAATAGAAGGTTAGAGATAGTAGATACATGTTCATACAATCTCATAGACTATACCAAATTCTTTGAAACACACATTATAAATGTTTGGTTTGATGTACATGGTGGAACTGGTGGACATGTTGCATCAACTCCCCAACTACCGTGGCTATTGTTGCATCCAATGGGCACAACACCACTTAGGCCAACATTTATTACACCATTGCATCTCATTCTTTCTTCGTTCAATGTCATAAAGTCACAAATCAAACAATAGATTTGTATTTATTTAAAGAAAATTTGCAACCAAGCATCCTAATTATATCATTCCAAACAATGGATTAGTAAATCCTGCAACATCATTTACATGCAACCAAACAATGTATTTGCAACACCTACAACAACAAACGCAACATGCAATAGATGTTGCATGGTATTTCCATTTCAGAAAACCAAACAGCCCCTTAGTACTTTTCCAGAAAAGTTGCTTTTAACCTATATGGTGAGAATCCAGAAAACTCAGGCACTTGTTCCAAGTACGTATCTGAATATTCTCTTTTTAGATGATATCAATCACATATTACTATGACAATGAAAAAGAATGTGTACAGTTACCTGCTGGAATCATAGGATTCCCCAACATAAAAATGAAGAACTGCTGCAGGAGGATCGCGGGTATCAGTAGGTATATAGCGTCTAACAGTACCAACAACTCGTTCCGTAACATCAGGTTCAGCTGCTTACATTTGTAAAATGAAACTATCAACCAGTCTAAACAGAAAAAGGGATACAAACAAACCAACGCCAAATAACAATATAACAAAAAGGACAGGTCCTTAGGTTCAAGTTCAAACCTATGCCAGGCCTTGGGGTTGAAAGTATTGCAACCTCTCCTTCCTTGAAGTTCCACTTGCGTTCATGAGCTGGAAGAACTGTGACATCACACCACCCTGGAATTGATAAGGTAAGATACTTTTAGATACAATGTTAAAAACTAAGGTATGAAAGGGGTAGCTACAAATTCTATTCCTGCTGCAACATAGCAACAACGTTTAAGATGGATGAAGGCCATATAAATGCATAGTATTAGGAGTGAAAACAGGGAATATCAGGGAAGGAAGAATGGACTATAATAAGAAAAACCAAACTCATGGATGATTAAATTGCTTTTGGATCATAGCCAGTAAGAAAATAACAGATAAAGAATGTTTGGCAGACTTATACAAATATTTAACATTATGTGGAAAGAGGAATTGAGGAAATAGTACCATGTACTAACCCACCAAAAGTAGCAGCAACATTGTTCCCTCATAGAACATGCACTGTCGCAGAAACCATACATTAGGTTGGGCTGTGGAAAACAAACATGCAAGTTTTGCAGGATATTGCAAAAATTCAGTGGTAATTACGTTCTTCCATTAACCTCTAAAAGAGTGCAAAATAGCAATTCTAAGCATATCTTACCATTCCAGGATATTTAGTAGCCATACACATTGCACTGACGCAAATAAAGCATGAGACGACATGATGCAAACACGACAGGATACAGCACGACTTTAGTGTCTCCTAGTGAATGTTAGAGTGACTGGTGTCAGACATGCAAAAGATGTCGAAACAACAAGACACCAGTTCTGGGGCATCCATGATACGCAAAAGACGAGAGATCCCGTTACAACAATTTTCAGGTTAACTTGAGGAGCTACCACAAAGACCAGTATGGGTGATATATTGATGATCATGTATAAATATTATATACAACCAACCCTTGCACATATCATACAAGGCACAGAAAAGTTCAAAATAATATGCACTATATCACCAACTTGAAATGAAAAAGGATGTACTACATCTCTAGACAAGATGATTCACTTTCTCATGTTTCCACATTGCTTTACTTTCTCATGTTTTCCACATTGCTAATAGTAGGCATCACATGGATACGAACATAACAGCCAGTAAAGTATACTGCTTGTTTCAATTCATATAAAGTGTGGGGTTTGAACTTTGAAGGCATAAGTTGACAAAAGAATGATAATAGCTTGTGTATTGAACACCTTCAAATCTAAAAAGCAACAGGCATCAACAAAAAAGTAATAATTAAATGAAGCTAATATCTCACAGCACTCTAGTAATAAACTTTCTCTATTTACCCCCTTGAGATTAGAAATTTGATTAGTCAATATCCAGGTTTATGTTTAACCACTGAAACTAGTCATAAACCATGACTTCTCAAGCTATAGATGCAAGATAACATTTGCAAGAACTCAATGACAGATTACAGAACAGACTGCTTGAAGGAAGATTTTGAAATTGTTTTCTTCTTCTATTTGTTGGACATGTGAACTAAGATGTAAGAAGATATAGTGATCAAGTTGTCTACTAGTCAATGGGACAAGTATCAGCCAAATAAAATTATTACAGACACGAAAATATGCCATTATATTTCAATCAAGAAACTAAAGAATCAATAATTGTATAGTAGGTATCGATTTTTTATCATTGGTATGTGCCCATTATTTTGATCCTTAAAAGTTCTGTCACAGTAAATAAAATCTGAACCAGAGATGCAGTACTCTTTCACTTGTTCACCAGCATATTTGAATACCATGAGAAGTAAACCAAACTATTCCGTTTGAATACCATGAGAAGTAAACCAAACTATTCCGTTTGAATACCATGAGAAGAAAACCAAACTATTCCGATCTAAATTGATGTCTAACATGAACAATAAAAAAGACTAGAAGGGAGTACCTCTTTTCCGCCTTTCCACAAGTTTTACATAAACTGCTATGTGTGCATCCTTAGAATTTTCAATGTTCTCTTCCCAAGTGCTGTACAGCTGTGCTCTACATTCCTCAAAGAGAAGAGGCTCAAAGACTCTTTTATACTCTTCAACACATTCAAAACTTCCAGGAACACGCTGCAGCTCTGTCTCCTCTGAAAGTTGGCAGATAATTGTATGTCACAACTCAGTAAAGAGTAGGAAGTATTACTTGAAAAGATGGCATTGAAGAGATTTTCAAGAAAAGACATGTAAACTGCTTATAAGAAAGATAAACCAGAATTACATTCTCATGAAAGAGGAAAGCACATATGCTTGTAGTTTTTAAAATCAGCTAATATAGAAATAAGCAAATGTGGACAGTTGCACTAACAATCTCTAAATAGAATACTGGCTTGTTCATTTTCTTTGTTGCAAGTAAAAAACACTTTTCTCATCCACTAATGATTCATTCTGGGAGTCTATAGTTTGTTATTCAAATTGCATTTTCTTTGGCATTAATCTTCTATGACAATTCTACAAATACTTCCACTCTCTAAGATTCTTCTATGAAGATTATATCCCTTGCATTCCACAATGTACAATATACCAACAGCATTCACTAGCAGTGTTTTCTCCAACTGGCAGCATATTGGTTGAACTCTGTTTCAAAATTCCTAGGCTCCCTTTGTTTCCCTTTTCTCCCTTTGTTTCCCTTTGTTTCGTAGTTCTAGCAGCTCCAATTAACTGATATCCTATCACTCATAGTTGTCTTGAGAAACTATAATACCAACCCCATAATAAGAAATCTTGAAAGCAGAGACATGCCCACAACGTTAATTGAGAAACTATAATACCAACCCCATAATATAAAAAAGTGAGAGAGAAAGTAGAAGTTAGGAAACCTATAAACGTCTTGAAAATAAAAAGGCACATCAATTAGAGAAAGGATAAAAGCACACATGTTGACTGAGGCACAATAAATCAGCAACCCTCTTTAAGGTAATCATTGAATAATAATTGGACACTACCAAGATATTATGGAAAAGTGACACACTGATGCCAATCATAGCTTACAAGCTAAAAATATAAGAAATATAAAGAGAGACTTACTTTACATGTTCACTGATTCTTTGTTTCAGACCATCTGCTGCCTTCTAAACGCGTCCTTAAACATCTCCCAAAGACTTGTCTACTCAATCAACTCTATGGTAACAAGCTGCTTCAACAAAAATTGAAAAGCCCATCCAACAATAGATAAATGTTAACATGCATATATCAAACATCAGACCAATGTACTATATAAGTATCTTCCTTTTTTGCGAAAAATTATATAGCAATTGTATAGACTGGCCAATCTTTTACTTCTACATCTGGAAATAGTACAGTAGGTGCATGATGATGAACTTAACTGCAGAATATGATTAGGAAGACAAATTTGTACTGGACAGAGATAGTAACTGCAGAATATGATTCAGAAAAGAGAAAAGAGATGTTTCCCCAAATTCAAAGGACTAAAAAAGTTTCAATGAATAAACTTATTAGAAAGCAAAAAAGTTTGATGTTCAATTGATGGGTAGAAGCTTTCATATGGTCCAACAAAAGCTTGACAGATTCTTGTTTCTTCAAATAGGAGGCTTAATTTCCATTATCTTCGTGTTTGGGGCTTGCCATGGTTATCTCGGTCCATTGACCTATTGTGCTTAATTCACTAGGGAGACAACTATTAAAAGGTCTCTCTTTCGATTTAAGAAATTTTGGTTACAAGAAGAATCATTCACATATTTAGTTTCGGTGTGGTGGCCAGAATGTCCTAATGGAAAAATGCATCTCATACCATTGTCAAGAAACTGAAATATATATCGGAAAGAATTGCAAGGACTGGTTCAGAAGATACTTTGGTACATCATAGAGAAAAAAAAAACTTAATACACTGAAACAAATCTCAAGCCTAGATGTAATTGAGGAAAAAGGAAGATTTAACATCAATTACAAACAGATGATGAATGACTGCAGGAAAGATTTACGAATTTACAACCAATAGGGAAAACTTATTGGAGGCACATATAAAGATCAATGGATAGTAGAGGGAGATGACAACACTACTTTTTTGTTTCCCATTTTGTTGCTATTGGAAGAAGAAGGTTCAACAAGATTACATCAATCTTTTATGAGAATCTGGAATACACAGAGCATTATGACATTTGTGATGCAGTTTGATAATCATTTCAGTAATATATATTTAACAAAGTTGAGAACATAACCTGTTATGTGATTGGAACAGATTGTACAACACATATTGACTGTGGACCTGGTGATCCGGAGCACCCTTTCTCTAAGGAGGAAATCAAGCAAGCAGTCTTTGAATTTAGACCAATTAGTCTTCTCAATTAATTCAGTTTATAGAATCCTCACTAAATTGTCAACAAATAGATTGAGACAGGAAGATTGAAATGTTAGTCGATTTCAAACAATCAACCTTCAATGTTTTTGCGGCACAAGAAGTAATCTCTAATTGATTTTGATTCTGTTCATTGAAAGTTCATGAAGAAGCATAGATTAGAGGATTTGGGTGGAGATTCAAATCATGGGTTGCTAATGCATTGAAAGATAGTTGTTTCTATGCTTTACTTAATGGCATCACCCAAATCCTTGGCGAAACCTTCCGAGTCCCTTGGACTCCTATGAGCTTCAAGCTCGGTCTTGGCCTGGAACTCAAGCCTAAATTCAGTCCCTCTCATGGCTTGGAGCCTAGCCTCGACTTCGGTCTCCTTGGTGAGTCCCGGCCCCCATCTCAGTCGCCACTTCCAATTAGGGTTTTTTTCAGAAGGGGAGGAGGAGGAAGAAGAAAAAAAAGAGGAGGGGGAGAGAGCTCCGGCGGCGAGGAGGCTTACATCGGCGCAAAGGCGAAGCGGCTCTGGCCAGCCCGGATGTTCCTGAAGGGGCGGATGCGACTGCAAAAATTGATGGAGGCACCAGGGGCCAACCGGCGACGCTTGGCGGTGGCGCGACGTCCGTGCAGGTCGGTAGAGGCTCGACATGCTAGAAGCGGTCGTGGCCCGGTTCGGCGAGGTGGTCCGCGCCCGCGTTGAGGCTTCTCCGACGCGCCCAGATTTGGGGAAATATGAGAGGAAAAAGAGGAAGAAAGAGTAGAAAAATGGGAAAAGTGGGACATGAATGGTGTGGATTCATTCTGGAGATCTAATGGTTAGGAGTAAGGGAAAAAATATTTCCAAAAAATTTAGTTTAGACCGCCAAATAATTGTCATTCCCGCTGAGATTATTTGAGACGGTCTCAAAATTTATTTGGAACGAAATAGTCCCAAATAAGAGGTCTATCTTCCAATCTGTCACCAATAAATTTGTTTTTTGTTACAAAAAAATATAGCAGTCCTAAATAATAATTTTTTAGGACGTTTAAAACTAGCGTTCCTGAAAGTGTTGTCCCAAAAGCCAACTTTTTTTGTAGTGTCTCCAGAGCAAAAATCAAGAAGTATTATCTGCTCAAGCTACCCCAGCTCCAACAAATCAACAACTAAGAGCACCTCGTCCCAAAGAAGAATACTCTTTTGATGACGATGACGTACTTGGTATCTTTGAATGTCTACTTAAAGGTAATAAAATACAATTACCTGAAATTAAGAAACCCGATGAAGCTGGCAAGACAGATCATCCTAAGTACTGTTCGTACCATAGAATGTTGGGTCACACAGCTCGTACATGTTTTGTATTGAAAGGAAAGATCCAGGAAATGATCAAATCTGGAGCTATCACTCTCACTCCGAAAGAAAAGACCGTCACCTCCAATGTTGTCTCTATGCAATTCGGAGATTTTCCTCCTCAACTCCTCGAAAGCGGGATTGTTCCTATTCCCAAGGCAACTCTTGAAATCGTGAATATTCCTCCTCCACAGTCTGAAGGATTAGTACCAATCACTATTGAAACAGGAGAAATCATATGGATTCATCCCGATCTGGTGGCAGATTTTGAATCTTCTCCCCTTCAAAAGACTACTTCCCTGAAATCTAAGAAGGCTGAAAAAACTAAGTCATGTCATATGACTTCTTTCGAATCTACTTCCGACACAGAGCCGAAAGATAAGGAAGAAGCACTTGCTGGTGCTACTAGAACAGGGAAACATTATCTAAAGGATTATTCCAAAAGTCCTGAAGATACTCCTGATAGTCCTGAAGATATTCCTGATATCTCTCCAGCTGACAAAGATATTCCTGATGTTCTTCAAGAGAAAGAATCATCCACTGTACCTGTTCCTTCAACTTCACCGGTTGTACCTATTCCTTCCAAGCCTACAGCACTTGAGAAAGGCAAACAACAAGTTCGCTTCGACAAACCAATCAAGAAGTTCCCTCCCCTTGGACTTCAGAAGCCTTATAACTTTGACATTTTAGCTCAACTCGCTAATACTCCAGCTAGAATGTCCCTCTTTGAACTTTTACATCCTTCTAAAGAGACTCGAGAGACATTAAGTGAGGCACTTCTTCAGATGGACTCTTGTCTTGCACAATTAAAGAAGCCAAGTGAAGAACCTGCTACTTGCTTACATTGCAATAGTGTATTGGAGATCATCCCGAATATCACCTTTACACAAGATGACATGTTATTGGAGGATAATCGACATGATCGGCCTCTCTACTACACCGGTTACATCGATACGATAAAGATAGATCGTATTCTTATTGATCCAGGGTCTGCTTTAAGCATAATGCCAAGGAGTCTGCTAGATGAATTAAAAATTCTTCTTCACAAACTATCCAAGACGGTTACTACTATATTGGAATTCAATCAAAGTCGAAGCGAGCCGTTGGGAAAGATTCATGAAACTCCAAATAGGCGATTTCAGATCCAAAGTCACTTTCTATGTGATCGAGATCGTGGGATCTTATAATCTTCTCCTAGGAAGACCCTTCCTTCATGAGAATAATGTGGTGCCTTCTACTCTTCATCAGTGCTTTAAATACATTGACAGTGAGGGAAACGTACGAAAAGAAGTTGCTGATATAAATCCTTTCCGTGGGGTTGAAGCTTATTTCAGTGATTCCCGGTGGTACAAAGAGGAGTATACGAAATTAGTACAAGCCATGGAAAAAGAAGATCCGCAAAGTGAGACCTTGATAATTTCTGTTAAAGGTCGAACTACTCAGCAACAGTCTCCTAAACCCTCTGGAGAAGGCCCCTTCATTATTCCAGTGAACGGACGTATCTCTCTGTTACCTCCATCATCTACCCAAGACACACTGATCATTCCTGTCAGTGGGCGTACTACATTTCCGGCATCTTCATCTACAAAACAGGACACTCTGGTAATCCCTGTTGGTGGACGAACTACTTTTCCATCCCAAGCTTCAAGGGAGCTCTCCTTTTCTGAGCCATTTGTGATCGATCTTAATCGAAACAAAACTCCTTCTAATTCTTCTTCTCCCCCTTTAGTCATTGATTTGGCTAAAATTTCTAAGGTTCAACCTCCTTCTGATGTAAATACTACTACTTTTGAAATTAATGAAATGTCTCCGTCTTTGCAGTATATTGATGTGTGTAATCATGTTCATAATTATTTGCATTTGTTAGATGACTTGAAAACAATAACCATAGGAGTTGTACAGACTTTTCATACAGAAGTATCCTTAGAATCAGTACAAGGTTCATGCTTTCTAGTACCTAGCAGAAAACCAGAAGACACTCCAATATTCTTTTACAAAGGACCAAAAAATCCTATCAACCTTGAAGATGATGATAAAAATGATGATTCTGGAAGATTACAGTTGCGTCGTTACAGCCAGCAATCTAAAGATATCATTAAAAATATGGGCTATGTCTTCAGAACTGGCCTCAGTGATGGAAGAGGAAGAAGAATGCCGATTCGGATTCCTCCTTTAAAATATGGAAGGACAAAATGCGGATTGGGTTATATTGCTCATACTTCCTTTATCAATACTATCCATGAAGATCCCGAATCTGACGAAGATAAGAGATCTGATTCTTCTAGTACCACCTCTTGGGATTCTGATACAAGTATTGGTGACTTCCACCGTAACATTTTGTCTTCCAACATGGTTTCCATTGATGGTCCTGAAGAAGATGACGAGGACGAATTTGAAATCTCACCTGAATCAGAACAATGGGCCCAAAGGTTAGATAATCAATGGGAGTTTAGGTTCGAGCAAAGAGAACCTCCAACTGAAGATAAACTTATTCAAATAGATGTTGGTGAAGAGGGATCCCCTAAACCAATATTTATTAGTGAAAGTCTTTCAGAAACTGATAAGCAAGACATGATCAAACTTATTCGCGAATACATCGACGTCTTCGCTTGGAGCTATGAAGATATGCCAGGACTCGATCCACAGATAGCAACTCACAAACTCAATATCATGCCAAATGCTAAATCGGTCAAGCAACAACAGCGACGATTCCGTCCAGACATCATGGATGCAATTAAAGCCGAAGTTAATAAACTCATAGCTTCTGGGTTTATTAGAGAGGAACAACATCCCGATTGGGTGGCTAATATAGTTCATGTCCTTAAAAATACTGGCAAGATCAGAGTATGCATAGACTACCGCGATCTCAATGCGGCATGTCCTAAAGACGAGTTCCCTCTACCAATTACTGATGTTATGATCGATAATACCTGTGGGTTTGAACGGATGTCATTTATGGACGGGTATTCTGGGTACAATCAGATTAAAATATTTTCAGATGACGAGAAACACACTTCCTTCAGAACGCCGATCGGTACATACTGTTATACAGTGATGCCATTCGGTCTCAAGAATGCAGGAGCAACCTATCAACGTGCTATGAGCACTATATTCTGTGAACATTTGCGAAAAACAGTCGAATGCTACGTTGATGATATTGCAGTCAAAAGTCGACAAAAAGAGGATCACATTCAAGATTTGAAAACTATATTTGATCTAATGCGTCGGCATCAATTAAGGATGAACCCTACTAAGTCCTTTTTAGGCGTCTCTAGTGGTAAATTTCTCGGCTTCGTCATTACCTCGAAAGGTATACACGTAGATCCCGAGAAGATCAAAGCCATCCAAGAGATGCGTCCTCCACGTACCTTAAAAGAGCTACGAGGATTTCAAGGAAGGATCGCTTATATCAGGAGATTCATCTCTAATCTTTCAGGACGCTGCAGACCATTCAATAAACTTATGAAGAAAGGTGTTTCTTTTGTCTGGAATGATGAATGTCAGAAGGCATTCGATGATATAAAACAATATCTGATGATCCCTCCAGTTTTGGTACCTCCTATTTCAGGAATACCGTTCCTCCTATATACCAGAGCAACGAGTCATTCATTGGGTGCATTGCTCGCTCAAAAGAATAAAAATGGTCATAAACAAGCCATTTACTATCTCAGTCGTACCATGACCGGAGCTGAACCTCGATATTCACCGGTCGAAAAAGAATGTCTAGCCCTTATGTTCGCTGTCCAAAAGATACGACATTATATCATTGGTCAGACCATTCATGTCATTTCCAGGATCAATCCTATACTAGTCATGATGAAGAAACCAAGTGTTTTAAATTCTCGATTGGCTAACTGGAGAATTTTACTTGCTCAGTATGATATGCACTATATCCCTCAGAAATCGATCAAAGGACAAGCATTAGCTGATTTTCTGGCTGCTCATTCAATTCCAAAAAATTCAAAACTCTATGATGAAATCCCAGATGAAGTCCTAGCCTCAAACCAAATTGCTGAAGAAGATCCTACTTGGCGTCTGTTCTTTGACGAAGCTTCAAGAATAGGTCCTAATGGTGACATTGTCGCTGGGGTTGGAATTGTTCTTGTATCGCCAGAAGGTCTTGCTATCCAAAGAGCTTATTCTCTCGATCAACCATGTTCAAACAATGTAGCTGAGTACAATGCATTACTTATTGGTCTTCAACTCGCTAAACATCTGAATATTCAACATTTGGAAGCGTATGGAGATTCTAAACTCATTGTCAATCAGATAAGAGGTACTTATGAAGTTCGCCATCAAGATCTGGTTCCTTATCATAGATCGGCTATATCTATGGCTTCTTCATTTGAAGAATTCTTCATCGAGCATGTTAGGCGAGCATGTAACACAGAAGCTGATGCTCTTGCTAATCTTGCGGCGGTGTTGGCTATTCCGATTAGACGTCAACAAATGATTGTTTTTTGCAATCGAGAATTATTTCATCTTGAGAACAATCTAACTCTAGGACTTCCAGTTGATATTGAAGAATCAACATCTCATGATGTTAACACAACAAGAGGATTTGAATTAAGTCGTAAATCATTATCATCTTCATCTAATTCTAGTATAGAATTCATCTTCAGTAATTCAGCTGAGACTCAGAATACGGATAAAGATTGGAGACTTCCTTTCTTAGATTTCGTATTGCATGATATTCTTCCAGATAAACCGAGTGAGGCAGCATCTATCAGACGACGATCACTCAGATTCTATTACAATCATACCACAAAAACCTTATATCGTCGAGCTTATGATGGTTTACTTCTTCGATGTATTGCCGGTGATGAGGCCCAACAAATTATCCGTGAAGCACATGATAGAATTTGTGGAGCACATCAGCCTGGACCAAAACTTCAAGACCGTATTCGACGTATGGGTTATTATTGGCCTACTATGGTATCAGATGCCATCGAATATGCAAGAAAGTGTAAAGCTTGTCAAATCCATACGGATTTTATTCATCAACCCTCAGAATTTCTACATCCAACGGCAACATCATGGCTGTCACGACCCGCACCCGGATATACGGGTACAAATACGTGGGCCACGCCCAGCCTACGCCGCGGTATCTGCGGTAGAACGCTATCAAGTATACTATACTAACTACAACATCTAAGAATCCACAACTAGAAATATACTCATGTCACATTACGAAAACTAAGAAAGATAAGACAAGAATTAATAACAATATCACTAGAACAACTAGAATCTACAAGGATCATAAGACATGAAAGATAAAGAAGGAACAACAAGACTAACTAAGGATAACTACCAGGCAACTCCCATAGAAGAATAGTGAGATCCACCTCAGCTAGCAACATTATGAAGTCCAATAATGAGGGCACAACTACTCCTAAAATTTGTCAACATATCCGGTCAGGATGGAACGAGTACATATATCTCATAACAGATCTCAAGATAGAATAAAAGCTATAAGATGTAAATAGAGCAAATACAATAAATCATGGAGTGTACATGTATGTATCATGGCATGGTAAGCTGTAAAGCTAGAGCTAGAACAAGAAAATAGAACGGGATCATGGCATGTACACGAATCAAGGTAAGCTATATATCCAATGTGTGTGAGTAATAGTTTCAGCTTGTGATCGGCTTGGGTACCTGTCAAGAATCGGCCGGACAAGTCATAAGTGCGGTATATGACTCACACTGTTCGGGAATGCGGGATGGATCTGATCACAGGCCTACGCTACTACTCCCCCTACCCCAACTGGTAGAATGGATCCAAACATGACACGTCACTGCACGGGATTCTAATGAGAAGGTCGCAAACCTTCTCTAGAATCAGTGACCATATATTGAGCAAGAGCTACAAGGGAGCTTGCACAATACATCCCAACCTAAGAAGGAGAGACATCTCTCATCGGGATCCAAGAATACTAATCCGTGAGAACCATGTGTCAGGAATAAGCATATCAACACTAAGTACATGAATCATAACAGTTATCATAAATTGGGAATAAGTTATCAGAGAATGTACTCGCCTGGGGTCCTGCTGTCAATATGAATCAGGGTTCAGAGTAAAGCCACAGACCTAAAGATGAAATAATACAAGAGCTGATCAGGGTCAAAAGACATACTAAACATCTAGGTCAAACTAAGTCAAACTAAGACAAACTGGGTCAAGGTTGACGTACAGTTGACTTTGGTCAACTGGTCAACTCCGGTCAAACTAAGACAAACTGGGCCGGTCGCGGTGGCGCGCGCGGCTGCTGCGTGCAGCTGCTGCCGCTGTTGTCGCTTGCTACCGCAGCTGCTGCTGCGTTGCCATGGCGGCGCAGGGGAGGGAGCTAGGCTGGGGCACGGCAGTGGCACGCCGACGGCGGCGGCGGAGGGTGGTTGAGCGGTGGTGGTGGTGTGGAGTGGTTTAATGGTGGTGATGGACTTGATGATGATGATAATGGAGGAGGAGAAGGAAGATGGAGGTGAAGTCGGGGAGGAGCTCGGGAGGAGGAGAGGGTGGCTACGGTGGTGTCGGCCACGAGGAAGTAGGGGAGGAGGCTGTTAAAATGGTGATGGTGGTGGTTTAGTTAGAGAAGAGAGAGAGAAATATATATGTGTGTGTGTGTGTGTGTTATAGAAAGAGAGTGAGAGAGTGAGAATAGAGAGAGAGAGAGAGAGAGAGAGAGGAGATATTTGTGAGAGAGAGAGGGGGAGTCGGTCCAAGAGAGGGGGGTGATGTGAGGTGTGAGTTTGAATGATAAGAGAGAGAGAGTGGAGATGTGTGTGTGTGTTGTGTTGTGTTTAAAGAGAGAGAGGTGTTGTATAAATAATAGAGAGAGAATGAGAGAGATAATATTAAAAAGGGAGAGAAGGAAGTCGGTTGGGGGGGGAAAGAGTGCTGTGAGGAAAAGGGAGGGGGTGATGTATGTGAGTGTTTTAAAGAGGAGAGAGAAAGGGAGATATTTATATATATATGTATATATATAAATATGTGGGATATTTGAAAAGTAGAGGGAGGAATATCTCCAAAATAGGAAAAAGAGAAATATTGTGTAGGATATTTGGGCAGTCATGAGAGGGCCCACACTAAACTGGGTTGGGCGTTGGGCCAAGTTTGGACAAGGTCGAAGCCAAGATTTAAATAAATTTATAAATTAAACCAAATTAAATCATGGATGAAATAGGAGCACAATGGGGATCGAAATCGTGGCACACAAGTGGCACCGGCATAGTTTACTCAAAACAGGTCAGGGCCATATATTGGGTCGACTAGATTGGACCGATGTCGGGCCCGGAAACTAAATTGGAAGTTAAATCATAATTTACGGTAAATAATAAATTGGTCTAAATTGACCCAAAAGTTGTGCGAAGGAAATGGAGCACAAAATGGAGTGTCTGAGTGGAACACGAAGGTCATGGGTGAAGAGCGTCTTGAGTAGATCAAACATGACAAGTTGGTTTCGAGAAAATGACTAGTCTGGTGCTCCCAAATTAAAAGTCATGGTAACGCGCATATGATGATCGAAGAAAAGAGTGGGAATTCAATTTATAATTAAATGGTCTAATATTGACCCGAACTTGCGCGAAGCAAAAAAAGCACAAGGGAACGAGTTCAAGTGGGACATGATATATCAAAATAAAGATAATCTCGTCTACTACAAACTCCAAGAAGGAAGTTTCCAGAGACTGGCATCCCTGATGCTCTAGAATTCGAAGTCACGGTAAAGAGCATTAAATTAAATAATAATCAAATAATAATATTTATTCAAAATAATTGATTTATAAAATAAAAAAATAAGCCCTAAATTCAGGGGCTTACAATCCTACCCACCTGTCACCCCCATTTCCTGTATTTCGTATTTGAACTCGTGATTTGATTTCGGCACGTATTTTATTTTCTCGACTTATGGATTCGGGTTCTCGTAAATGGGTTTTGGACCATGGCTTGGTTTTATTTTGTGGAGTTGGTTTTGTTTGGTTTGGTTCATCATGAGTGGAACACCTTAGCCTATTCTCCACCTCCATTCCATCACAACCACCCTCATTAAAACCCACCAACTTCTTCTCTCTCCTCCATAACTCCATTAATTTCTTTCAACTTTTTCTTCTTCCTTCTACCACACAACTCCCCAACCCATAGGCAAGTGCACCTTGCCATCAAATAAGCACCACTTTTTATTTGTTCATTAGCTAGATTAGGCTATGGTGATCAATATTAGAACTTGATATTTTGTGATTTGGAGTCTCCATTGTTCTAGATCTAGGTTTTGACTATTTTTAGATTTACATGGTTTTGATCTATTTTGGTTGGATTTTTGTGGGTTTTGATGCTCCCATATGGAAGAGAATTCAATTTTACTCAAGCTAGACCTTTGAAAATCTAGATTTGGTTTTGATTTTACCAAGATATGAAGTTTTGAACCTTAGAGTTCTTGGAGTCTTCTTCTCGGCCTGGAGAAGAAGACAGCAGCCTGCGCTCTTTAGCGCAGGGCTGGATTGTGCAGCGCCGACCGTGCAGCTTGCCCCTTGGCGAACTGCGCTCAACCCGAGTGCGCATAGATTCATGCGCAGTCTGCTCATGCGCAGTCCGCTCATGCGCAGTCTGCCCATGCGTCATCTATCCCTGCGCACTCCACTCATGCGCAATCTGACCCTGCGCCATCCACTCATGCGCAATCTGACCCATGTGCCAACCAGTTCAGCGCAAGCCGACTCCTGCGCAGCTCACTCCTGCGCAGTTGGCCCCTGGCGCACTTGACTCCTGCGCAACCCGACCCCAGGGACCCTTGCGCAATCTGTCCAATCATGGAGATTTGGTTTATTTTTCCTTAATCTTGGCTCTTCTATAGCCCTGTATATTGGTATTTTATTAGATATTTTACGCCCATTTTATATCCTTACGCATTTTGTCATGAACTTGATTTTACTTAATATGTTTGGAATGACTATTGTATATGGCATGGCATGACAAGGAACTAGCATAACACGACAGTGATCCGTAGTGGTGCACTCCTGACATGACCAACCTGACATGATAGTGGCCCGTCGTGGCGCACTCCTAACAAGTACCCTGACATGTTTTATCTTGATAACTTGATAGTGGCCGTGGCGGCGCACTCCTGACTTGACTTGACTTGATAACTTGACTTGACTTGCCTTGACACCGTGGGTGTTCCTGCTTGCTTGCTTGTACAATCCACTTGTCTTGTCTTGCATCATGTCTAGGACGTGACTTCCTGGGTACCACGGCCAGGGACTCGCGCTAAATTGGATTAGGCTAATTATTAGATCAAACTAGAACATGGAGAATTCCCAGTCACAGGCAATCTCGTTATCTGGGCGCTTTAATGGACTTGTAGCTTGCCGACGAGTAGAGCACATTTCCAGCACACTGTCATGTGTTGCACCCTCTAAGTCACCTAAGGGTACATTTGTCTCCCGGGCAATGTACCCACCTATAACTCTCAACCCGCGGAAGGATAACTGGATAGTCTGCAGGGCTTGGGACTGGAATTCTCACTTGCATCTTGTTAGTAATTAGGTTTGTGATAACCCTAGTTAGTTAAAGTAGTAAGCCGTAGTATTTGTTTGGCCGATTGCGAATGGATGGTGTCCAGCCTTGTCTAAGTCTTGTCTAGCTCCAGTACCTGCTATCTCCTGAGCATGTTTGTTTTGCTTACCTTAAACGATAAATGGCAATGTTGTAAAAAGCGCTAGGCGGACTCGGTGCGGCGGAGGTCCGCCTAGCGCCTAGCCCGCCAAGGCGGCCGCCTAGAAATTTTTTTTTTTTTTAAATTTTTAAAATTTTGAATTTTAAAATTTGAAATTTGAAATTTTAATGTTCTAAAATCCAAATACTATCTTAAAACCCAAACAAATATCCAAAATACAACTAAGAATAAACAAAATCAAAAAAAATCAAAAAAAAAATCAAAAAATTCAAAAAACAAGCCGCCTAGGGGCGCCTAGGTCCCGCCTAGCCCACCGCCTAGGGGGTTTTCGGTGCGGTAGGCGGGCGCCTAGGCCGATTTTTAGAACACTGATAAATGGGTAGAGACAATGAGCTATTCAGGCGAAGGGTTACAACCCCGGTCCTTGTCTGGTTTAAGGATTGTAACCTGGCTCCCAGAATGGTTCCACGTCCCTAGTCGTTTATCGCCCTGTGTACTTTACTACTTGTACTTCTTTTATTCTTATGTTCTGATATGCTGACTTTTGTTCTTATTTGTGGCCTCCTTTGTGGCACTTGCTGTTTCTGGGGTTTGACCCAGCTGGTTTTGTGTGGCCAGATTTCGGAGCAGCTCCCGAGGATCTACCGAACCTCCAGTCCGATGGTGGCGACTAGAAGGAACCCGGACTACGAGTGGGTTTTCCCTTTTTGTTTCACCCACTTATATGTAAATTTATTCTTTTGAGGCGTTTAGCCGACGAGCACCTGTTAGCTCGATGCACATTTACTTACTGTCTGCCTACGGGCTGTAAACATGATTAACAAATCCTAGGATTGATCATGTATGACCGAACTCTTGCTAGTCCTATCATTTTGTACGACTAGCTTCATGATCATCCGATATGTAATATTTGGGACGCCTTATATATATATATTTGATGCTCTAACATCTTGTAACTCTGTTAATTGTTTGATATTGAGACAATAGGCTTGACCTTAAGAGACTGCTGGCTTGTAGTAAACCCTCATATCTAGACAGCCGTGACCGTATAGTTGAGATGCATTCTATTTCAATATACGTAGCTGGCTGTGTCCGACCCCGCTCTCCAGTATTCTGGTTCTGGGGCGTGACATGGTTTAAGTGGTGGACCATGCAGGTCTTGACATTCAAGAAATGTGAGGGCTTATCGAATAGATGTCTCAATCAGTATTCGCCCTTGATCTCTGCTCGTATCTTCAAATCCCTGAGATTCTTGACCTGATCATATGCTTGTATCATTGATCTGTCCTGGTCCTTCCTTACTGTTTCCTATGTCGTCTTCTTCAGCGGCATTGCTCCCGGACCTGCCAACCAGCCAGAGGAAGCTCAGCAAGCACCCCAGCGCCAGGAAGATCAAGCTCAGCACTCTGGAGTAGCCTCCCGAGTTATGCTTCCCGGAGGCTCGGAACCTCCAGTTCAGGCAGCTCTGCCCGTTCAACCAGCTAGACAGGATGAGGGACGTTTGGTAGGACTTATCAGAGAACTGCTTGTATCTCAAGATCGTCGAGGCGACGTCTTGCACCAGAAAGTTCATGATATACTAAACAGAGGAGGTCCCCAAGGGAATCAGGCGGCCAACAGTTTCAAGCGCTTGAACCCTCCCTTCTTTGACGGCAGTGAAGATACGATTGCCGCGGACGCTTGGCTTCAGGATACCGAGGTGGTCCTGGAAGCAGCTAGGACACCTGAGAATGAGAAGGTAGCGGTGGTATGCCTACAGTTGTTAGACTTGGCTCGCGATTGGTGGGCAGCTCAGGCCATGGGATTAGCAGCACCAGTCACTTGGGCGACGTTCAGAGACAGATTCCAGACAAAGTACTTTGATGCGGTGGCACGGTACGACCTGCAGACCAGATTTACCAACTTGAAGCAAGGAGGCAGGACGGTCGATGGTTATGTGACCGAGTTTTCTAGGCTGAGTAGGTTCGCCCCCACCTTGGTGGCAACAGAGTTCGATAGGGCTCAGCGGTTCCAGCAAGGGCTGCATTTAGAGATATTATTGGCTGTGGAGCAGTTCGAGCACCAGACGTTCGATGCAGTATTGAGAGCGGCTAGGAGGCATGAGTATACCTCCCAGAGGATCGTAGATAGGACCGGAGGCAGGAAGCGGTCCCACAGCCAGATGCACCAATCCTCAGCTCCAGTCCCGGCAGCTAGGAGTATAACCATTGGAACTCCGAGGCGGGCGGCCTCGGTGACGTCGGTTCAGCATTCAACCCCGACGTATCCGCAGCAGCATAAGCAAAAGCAGAAGCAGTCTTCCGCGGTGGGATATTCGCATTGCGGGAAGCCGGGCTATGTAGTGGCAGAGTGTCGTAGGGCACAGGGATTATGCCTGGCTTGCGGAGGAGCAGATCACAAGATAGGGACCTACCCGAATAGGGGTGGCTCAACATCATCCAACCTTTCTAGTTCTTCGGTGAGAGGACCAGCCCCAGCTCCAGTTCAGCAGCAGCAGCAGTACCCGAGGCCATTGTTGTCTCAGGCCCAGGCCTTTCAGCAGCAGAACCAGCAGCAGTTCACCCAGGCTCCAGCACAGAACCGACAGAGGGGTTTCCAGCAGAGGGGACCCGCAGCTAGAGGTTAGGCTATGATGATGACCATGGAAGAAGAAGTTGCACCAGGTGAGGTAGTGGCAGGTACTATTCTCGTCAACACCTTTCCAGCATCTGTATTATTTGATTCTGGTGTATCGCATTCATTCATGTCTGCACGATTCGCGACACGGATAGGGTTGGAGCCCGAGTCATTATCAGTGAGGCTCAATATACTTACTGGTAATGGTCTTGTGGGAGTAGATCGAGTGTTTTCCTCGTGTCGGATCGTAGTTAGCGGTAGAGAGTTCCCCGCTAGGCTCATAGAGTTCCCTATGGCAGACTATGATATAGTCCTAGGCATGGATTAGTTGAGGAACCATTATGCTAGGATAGACTGCCATGTTGGCAGAGTTGTCTTTAGTATTCCCGGAGAGCCAGAGTTTTCATTTTCCAGAGGCACCGTGGAGCCATCTCCCCCAGTATTGCGGATGGAAGTAGCAGCAGTGCAGTTACCCCGGATAGTTGAAGAGTTTCCAGATGTCTTCCCAGAGGAACTTCCAGGGATGCCGCCAGAGCGGGAGATTGAGTTCACCATCGACTTGATTTCCGGGACAGCACCAGTATCAGAGCGAGTCTACAGAATGGTACCTTCAGAGTTGGAGATTTTGTACAAGATGATTGAAGAACTCAGGACCAAGGGATTCATTCGTGCAAGTGGATCACCTTGGGGAGCCCCGATGCTTCTTGTGAAAAAGAAGGATGGTACGTCCAGGTTATGTGTTGATTATCGTACCTTGAACTCAGTGACAATCAAGAACAGATACCCTCTTTCGAGGATAGATGACTTGTTTGATCAACTCAAAGGGGCTTCAGTTTTCTCGAAGATCGACTTGCGGTCAGGATATCACCAGATCAGAGTCAGAGAGCAAGACATCCCGAAGACGGCGTTCAGATCTAGGTACGGGCATTGGGAGTTTCTAGTTATGCCCTTTGGAGCGACCAATGCGCCGGCAGTGTTCATGGACCTCATGAACCGTATTTTCATGCCTTACTTGGACCAGTTTGTGATTGTGTTCTTGGATGACATCCTGGTCTACAGCAAGAGTAAAGCAGAGCACGAGCAGTATCTCAGAGTTGTCCTCCAGATTCTTAGAGAGCACCAGTTGTACGCCAAGTTCAGTAAATGCGAGTTCTGGCTCGATCGCATTTCTTACTTGGGTCACATCATTACCCGAGGAGGAGTGGAAGTGGATCCCCAGAAGATTGTGGCTATCGAGTCTTGGCCAGTACCTAGTTCAGTGGCAGAAGTTCGTAGTTTTCTTGGATTGGCCGGCTACTACCAGCGGTTCGTCTCTGATTTTGTAAGGATTTCAGCACCGATGACCCAGTTGACCCGCAAGAATGTGCCGTTCGTTTGGACAGCAGAATGTCAGGAATCATTTGAAAAGTTGAAGCGAGGTTTGATAATGGCTCCCATTCTCACCCTTCAAGATGGGACCGGAGGATTCACAGTTTACTGCGATGCTTCAGGCAGAGGATTGGAATGTGTTTTGATGCAGCATTGAAAGATAATCGCTTATGCGTCACGTCAACTCCGTGATCATGAGAAGAATTACCCGACCCACGACTTGGAGCTAGCAGCAGTAGTGTTTGTACTTAAGTTGTGGAGGCACTACTTGTACGGAGACAGAGTAGAGATATTTACTGATCATAAGAGCCTGAAGTATGTTTTCACCCAGAAGGATCTTAATATGCGGCAGAGAAGATGGCTCGAGCTACTTGTGGACTATGATGTGGACTTGCAGTATCACCCAGGGAAGGCCAATGTTGTAGCAGATGCGTTGAGCCGGAGAGCCGGAGTTTATTTCCTGACGGCGCAACCAGAGCTATTGGCAAATCTTCAGAAGATGGGAATTGAAGTGATTCTTCCTTCCAATGTGGCCTTGATGGCCAGCCTACAGATTCAGTCCACCATAGTTGAGAGGATCCGAACCGCACAGTTAACAGATTCCAAGATTCAGCGGCTCAGAGCAGAGTGCGAGGCAGGGAGAAGACCAGAGTTACGTATTCATGAGGATGGTACACTTCGACACGGCACGCGTCTTTGTGTACCGAATGGAGATATCAGACAGGAAGTCATGGCAGAGGCTCACAGTTCGCAGTATTCCATCCACCCAGGCAGCACGAAGATGTACAAAGATATTCGTCAACACTTTTGGTGGAATGGTATGAAGAGAGAAATAGTCTGGTATGTCTCTCGATGTTTGGTTTGACAACAAGTCAAGGCTGAACATCAGAGGCCAGCTGGACTTCTTCAACCCTTGCCGATTCCAGAATGGAAATGGGAACACATTACCATGGATTTCGTGACTGGGTTACCCAGATCTCCGGCAGGCAGAGATGCTAGTTGGGTCATTGTGGACAGGCTTACCAAGGTGGCACACTTTCTTCCATTTAGAGTTGGACAGTCGACGGCACAGCTAGCAGAGATGTATCTCAGACAGATCGTCAGACTTCACGGAGTGCCAGTCAGCATAGTGTCAGACAGAGATACGAGATTCACATCGCACTTCTGGCGCAGTCTTCATCAAAGTTTGGGGACTCGTCTCAAGTTCAGCTCAGCGTATCATCCGTCGACAGATGGGCAGTCAGAGCGTACTATACAAACTCTCGAAGATATGATGAGATCGTGTACCCTCGATTTTGGTGGTTTATGGGAGAATCACCTGTACCTGGTGGAATTCTCGTACAACAATAGTTTTCAGGCCAGTATCCAGATGGCACCCTTCCAGGCTCTTTATAGCAGAAAGTGCAGATCCCCGTTAGCATGGGACGATGTCGAAGAGAGGCAGATGCTCGGTCCAGAACTGATTTCTCAGACGGTTGAAGTGGTCAGGAGAGTCAGAGATCACCTCCGAGTTGCTCAGGATCGCTAGCGCCATTGGGCCGATGCTCATCGGCGTCCCCTAGAATTTGCCGTCGGTGACCATATATTCCTTAGGATCTCGTCCACCCGCAGCGTCATTCGTTTTGGCGTGCGGGAAAAGCTTAGTCCTAGGTATATAGGGCCGTTCGATATTCTGGAGCGAGTAGGCGATGTGTCCTATCGTCTCGCTCTTCCGCGTCGCTAAGTGAGGCACATGATGTATTCAATGTATCCCAATTAAGACGGTACATCCCGGACCTGAGCCATATCCTAGATCATTCGGAATTGGTTGTTGGTACCAACCTTTCGTATGAGGAGAGGCCCGTGTCTATATTGGACCGGAGAGAAAAGACGCTCAAGAATAAGACTATTAACTTAGTCCGTGTTGCTTGGGGTCATCACTCTCTAGGTGAGTCAACGTGGGAGCGTGAGGATGACATCCGATCGCGATATCCCTACCTGTTTGACTCGTGAGGTATAATGTCTTTCTTATGCCTTACGATTTCCCTTCCTTGCTTGCGTTGTATGATTGTATGATTGAACTGCTTAGTGTAGCTTGCCTGTGCTTAGTATAGCTTGTCGTGGCAATCTCTAGCTCCTTGATTAAATTCCGAGGACGGAATTCTTTGAAGGTGGGTAGAGTTGTCACCCCCATTTCCTGTATTTCGTATTTGTACTCGTGATTTGATTTCGGCACGTATTTTATTTTCTCGACTTGTGGATTCGGGTTCTCGTAAATGGGTTTTGGACCATGGCTTGGTTTTATTTTGTGGAGTTGGTTTGGTTTGGTTTGGTTCATCATGAGTGGAACACCTTAGCCTATTCTCGACCTTCATTCCATCACAACCACCCTCATTAAAACCCACCAACTTCTTCTCTCTCCTCCATAACTCCATTAATTTCTTTCAACTTCTTCTTCCTTCTTCCACACAACTCCCCAACCCATAGGCAAGTGCACCTTGCCATCAAATAAGTACCACTTTTTATTTGTTCATTAGCTAGATTAGGCCATGGTGATCAATATTAGAACTTGACATTTTGTGATTTGGAGTCTCCATTGTTCTAGATCTAGGTTTTGACTATTTTTGGATTTACATGGTTTTGATCTATTTTGGTTGGATTTTTGTGGGTTTTGATGCTTCCATGTGGAAGAGAATTCAATTTTACTCAAGCTAGACCTTTGAAAATCTAGATTTGGTTTTAATTTTACCAAGATATGAAGTTTTGAACCTTAGAGTTCTTGGAGTCTTCTTCTCGGCCTGGAGAAGAAGACAGCAGCCTGCGCTCTTTAGCGCAGGGCTGGATTGCGCATTCCTTCTCGACCAGCGCTCCTTAGCGTAGCGCCGACCGTGCAGCTTGCCCCTTGGCGAACTGCGCTCAACCCGAGTGCGCATGGATTCATGCGCAGTCTGCTCATGCGCAGTCCGCTCATGCGCAGTCTGCCCATGCGCCATCTATCCCTGCGCACTCCACTCATGCGCAATCTGACCCTGCGCCATCCACTCATGCGCAATCTGACCCCTGTGCCAACCAGTTCAGCGCAAGCCGACTCCTGCGCAGCTCACTCCTGCGCAGTTGGCCCCTGGCGCACTTGACTCCTGCGCAACCCGACCCCAGGGACCCTTGCGCAATCTGTCCAATCATGGAGATTTGGTTTATTTTTCCTTAATCTTGGCTCTTCTATAGCCCTATATATTGGTATTTTATTAGATATTTTACGCCCATTTTATATCCTTACGCCTTTTGTCATGAACTTGATTTTACTTAATATGTTTGGAATGACTATTGTACATGGCATGGCATGACAAGGAACTAGCATAACACGACAGTGACCCGTAGTGGTGCACTCCTGACATGACCAACCTGACATGATAGTGGCCCGTTGTGGCGCACTCCTAACAAGTACCCTGACATGATTTATCTTGATAACTTGATAGTGGCCGTGGGCGCACTCCTGACTTGACTTGACTTGATAACTTGACTTGACTTGCCTTGACACCGTGGGTGTTCCTGCTTGCTTGCTTGTACAATTGACTTGTCTTGTCTTGCATCATGTCTAGGACGTGACTTCCTGGGTACCACGGCCAGGGACTCGCGCTAAATTGGATTAGGCTAATTATTAGATCAAACTAGAACATGGAGAATTCCCAGTCACAGGCAATCTCGTTATCTGGGCGCTTCAATGGACTTGTAGCTTGCCGACGAGTAGAGCACATTTCCAGCACACTGTCATGTGTTGCACCCTATAAGTCACCTAAGGGTACATTTGTCTCCCGGGCAATGTACCCACCTATAACTCTCAACCCGCGGAAGGATAACTGGATAGTCTGCAGGGCTTGGGACTGGAATTCTCACTTGCATCTTGTTAGTAATTAGGTTTGTGATAACCCTAGTTAGTTAAAGTAGTAAGCCGTAGTATTTGTTTGGCCGATTGCGAATGGATGGTGTCCAGCCTTGTCTAAGTCTTGTCTAGCTCCAGTACCTGCTATCTCCTGAGCATGTTTGTTTTGCTTACCTTAAACGATAAATTGCTAGAGACAATGAGCTATTCAGGCGAAGGGTTACAACCCCGGTCCTTGTCTGGTTTAAGGATTGTAACCTGGCTCCCGGAATGGTTCCACGTCCCTAGTCGTTTATCGCCCTGTGTACTTTACTACTTGTACTTCTTTTATTCTTATGTTCTGATATGCTGACTTTTGTTCTTATTTGTGGCCTCCTTTGTGGCACTTGCTCTTTCTGGGGTTTGACCCAGCTGGTTTTGTGTGGCCAGATTTCTGAGCAGCTCCCGAGGATCTACCGAACCTCCAGCCCGATGGTGGCGACTAGAAGGAACCCGGGCTACGAGTGGGTTTTCCCTTTTTGTTTCACCCACTTATATGTAAATTTATTCTTTTGAGGCGTTTAGCCGACGAGCACCTGTTAGCTCGATGCACATTTACTTACTGTCTGTCTACGGGCTGTAAACATGATTAACAAATCCTAGGGTTGATCATGTATGACCGAACTCTTGCTAGTCCTATCATTTTGTACGACTAGCTTCATGATCATCCGATATGTAATATTTGGGATGCCTTATATATATATATTTGATGCTCTAACATCTTGTAACTCTGTTAATTGTTTGAGATTGAGATAATAGGCTTGACCTTAAGAGACTGCTGGCTTGTAGTAAACCCTCATATCTAGACAGCCGTGACCGTATAGTTGAGATGCATTCTATTTCAATATACGTAGCTGGCTGTGTCCGCCCCCGCTCTCCAGTATTCTGGTTCTGGGGCGTGACACCACCTTATAAAAATTTCGTCCTCGAAATTAAAGGTTGGTAGTGGGGTTAAAACATGATAGAAAGTTTTAGGCAAAAACTTAGGCACGATCATAGAATGACAAGTTTGCATGATTAAGATATTCAATTCACAATTATTCAGGCACGATGAAAAATTTCCGCACGATAGAATCAAAATATGAACAGAATCATATAGGCACGATTATAGATAAGTTAAGTTATTGGGACACGATTCAGAAAATGAGACTCCGGCATAATCAAGGATAGTATGAAGCCTAATCGTGATTGGAATAGAATTTAGTCATTTGCCAGAATTGAATCGAAAGTTAAAGCACGAGTGATGATAGCATTGTCCAATCATGATGAAAATAAATAGTTTAGTCTCAGCACGATTGAAATTGTTCAAGTCTTGAGTAAATCATAATTTGGGCAAGATGGAGAACAAAATCAACGAAGTCTGGACACGAGCATCTAAGAAGGAAATTATATCACAATGGAATTCGAAACCATTTAAGTTCAATCAACAATCAAGACTCTTTGGCACGATAAACTAGACAACCAGAATCGATTGGTCCATCAGAGAGGATCAATCTCACGATATCAAAATATAATAAACAAATCAAGGATGTAGAATTGAATTACTTCTGTTATCATAGAAACCTGAATATGGGATCGTAGGAGAAAGCCGGGGTAATCATCTCGCTCTGCTTCGACTACTACCAACAATGTCTACTCCGAGACGGATGATTACGATACTTTCTCGATCTCTCCCAAGATAAAAGATATGAAAATTCTAAAATTTTCAAGGTTTTCAAAGTATGGCTGACAGAAGTAGATATGAGATAGGTAATTGGTGGAATCAGGACATAATTGATCAAGACGGAGGAAGTAAGGGTAAGATGAGGAAATCACCATGCGATGAGGAAGAGAAGAATGGGAAAACAAAAGTAATAGTAGGAACTGCTCTTGCCCAATAGGTTAAAACAAGTGAATCAATTTAAGATATAATCTGATAACCATACACGTCTATCCCAAATCATGTTGCCAGAATTCTCGCCACGCCAGTAAGCATAGCGGTAATAAATAATGAAGTCCATAACCATGGTATACACCCTATAATTATATCATCTAGATTCCTTACCACGCCACCCGGTATGGCTGCAAGAGAACCTAAATGACATAACTAGGATAGTATATCCAAAATCAGGCTCCATGTCCATGTCTCGCTAGCTAATATGACTGCAATGAATTCTAAACTCCATAAATAAAGTAGACACTTACCGTTCTCATCGTCCTTGTCCAAAATATGTTTATCAGGATATCTTAACTCAATTCTTAAAAGAATTATCCAAAACAAAATTAAAGGTCAACAACGAATATTAAGATTTAAATTTTTAACAACAAGTCAAGGGTAAGTTAATAGAAACAACGGAAACAACTTCCGAGATAGGGTTCAGAGGAAAATCTCAGGAAAAGTCCCGATGGGTACTACCTAGGTCAAGATAGAAAATGGTGAAATATAATCTAAAACAAACCTCGACCATGATACGTTTTTGGTAAATTATATTCTCTCCCCAACCTAGATGATAAATAAGTCCAACTCATACCTTCCCTCTGGGGTCCACAAACTCATCCCAAGAAGGAATAAAGTTTGATAAGGACAGATATTTCAGAAATCAGAACGGACAAGAACAAATGGGAAAATTTTCAAAATGTTCGAAATAAGATTCCCAGGGGTCATCCCTGGAATCTACCAAGAGTTCCTAATATGTGACTGAGTACCAAAATTCTAAAATATTCCATTACTCAACCTTAATCCTAGGGCAGGCTCGCAGTAGTACAGATAAGCTCAAGTACTACCACGACTTTGCATTAATTGCAAAGACTGACCTGCATGGGCCACCACTAAAAACGTGTTACGACCCGCACCCGGATGTACGGGTACGAATACGTGGGCCACGCCCAGCCTACACCGCGGTATCGGCGGTAAAACGCTGTCAAGTATACTATACTAACTACAACATCTAAGAATCCATAACTAGAAATGTACTCATGTCACATCACGAAAACTAAGGAAGATAAGACAAGAATTAATAACAATATCACTAGAACAACTAGAATCTACAAGGATCATAAGACATGAAAGATAAAGAAGGAACAACAAGACTAACTAAGGATAACTACCAGGCAACTCCCATAGAAGAATAGTGAGATCCACCTCAGCTAGCAACATCATGAAGTCCAATAATGAGGGCACAACTACTCCTAAAATTTGTCAACATATCCGGTCAGGATGGAACGAGTACATATATCTCATAACAGATCTCAAGATAGAATAAAAGCTATAAGACTGTAAATAGAGCATATACAATAAATTATGGAGTGTACATGTATGTATCATGGCATGGTAAGCTGTAAAGCTAGAGCTAGAACAAGAAAATAGAACGGGATCATGGCATGTACACGAATCAAGGTAAGCTATATATCCAATGTGTGTGAGTAATAGTTTCAGCTTGTGATCGGCTTGGGTACCTGTCAAGAATCGGCCTGGCAAGTCATAAGTGCGGTATATGACTCACACTGCTCAGGAATGTGGGATGGATCTGATCACAGGCCTACGCTACTACTCCCCCTACCCCAACTGGTAGAATGGATCCAAACAGGACACGTCACTGCACGGGATTCTAATGAGAAGGTCGCGAACCTTCTCTAGAATCAGTGACCATATATTGAGCAAGAGCTACAAGGGAGCTTGCACAATACATCCCAACCTAAGAAGGAGAGACATCTCTCATCGGGATCCAAGAATACCAATCCGTGAGAACCATGTGTCAGGAATAAGCATACCAACACTAAGTACATGAATCATAACAGTTATCATAAATTGGGAATAAGTTATCAGAGAATGTACTCGCCTGGGGTCCTGCTGTCAATATGAATCAGGGTTCAGAGTAAAGCCACAGACCTAAAGATAAAATAATACAAGAGCTGATCAGTGTCAAAAGACATACTAAACATCTAGGTCAAACTAAGTCAAACTAAGACAAACTGGGTCAAGGTTGACGTACAGTTGACTTTGGTCAACTGGTCAACTCCAGTCAATTCTAAGTCTAATCTAGGTTAAATAGGTCAATGGTTGCCTACAGTTGACTTTGGTCAAAAAGTCAACGTTGGTCAAATCTGATCAAACCTAGGTCAACTGTTGACTCTACTTCGACGTCTAGTCAAAGTAGTCAACTATGGTCAAGCTAGTCTCTATAAACATCTACAAGGTCAACTTATGAATTTCAATGATTTAGAAATCACTGAAATCGACGGGTCTCTAAAACAACCAAAAGGAGAAAACATTATAATAATAGGGTGACACAAAAAGGGAAGAAATATACAGATGTTGTCGGATGATGAAACTAACATCACCAACGTGTCCAGAATGGTCAAATCATCTAGGATAGACTGTCCAAAAGTCCAATTTGGATACAGGGGCAAAAAGGTAATTTCGGGCCAAAATAATGTCCGTCATTGGACACACCTTGCACCGAAAAACGTGTCAAAATAAAAGTGCACAAAATCTAACAAATTATATGTCCACGAATCCAGAATGACGATACGAATCCAACGGTATATCCAGAATTGAATTCCGTTGACCCGATCTCAAATTGGTCCGTTGACCCGGACATTGGAAACCGATTTGCACGGAAAAGCGTGTCGGAGCCAATGTTCTCAAAACTCAGCAAATTATATGTTAACGAGTCCAGAATGACGATACGAACTCAACGGTATATCCGAAATTGGATTCCGATGAGCCGAACTCAAAACGACACGTTGACCCGGATATTGGTATCCGACTTGCACCGAAATGCGTGCCGGAACCAATGTCCACTAAAACCTAGCAAATTATATGTCAACGAGTCCAGAATAACGATACGAACTCAATAGTATATCCAAAATTGGATTCCGATGAGCCGGCGTCAAAAAGTCCTGTTGACTCAGAAAGTGGGACCCGCTTTGCACCGAAATGCGAGCCAGGGCCCACGTTCTCCAAATCAAGGAAACTTTATATAAAAACATACCAAAACGACGCCACGAGTCTACTGGTGGTGTCAGAATTTGAATCCGGAGTCCCGGGTTCAAAAATGGAATTTCACAAGTGCAACACTAAGAATCCGAACGGCCAACTTTGGCGTCGAATTCGACCGACCTAACAAGCTCAAACTGAAATGAAATCTAAAGGGGGCAGGAAGAGGGTTATACCAGCTGTGCACCGGAACTGGTGGCACGCAAAACGGAGCTGCGATGGGGAAGATACGAACCCGCGAAGTTGGCGTCACGAAACTGTCCAAAAATAGTACAAATTAAAACGTCAACTTGGTGGCCGGTTTTGATGTATCAAACGACGAAATTAACGGACGAAAATTGACAGGGGTGAAGGGGTATATACCGAGATTGTGACGGAGTGAAGAAATCGTCGATCCAACGGTCGAATCTCCCAGAAAATACGCACAAACTTGCTGCGACGGAGCGCACTTTCTGAGTTCAAAACTCGCGCGCGTCGACGGAATTCCGTTCAAAATGCACGAATCGTGTACGTGGCGCATCGGGGAAGGTGGCAGTGGACTCGAGGGAGGTCGCCTAGGGCTCGCACACGGCCGGGGGGCTCGCCGGCGGCGGTGGCGCGCGCGGCGCGCGCGGCTGCTGCGTGCAGCTGCTGCCGCTGTTGTCGCTTGCTGCCGCAGCTGCTGCTGCGTTGCCATGGCGGCGCGGGGGAGGGAGCTAGGCCGGGGCACGGCAATGGCACGCCGACGGCGACGGCGGAGGGTGGTTGAGCGGTGGTGGTGGTGTGGAGTGGTTTAATGGTGGTGATGGACTTGATGATGATGATAATGGAGGAGGAGGAGGAAGATGGAGGTAAAGTCGGGGAGGAGCTCGGGACGAGGAGAGGGTGGCTACGGTGGTGTCGGCCACAAGGGAGTAGGGGAGAAGGCTGTTGAAATGGTGATGGTGGTGGTTTAGTTAGAGAAGAGAGAGAAATATGTATGTGTGTGTGTGTGTTATAGAAAGAGAGTGAGAGAGTGAGAATAGAGAGAGAGAGAGGAGATATTTGTGAGAGAGAGAGGGGGAGTCGGTCCAAGAGAGGGGGGTGCTGTGAGGTGTGAGTTTGAATGATAAGAGAGAGAGAGTGGAGATGTGTGTGTGTGTTGTGTTGTGTTTAAAGAGAGAGAGAGGTGTTGTATAAATAATAGAGAGAGAATGAGAGAGATAATATTAAAAGGGGAGAGAAGGAAGTCGGTTGGGGGGGGAAAGAGTGCTGTGAGGAAAAGGGAGGGGGTGATGTATGTGAGTGTTTTAAAGAGGAGAGAGAAAGGGAGATATTTATATATATATGTATATATATAAATATATGGGATATTTGAAAAGTAGAGGGAGGAAGAGATATTTCCAAAATAGGAAAAAGAGAAATATTGTGTAGGGTATTTGGGCAGTCATGAGAGGGCCCACACTAAACTGGGTTGGGCGTTGGGCCAAGTTTGGACAAGGTCGAAGCCAAGATTTAAATAAATTTATAAATTAAACCAAATTAAATCATGGATGAAATAGGAGCACAATGGGGATCGAAATTGTGGCACACAAGTGGCACCGGCATAGTTTACTCAAAACAGGCCAGGGTCATATATTGGGTCGACTAGATTGGACCGATGTCGGGCCCGAAAACTAAATTGGAAGTTAAATCATAATTTACGGTAAATAATAAATTGGTCTAAATTGACCCGAAAGTTGTGCGAAGGAAATGGAGCACAAAATGGAGTGTCTGAGTGGAACACGAAGGTCATGGGTGAAGAGCGTCTTGAGTAGATCAAACATGACAAGTTGGTTTCGAGAAAATGACTAGTCTGGTGCTCCCAAATTAAAAGTCATGGTAACGTGCATATGATGATCAAGAAAAAGAGTGGGAATTCAATTTATAATTAAATGGTCTAATATTGACCCGAACTTGCACGAAGCAAAAAGAGCACAAGGGAACGAGTTCAAGTGGGACAGGATATATCAAAATAAAGATAATCTCGTCTACTACAAACTCCAAGAAGGAAGTTTCCAGAGACTGGCATCCCTGATGCTCTAAAATTCTAAGTCACGGTAAAGAGCATTAAATTAAATAATAATCAAATAATAATATTTATTCAAAATAATTGATTTATAAAATAAAAAAAATAAGCCCTAAATTCAGGGGCTTACAATGGCCCTTCGAAGCTTGGGGCATGGACATTATTGGCCCGATCAATCCGCCGTCATCAAAAGGTCATCGGTTTATTCTCGCAATAACCGATTATTTCTCCAAATGGGCCGAAGCCATTCCTTTATCTGAAGTCAAAACTTCTAATGTCATCAACTTTATCAAGCATCATGTCATCTATAGATTTGGTGTTCCTCGGCGCATTATTCATGATAATGGACCACAATTCGTCAGCCAGAAATTTACTCGATTCTGTGACGATCATCGGATCAACAATGTGGCTTCTACCGCATATAATCCAGCAGCTAACGGATTAACAGAAGCTTTCAACAAGACCATCATCAAACTCTTAAAGAAGTTTGTTTCTACTAACAAACATAATTGGAGTGAGAAACTTGGTGAATGTTTGTGGGCTTACCGCACTACAGTTCGTAATGCTACTAGATGTACACCTTTCTCTCTGGTGTATGGATGCGAAGCTGTTCTCCCATTAGAGATTCAAATTCCTTCTTTAAGGATAGCAATCGCTAATGAACTTACCACCGAGAATAATGATCGTCTTCGACTTCAGGAATTAGAAGCTCTGGATGAAAAGCGGTTATATGCTCAGCAGAATATCGAATTCTATCAAGCTAGAATTTCAAGAGCTTTTAACAAGAAAGTCAGAGTTCGAGCATATCAAAAAGGGGAACTTGTTCTTGCAGTCAGACGTCTGATGACTATGACACACATGAGTAAAGGCAAGTTCGATGCAAAATGGGAAGGTCCATTCATTGTGAATAAAGTCTTTTCTAATAGGGCATATCAGCTTACCACTATGGATGGTAAAGTCACTATGATGCCCATTAATGGCAAATTCTTGAAGAAATATTATGTGTAGTATCTTCATCTGTCAAGATTGTTCTCCTATCATTTCTCAGTTAGTAAAAATACTAAAGTCATTGTTCTTTACAAGAATCGTTTCGATATCTTTTATCCCCAGTGGAAATAGATATTCTATTTTGTATCATTTTCTTAGTAAATTTGATATCTAGAAAATCACGTCCATATTACCTCTGAATTTTCTATCTCAGTATCATAGTTATGAAAATGATATCTAGTCTTTTGATTCTCGAGTCCAAAGATCATGAAAAATTGAGTTCAAAGATATTTTTATGTCTGAATTCTATTTTTTCTAATCAGTATTAAACTAAGATCATCTCTGGTTTAATATCATCTGATAGAATTACAAAGTTCATTTGTATATTCTATTCTATTGGAATGTGTCATGTATTACTTACCTCTGAACATATTTTCTATGAATACATCATTATCAAAACAACAAAAGTTCAAAATCAGATCAAAAGTTCTCATTTGTCTTCATTCAAAACCAAAACATTGATTACAAGTGAAAATGTAAAAGATCTATTTATTAGGAGTTATTAGCTCCTTAATACGATCAAGTACAGTACTCATTTTCTCATCATGAGCTTTGTGAACTCTTTCTGCTGCTTCGACTGCGATATTTTGTTCATCAAAAGTGATAATAGCAGATTGGAGACGATTAACTTCTTCAATTTGCTCTGCCTGCATCTGCTCTCGCTCTTGTTGAAGAGCTTGATAGTGTTCAGCTTCAGACATACGAGCAGTGACGACCTCAGCCTGCTCTTTTTCCATGAAGGCAATTCGCTCTTGAAGACGAGCCAACTCCTCTTTCAACTTCTTGAGCTCTTCAGCTTTTGATATTTCATCCTTCTCCAGAAGTTCTACTCTATGACGAGTTGCTACTTTTTCTTCATTCTTTTCTATCAATTTCTCAGATAAAGAAGCAAGAAATTCTTCTAAAGCAATTTGCTGAGTTTGGGCTTCATGTTCCAAACGAGCAATCTCAGCCACAGTTAAAGATTTAATATCCTCCTTCTTCATCTCCCAGTATCTTCGGATAGTTGTCTCCAATTCATCTAGGAGATGTTCGAAGAAGATACATTGAGATTCACAACCAGCATGTCACAGCACTAAGAGCAGAAAATTGACCACTGTTCGGAGCTCAGAGAAGGGCATAGTTTCATCTTTCAAGAAACGCCTGGAGTACGTATCCAGATATGAATAGATGATATCTGAATACATCCCCAGAGTCCTTGCCAATCCTGTCTCAAACCCAGGAGTTGCTGTCATTATTGAAGAAGAAGCTTGTACGTTCTCTGTCCTGGGAATTGAAGTATGTGCGGCTGGAGAAGTTGGCAAATGCGAGCTCCCATCATCAACTTCAGTATGGATAAGTGGAGCATGAGTTGAGCTTATTGCTGCAGCAGTTCCTACTAGTCAAAGGGAAAATAATCAGCATATAAAGAAAAATAAACAGTAAAAACAGAATTTGAAATAAAATTCTACCAGGCTGAGGTTCATATTCTATATGTTGAGGAAGTCTCGCATCCTCTCGCAGTCGATCCATAATGGTGTCTGACACCTGCTTTATGTGACTACTACCAGCTCCAGAATTACTGAGTGTTGGAACATTATCAGGAGATTGAGCAGGTTCAGGACTGAGCTCCATTCTATTTTCTCTGATTTTATCTTCATCATAATGAGTGGAAGTCTCAGGATGCCAATCCTCTTCCTCTTCAGCTTCTTCCTCGTTCTCAGAGTGTTCTTCTTCAGACTCTCTTGGATCCCCAGCTTCAGGATGGGTCTCTGATCCAGAATCCATGATATTCACATCAACATCCATTTCTTGAGATGGATGAATCTCAGGAACAGTAACAATAGCGAGTTCCGGTTCTTGAGTTTCAATTTCCATGGACTCGGTATTGACTGCAAGTTCAGTCTCTTCTGAAATGTTAGTTTGAAGAATGATGTCTTTACAAACATTCTTCAATAACTCATCAGCAGCTGATAGCTCAGACGTTGGCACGTCTTCATCGCCTCTGGCCGAAGAAATGTTTTCTTCAACCCGAGTTTCTTCAAAAGATGGAACTTCTGGTTGTTCCCTAATTTCTGCCCCGGGAGCTGGTTCTTCTTCTGAATATTCAATCTGATCATCTAATGCCTGGATGACACCCTCTGTCCCATGCTCAAAAGGGATCATCCTCATCTCTGAAGGTTCAGCAGCTACTCCACTTGCCGTCGGGACAGTCGACTCTACTTCAGTCGGTTCAGCTGAAGTTGTTGGCAGATGAACATGATCAGATTCTGTTCTCTCCGTGGAAACCGCTTCATCGATCTCTAGCAAGATCCCTCCACTCATAATAGTTTCCAGGAGTTCATTGCCCTTTATCTTTTCGACAGTCTTTTTGACGTATCTGCCTCTCGATCTCCTTTTTATCGAAGGAGCATCGTCTTCATCTGTATCTTCATCTTTGTCGGCAGCATCGTCTTCATCAACTGGGATGCCACCTAGAGATGAGGTGGCAGTTATTGAAACTCCTTTCTTTTTGGAAGTCTGAGACTTAGTACTCTTTCTAGAGACTGTCTCAGATTCACCACTTCGTTTCCTCTTAGAGATGGACACGAATATTGGAGGAAGAACTTCATCAAGAAGGTTTTGCTCCATAGATAATTCATATAAAGGTTCAACTTCCGCAGTCTCATCTTCAGGTTCTGGAGTAAATCGTTGAATAACAGTCTTCTTCTTCGACCTCTTTGATGGAGCTGGGTCGTCTTCTGCAACAAAAGTCTTCAAATGAAAGCTCGGCATGAAAGTGCTCGATGAAACATAGAAGCGGGCGTATGTATAGAGCATTTTCGTCCCCTCCCGGGATAGAGGATTCGGCATTGAGAATTCAACTTTTGTATTTCTAGCCGCAAAGTATCTCCATGACCGAGCTCCATCAATTAGTCCTCCACGAGCAGAAAGGCAGGTGGTGGCATTCCCAACATGAAGTTGGTCATATCCGAATTGCCGAGCAAATCGGCTCGGTAGATATGGTTCTAAGTACGTCATTTCTTCATGACGATATACCAGTTGAGATGGCCGAATCCGCTGCAGCCATTGAAAGGCTACGTCATCTAACCTGTGCCCTTCTTCTCCGTCTATCATGTTCAGAGGCATGCTCTCATAACCCAGTGGCGGAGGGGCACATTGAATCGACAATGTGATGATCGATTCAAAACATTTCTGCATTCTGGAAGAGTGTGAACCTTCCAGAAAGTTTCTCCGACGTACTTCTCGAAAAAGAGGCTGCCGCTCCCTCCTGCTCCTGGAGGTATCAAACCGTCGTGATGGAGAAGAAGCCACCCATACAAATAAGTATAGGGCATCTCTATTCTTGGGAATTCATCGGTCATCTTCCTTTGATCAGACAGCATATTGGTTACAAAATTTCGAAGACCTGCGTTCAGCCTGCAAGTCATCGCTGATAATAAGTCTGTCTTATAGCCGTACATAAGGCATACTGTGCAAAAACAACGCCTCTATGTATTCTATCCAGAGAGCTGGAGCCAGGAACAACAAATCTTCTTAGCCAAAGAGAGAGAAATCCAGCTAAATGACCGTTCCTTGACAAAACTTTTTCACTCTGTCTCACATATGATCTGAAGGTGGTTCCGGCTTTAAACTCATACCAGTCTTCATTGATTGTGAAATCCTTACAGTCATACTTCTCTAGTAGATTGGTGATTTCACTCTCAGAGAGGGGCTTGAAGGAGTTAATTTGATACCTTCTCTTCTCATTTATCTTCTTCTCATCTTTCTCACGATTCATGAAAAGATAAGACATCCACTTCTGGATGTGGCAGCCGACTTCATCTTTAGAACTTTTATAATATAGAATGCATATGCCGAAATGGCACATCATCTCTTCAAATAGATGCACCATCTCCGGGTTCTTCTCTGACAGAAAATTTAGCTCCTCGGTTGTAGGCACATATTCTTCATATGGCAGTGTGCTTGAAGGCAGATGAGAGATGTATTCCATCTTATGAAGGGCAAAACCCATCTCCCCTTTGGGAGTCATAAATGTTCCCGTCCGGTGGTTATATCTTTCAACCAAGGCCAGGAATAGAAATGGGTTGGGTTTGAAGCCGTAGGAGGAATTGACGATCGCGTCATAGAGATTTATCTGCTTCAGCTCCTTCTCAAACTTCTCCAGAATCCAATGGACCAGAGTCCTCCACCTCATATTCTCCTGATTCATTAAGCCTATCATCTTCGACGTCGAATCAGTAGGATAGAATGCCCTCTTATTTGCCATAAATTCAATGAAAACAGGCATCCTGAATGGCTTCAATATAGACGAGTCTTCGGGTGGCACACATCCCGGCTTCAAACCTCGAAACAAGGATACGTGATTCTCCGGAGCACTGTAGAATCCGTCTTTCTTATAAATGATTCTGCTCGACTTAGCTTGCTGATTTTCTGTTAAGTGCCATGTCATCTTTCTGGGGTAACTGGCGTGCATGAATCGCATGATAGACAAACCCCTAGATACCTTCGGCCAGTACATAGGCTTCTTTACATCACCTTCAAAATAGAAGCAGACCTTCTCCTTGATGCCTTTTGGTTGTGACTTATGTGCTATGGCATCCCCAAACAGAAAAGCTGGTTTCTTATGGGATACCTTGTCTAGACTCTGCAATGGCTCACCATTTATCAGACAAAGCAGAGTGGTATGATCTTGATTCTTTAACAAAGATAGTCTGGTTTTCGGAGTGTCAAACTGAGGAAACTGTACATGAGATAAATCATGTTTGAAAGAGAAGCTCAAATGTCCTTCATAATCAGCTTCTTCACTTCGGATGTTTACTAGAGAAAAGAAAAGAAAAAAAATCAGACATGTTTTGTCACGCAGACTTCAGAAAAATTTATGTCTATAAACCTTATGCGTGTTTTACAATGTTCAAAGAAAATGTCATAAGTCACGCAGACTTCAGACAAAGATCAAAAAGACACGCTGAATGATTTATTCACGCATGTGATTAATTCACGCAAAGTCTAGACAGATTAGAATGAAAAGTCACGCATCATTGCCAGAATCACATTGAAGTAAAAATGATAAAATATACGCTGACAGATCAAGATTAATCTATCCAGAGGATGACTCTCAGAAGTCTGCGTGACTATTTCAACATTGACATCTCTGCCAACATATGAAAAATCACGCAGAGTCATGACAGCCATACTTTGCGTAAAACACAGAGCTTCGTAAAAACGAAGATGTGAAGTATGGCCAACCCTAAAGAGGGGGCATACTTTATTAATATCCTTTGCCCTAAGAAGGGGGGATATATTTCGAAAGTTCATTATTGGTTGTTTTAAGAATCCTAGGATTTCTATGTGGAGTTCATCTTCATCAGTTCGCATCCCCATCTGTCACTTACGTTGCATAGGGGGATGAATAACTTCGCGGCGAGGAAGTCTGTCGGTGGTGGCACGCGAAGACGTCGCAGGGGCCTTGGCCTTGCCTTTAGCCTGAGCGTCGATCTTAGGAGCCATTGCTGAGAAGGAGAAGGAGAAGTCGGGGAAGATGAAGTTTCTCTTCTGTGTGGAATTTTCTCTCTCTAAAACAAGTAAAGAAAGAAGGAAGTGATGTATGGCCTTTTTATAGGCTCACGAAGAATTTCAAACGGCAAAGTCGTCATTTGCTTCGATATAGGAGCTTTTCATGGGATCCTAAACCGCACAGAATCCCAACAGCCCAATCATTTCGGAAGAAATCTCTCCCTGAATCATTTCAGCGTGACTAAATTCATTTTATCATTTCGATTTCAAAGTATTTCGAAATAATTTATTATTTTTTGAAAACTTTGAAGGTGGTTTTGTAGGCCTCTAAAATGAAGTCACGCTGAGTTAATACAGCTTATCAGAACAAAGTCTAAAATACACGCTGAGTTCTATCAGACTATTTCCTCAAATACACGCAAAGTTTAAATGGTACACAGAGACAGCTCATCATTTGTCAGAGTGTCATTATGACTGACAACACGACAGTCAAAGAATGTCTCCTCGAATGCCACGTATGCACGAGACTCGAGAGATCTCAGCCGACTATTGCGTGACTTTCGAAATCTTCCTCAACAAGATTCAGTCTTCGTCAAATTGGCGTGCCAAAAAGGCCTTATGGTCATTTAATGTGACTGACAAGGCAATCAATGTCAGAGATTTTGTGTCAGTCGAGGCACGTCGAATCAAGACAGCTGGCCGTTCTGACTCAAGTCTGCGTGTATTTTGAACTTCTATGTTCCTTCCTCAAGCTTGCGTGTATTTTGAAGCTTTCTGTCCCAAGTCTGCGTGGATTCTGAAGCTTTCTGCCCCAAGTCTGCGTGGATTTTGAAGCTTTCTGCCCCCAGTCTGCGTGAATTCTGAAGCTTTCTGTCCCAAGTCTGCGTGGATTTCATCCTCAACAAGTTGGCGTGGATTTCATCTCAAATTATCAGATTGGAGTACGTGGCAGCCATGCCACGGATCTCTCGTATGCGTGCCCCAGTAACTTGCACACGACTCATGCATGATTGCCATGTGTCCAACAGTTATGGGCCACATCTAGTAACTGCTCATCAACCTTGCGTACGCTTGAGTCCTGCGTGATTATCAACTATGCATAGGTTATGAAAACAGTTATCTTTTTTAGTTATTTTTGACTCTATAAATAGAGTTCTCTTCTCATTCATTGTACAGATATACAGAATATCTAAATTGCTGTCGAAATTTTGAGAGCTTTTCTTCTTCGCATCGTCCAAGGGATAAAGCGATCGTCTTCTAGATCGGATTCCTAAAGTTGTATTTTCCCAGAAACACAGTAAATAAAGTGAATTTATTTATGGAAAACATCTGTATCCGAACTTTCGGATATTTTTCGAAATTTCGGATATCGGATTCGGATATCCGAATATTTTTCGAATATTATCCATTTTCGGATACGAATTCGGATATTAAGGTATTCGAATCCGTTAATATCCGATCCGACTTTAAATTGCAAATTTCGGATATCGGATTCGGATATCCGAAATTATATATATATATATTAGTATAATATATATGTAATATATATTAATTAATAGAGAAGATTAAAGTATTTTATTCTCAACTGGCTTTTACATATATTAATTATAATATAATTTATATATAATAGTAATATATATTAATTACAATTTACAACAGAAGAAGAAATGACCCAAATATGTAGAGAAATTAAATTTGGTTTTCGGATATTCGGATAATAACTAAATTTATAATATTTCGGATTTTGGATATTCGGATAATAACTAAATTTTTAATATTTCGGATATTCGAATACTAGCATTCGAATTTTTTAGCTAATCGGATCGGATATTATCCGATATCCGTTTAAACTAGACGGATACGAATTCGGAGTGTCAAAAGAGATATCCGTTCGGATATCGGATCAAATATTACAAAATAAATTCGAATACGGATACGAATATTGTCATGTCCGTACCGATAAGTATCCGTTGACATCCCTATTTTTTGGTAAATATACTCTTTATTTGGGCGGATTTACACCTTTTATTTGAGCCAAGGCTTTGCTTTGGGACTAACATTAAGAAGGCCCATTGGCACCTCTTGATTAAGTTAATATGTAGGGTTCTTCATGTGACACACATATGTCAGCTTTGCCGTTGAGCAGCAACATAGCACGTGCCATAGCTGCATCCAGACAATACCCCACCTTAAGCAAAATCCGCCCATATGAAAGGTGTAAAACACCTTATATACGTCCAAATAAAAGATGTATATTTATCAAAAAAGAATAATTAGTAGACTAAAACAAATCATAACTATAGGAGTAGATTTGAAAAATAAAAAAATTGTTTATACGCTCCTTTTTATAGGATGTAAATTTACAAAATGGACCTCAATTCATAATATAGAAAAACTAGATTCCTTTTACGTAATACTTGAAAACTTGTATACTTCTCGTGCAATTTTCTCTTAAAATTCAGCATACTCAAGTAAAATAACTATGTGAAACGTTACGAATATGGATTTTTTCCACAAACTGGCTTTGGAATGTTTAAGACTCCACCAGCCGCATGGATTGTACGGTTTGTACCAACCACACCCTTATTTGTTTGGGGGATATGTTGCTATTACAAAGATCACAATGTAGTGTAAAAATTCTAACGATTGTGTATTGAATAATCAAAGGTTGTGACATCTACTGTTTTATCCGCATAGATTTAGATGATTCAAAAAATAAAAATAAAAATTCAAAAAATCTACTAAAAATTGTAGAAAAGGTCCATAAATTTTTAAAACATGTATAGTCAGACATTGGAGGAGAGAGATTAGTCGGGCACTAGGTGCCTAGCCTGTCTAGATCTAGATGGTTAAAAAAATTTCAAAAATCCTACTGATAATTGTAAGAAAAGTCAATAAAATAAAAAAATATGTATAGCCGAACGTCGGAAGGACTAGACGGACTTCTGACGGACATCAGGTGCCGTCTTTTAGAACAGTGGAAATAATTATCCTATGAATATATGTGCAGGGTCTTTTTGCTGGATTCATAATTCCTTTGATGTCTATGAATTGTGTATCGTCAGCACAAAGCCAATTTGCTTTTCCTTGTAGTTATCATGGTTTTTCTTTGAAATTTAAGCTTGGATCAAGTCCAACCATGTTTCAGGGAGAGAGGATACAAATACAACATGACACAATAAAGATGTGCCGTCACTGGCACGGGAGTTGATTTTTCCACATCCTTGTTTATTTTGGAGTATTGGTCGTGTCGTGTGTTGTGATTCTTGTGAAAGACACAACATTGACACGATCAAGACCAATTCAGGAGGTTGGGTTGTCCTAGTCAGAGTTAAATTTGTCTGTCCCTTGTTCTTGACTCCAAATTATGATATTAAAAAAACTGATGACGAGGGAGGTTGGCAGCAGTGTCGAAGTCTCTGGTTCTGATGGAGGCGTGAAGTCCGGATTCCGAGTTCTTCTCCTTGAGTAGCTACTCGAAACTTTTCCAGTGGGAACTCAAAATATAGATCTGGTGGATTGCTAGTTCAACTGATATGGAAGAGTTGGGGTGGACCACGGATGCTCTATTGGCGGAGAGGTAGGGACTTAGGGGTCTGGGGATTGTCCTAACCAAAGAATTGTCCAAATCCGAAGGTTTGTCAGATTTATTCCGGTATCGATCCTTGACACGACACTGGTTTGGAGTGCCTGTACTTTCTAGGATTCTACTTGATATAAGTTGCCGTACTCTTATGCATCAGATTACATCATATTAAAAAAAACACCTGCGGAACTTGGATGCAAGATGTCGAACAGAGCAAGTCGACGATAGTGTATGGGGCTCGTGGACCCTTTCGTTTTTTCTCCATTTTTTTCTTCTTCCAGATTTGGATCTTTTAATATAAAAACAGCTACACTGAGAGCTATATTAATAGCAAGAGCATCATTAGTAGATGATGCTCAATTTTTTTATCTAAAGTCTTTTTTTTTTTTAGTAAGTGCATAATAGATTGGATTTTTGTGGGAATAGTATTAGATGATAAATGAGCTCCGGTCTCAAAGATTATGGTAAAAAATTGATTTGAAAAATAATAATGTAGAATATAGAATCTAGAAAGTGAGGTCAGGGATGAAGCTTACTATACAAAATGAGTTCCTATAATCTATAATCTAGAAATTGGAAGGCCTAAGTCTTGGTACTATGGATGAAATTGAACCGAAATCTAGAAAATAGAGCTTACTAATCAACTAAATGAGCTGTAAATTTCTAAATTTAGAAATTAGAACCAGAGATGAATCATACTAATGATGCTGCAAGGGAAAAAGGACGAGAGAAAGTATGGTTATCATGGAGAAAAAAAAAACATGAATGATATATAGACTTTTTCTTCTTCCTCTTTTTATATTATTCGCGACAATGTGCTCCTCAGCACACCATGGAAAAGTTTTTCAAGCCATATATACCACCACTCATAAATACTAATAATATATTCTCTATTATTTTTATTATTCTACATGAACTTCACTACAGCTATGTACCAATTGCGGGTAACTGTCACATATTTTAAGACAAATTATAAGGATACTTTATTCTTTACTCATGGCTAGTCGAGGATTGGAAGTTGGAACTAGTCCAGTTTAAAATAACCCCTCTCCAATCCCTCTAAAATCTATTCATTTTTAATTTTCACTCTCTCTCTCTCTCTCTCTCTCTCTCTCTCTCTCTCTCTCTCTCTCTCTCTCTTCAAAACTAAACTCACTTTTCTTCGTCACCTCGATCTTCACCAAAATCTTTTTCTTCAAACCATCTCAAACCTAAACTTCTTTTCCTCCTCCTGCTGCTGCTGCTGACAAGCTTGACTCGTTGTCGCAACTTTCATATATCATTTCTTAGCACTGAAAACACTTAAAAAAAAGAATAAAAATGGTCGTTGCCGAAATTTTGATGTCATGGACATGATTGAAATGGGGTTTGGAGAAATTTGTTGGGAAAGATTTGAAAATTTTTGTCGATTTTTTAAATTTCGAACCCATGAATTTCAAAGTAAAGATTCCTACACAGTCGTGGCTGGAAAAACTCAGGACTGTAGAAAATTTTCACAGTCCTGTATGGTGATCAGTACCATAAAAACTTTTTTACAGTCCTTCAATTGATATGATTGTCAAAAACTATGACAGTCCTACAATAAGTTTCTCTCAGGACTGTTAAAAATTTTGACAGTCCTGAAAACAGTCCTAAGAGGAACTTCTTCTCATGACTGTCAAAAAAATTTAGTCCTGAGAATGGTTATAACTGTCAAAAAATTTGACAGTACTGGGAATGGTTATGACTTATCTTTAAATTAGATTTATATCCCGTATATGATGAATGTTTATTTTAAAAATAAACAAAATTGAGAGACTTACCTCTAAAATAAATTTAAACTTTTTAATTTTTTTAAACCGAGTAGATAATTTATTTATCTCTAAAGTAGATTTAAAATTATTTATAAAGGTAACTTAATGAATATATACAAAAATATAAAATCCTTCTAATTACATGAAACAATATTTAAGAAGTTGTGCATTGTCACCATTCTGCATTGTTACAGTAAGTTCATTTTAGGACTGTCAAATTTTTTGACATCCCTAAAACATATTTTGTTTACTGTTTTATGTAGGATTGTTAAAAATTTTGACAGTCCTACCAATTGGAAGGACTATCAATTTTTTTGACAGTCCTAAAGAAAATGTGATGTTCAATGTTTGACGTAGGACTGTCAAATTTTTTGAAAGTCCTTCCGATTGGTAGAGTTGTCAACATTTTTGACAGTCCATTATCGTCCCGTCACGACTGTTGATGAATTTTAAAAATTCAAAACACTAAAATGGGTTTGAAAATTCAAAAATTGGTCTAGAATGAATACTAAATCAAAATTTTAGTTAGTAAAAAATAAATTTTGGCATGGACATGGATTGAGAACAATATTTAGATTTGTAAGATTAAGTTTTTAGGATTTTGGGAGAGAGAAGTGAGGAAGAAGAGAAAAAAAAGACTTATATACCAACATTTGGGGAACTAGACCTGAGTAATTTTTCAAGTGACAAACTTATAAAAAAAAGGACTAGCCCTGACTAAGAATTGAAATGCCTTCATAATTTGTCTATCTTTAGCGCAATTGAAGTAGCAACTGAGGTTGTATGCTTTTGTATCTTTCTTGTGTACTACAGTAGGGGGCTGTTTTGATACATGGGAGTGGAGTGAAAGTGAGATGAAATAGGGACTTTTGTTGAAACTGAACCTTAAAAATTGGACTTTATGTGTTTGGATACATAATGCAATTGTGTTGTAACTGTCCCATTACTGACACAAACAGTGCCATGACCCCCAAATTTCTTCACTTCTCACCAACATAGAAAAAGTGGATTAACTCAATGAAAAGAGCACTATACCTCCGACTTGTAAGTTCCCAATGCTCTGGTCACTGCCTGCAGCCTCCACCCGTGTCTCCGTCTTCGCCGCCTGCAGCCACCGAACTGCCGCCCGTGCCTCCGACTTTGCCGCCCGCAGCCTCCGCCCATGCCTCCGACTTTGCCGCCCACAGCCTCCGCGGCACCAGCACATCGCTCCACTGGAGACCGCCGCGGGAGCGTCCTCCCCTGCGTGAGTTTTCTCGCCGGAGGTGGTCAACGACGAGCCAAGTTCCCCTCAACTTCGACGGAGATCGGAGAAGAGGTTTTTTCCGACCGGAAAGAGAGATAGAGGAGTGGCTGGAGAGAGGGAGATATTTAGGGTGGAGGATTTTTTTTGGTCCACTCACATGTTATATTGTAATATAGTAGTAACAATAGTGTTCTACCACATGTAGGGATTTTATTTTGACTAGAGAGTTGGTTTAAATGAGAAATTAACATAAATTTTATTGTAATATTAGTAACAATAGTAGTAATTAATAGTAGTAATTTATAATAATTTATATTGTAATATTTAGATTTAAGGGTCTGCTTGAATTGAGGGGAAAAAAAATAAGTAGAGTTAAGTGGGGTTAAATGGGGAGGAGTAGAGTGAGGGGGAGTAGAGTCGATACATAAAATCTTGTTTGGACTGGAGGGAGAGTTAAGTGTGGGGTATTTAATAACTATTGTTTGGATTGGAGGTTTTTAGTAAGTGGAGGATTAATAAAAATATGATAGTTACAAAAATACTTATTACATATGTCATAATATTAAATTTGATTGAAATTTTGATTAGAACTTGTCAAAATATCTTCACAAATTAGAAAGGTACCGAGCAACATGTTGAAAACAAAAAAAATTGAGAAAAAATTATGATAATTTATAGAACAAATAAGGGATATTTATGACTTTTTTAAACAAAACTCCTCAATCCCCCTCGTTAACCCCCCGAATTGGGGGGTTAAAAAAATGGACAAAAGAGGGTAAAATAAACCCCCACTTAACCCTCTATAACCCTCCCTTCTAAACCCCACGCTCAAACTAAGCATGGTTTTATTTTTTCCTCACTTAACTTCCCCTCACTTAACCCTCTTAACCCTCAATCCAAGCGGACCTTAAATGAGAAATATTTAGGTTTAAATGAATTGGAGGGGTAAGCATACCTAGGTTTACCATCCAATCCCAACATCTACTTTCAACAACCATCAAATAACCAAACTCATTTTTTCTCCACTTTCAACAACCATTTAAATAACGTACTCATTTTTCTTCCACTTTCAGGAGAAAAAAAATACTTTATCCAAATACATTTTGGAAGGTGTCACACTTGCTGCAACTGCACAGCAACTCAACATAATGTAAGTGTCACTTTTACACTTTCAAAGAGTTTCCTATATACAAATAGCCCCTAGATGGAAGTGTCATGAGTATGTCTAAATTATGTTTAGGGATCTGCGTTGGGCCGGGCTCAAGCAGAACTTTTTTGGCCTAGAGGAATTTTGGGCCGGTTCGAGTCGGACTTAATTATTATCTGTAAAGTCCAAATCTGTCCGCAAGAGTTAGACTTTTTAGGTCAAGTCAGGTCGGACCGGACTAGTCCTATAAAAAATTCAAACGAACTTCTTCGGACCTAATTATTACATATGTTCACAAAAAGAAAGTATCTGACATTTTGGACTTACTAACGTTGGTAATTAGAACTTCGCTATTTGATGTTCCATTCACTTCACTGCTCACCTGATCTTTCATGCACATGTAAAGAGAAATTTCCAGGTGGGACCGACAAAACTTCATTTTCTCCCGAAAAAGAGGTGTAACTTCATCACAAGGTTGCATGAAGTCTTCCTTCTTGTCATGTTCTCTGGATCCTTTTCCATATAAAGACAGAAATCTCGACAAGAAGTCTTCCTTCTCTCCTGCAGTACAACTAATATGACATGAACTCTTTTTCATATGTCAAACAATTGGCTGAGATTTTACTTTACTGAGGTGTTTGTTTTGTTGGACGATTTTTTTTTTTTTTTTTTTTTTTTTTTTTTTTTGGTTTCAATCAACTTGTGAACAAAATCATCGATAATTTTGACTGAATAAACCCTTGAAACGAAGTGTAATGGATTTTTCGGACCGAAGTTAGACGAACTTTCAGGGTTGGGCTCGGGTGGGCTTATATCGGACGGGCTTCGGACCGGACTCAGACGGACGGATGCTTAGTCCAAGTCATGTCCTATACTAATATGGACCGGGCTACCCTAATGGTCGGACTGTATCGGTCCATCGGGCCTGACGAACTTTTCGGACGTCCATGGACCTCGAGCCCAATGATGATCCCTAGTTATGTTCTTCAATGCGTCAGATAAACAGTGCTGAGGATAGATCTGTCTTGCACATTCCGTTGCGAGCTTCAAAAGATGCAACCATTCATAGTGATGGGAAGAATGTGGTGGCAGATGTTTGGAATGTTCTAGACAGAATTAAAATATTTACGGAGAAAGTTGGAAATGTATCATGGGTAAGAAATGGGCCCAAAGTTTTTTCACCGAGAATGTTTCAAGACGCCCTTTAAAAGGACATTTTTTATGTCCTTCTGTGTAATTTCCGGAACATCTATGTCCCTAGAACAATTTCGATAAATTCCATTGTTGTATATGCAATTTTCTGTGATTATATTTATAGTGCACAATATACCAGGAAGACGATCTCTTTCAAATGCAGATGTATAAAAATTATAATTTTAAAAAGAGTTTATCCATAATCCTAACATTGGATTCGATCAATTAAATAATAAAAAATAGTCCAACCAAATAAATTGAATTGATTATCGGTTCGATTTCAGTTATAGCTAATTTTGATTTTAAATTTTTAGAATTTTAAGTTTTTCGGTATTTTAAGTTTTTCGGTATTTTCCATGCAAACAAATTGAATTGAACCAAACAAGACCGAAAAGAATATTATACAAATGCTCTATGTAACGAAAAAAAGTCCTCTAATGTAATTTCCCGTTCATTTAATTCATTTAATATGATGGTTCGGATTCCATGACCGTCATAATAATTAAAAAAAATAGCGGCAACATTAACTGCTCCTCTTTTTCCTGAGAGAAAAAAAATGGCGGGAACGAGAGTGCTTCCCGCCATCACCATCAGGTTCACGCACTTCCCTTCTCCTATATTTAAACAGCCTCCATCCCCGCTCTCCCCCTTCACCATCAGCACCAGAATGGCAGCAGCAAATGGCACCAGCTCCGTGGCCGAAGAGCCCCCTCTCAAAATCCAGAAGCTCTCCCACGAGCAGGAGGAGAGTCAGAGTCAGAGCCGTCCTCCTCCTCCTCCTCTCCTCAAGATCAAGAAGCTCTCCGAGAACGCCATTACTCCTTCCAGAGCTTCCTCTCTCTCCGCTGGCTACGACCTCTCTAGGTCGGTCATTTTCTCTACCACTACTGACCATCTTCTTCATCGGAAAAAGGAAGATTTTTTTTTTTTTGGTATTTTATGTTTGCTTTGTTGGTTTCAGTGCTGTGGAGACCAAAGTCCCCGCTCGAGGAAAGGCGCTAGTCCCCACCGACCTGAGCATCGCCGTCCCCGACGGAACCTACGCCCGCATCGGTACGTACTCCCGCCCATGCCCATGATATGTTTGATGAAATGTGTGTTACGTCTATTTGCAATGAAGACATCTAATGGAGTTGTGCTTTAAAAGTGCCGAGTTCAAAAGGAATGTAAATTTTTGGACAGAGCATAAAAATTCTTAGAAATTGCAACAAAAGCACAAAATTTTCATGTATTTCAAAAACAGTACAAGAATCCTCTTTGGAAGAGTGTTTTATAAAAAAAAAAAATAAATTTGAAAGGCATTTTTTTCTTCAATAAAAAAATAAATGGAAACCATCTTTGGAAGAACGTTTTCAAGACACACGTGGCGGCCAAGGACATTTTTATATTTGTTTTCATTATTTTTCATTTTCTTTAGTCCAAAAGGGAAAATAATACCTTTCATATATAGATTTTATTCCCCTTAAGAATTGCCATTTGCCCTGTTTTCAATTTGTTTTTATTTTCCATTTTTTTGTTAGTTATTTTGTTTAGTAAGTGACCTAGTGTAGTTTAGTGTTACATTTAATTTTTTATTAAGGAAAAATGCTTTTTTAAAAAGGTTTTGTTTTTAATTTTTTTTTTTTTTTTTTTTTTTACAGACAATTGTATTAGAAGCATTAAATTTTCATAGTATTGTGTATAAGACAACAAGTTTCATAATATTATGAGCAAAGACCAAAATGCCTGAAAGAAGAGCATAAAATCCATTTGTGAAATACATGCCCTATTTAGGGGTGTAATTTTTTTCTTTGTATAAGACAACAAGTTTCATAATATTACGAGCAAAGACCAAAATGCCTCAAAGAAGAGCGTAAAATCCATTTGTGAAATACATGCCCTATTTAGGGGTGTAATTTTTCTTCTTCATTTTTAAATCCATTGTTAAGTAGTTTGGTTAAGGGGATTTTAATCCTAGGTAAATATACATCCTATATTTAGACGTAGATTTTGATGGCCTGATAAAGAGAAGGAAAGGTGAGTTATTTTCTTTTTTAAATTTAGTTATCTTTATAGGGTGTAGATTTTGATGACCTGATAAAAGTAATTTTCTTTTTTAAATTTAGTTATTTTTTATGAACCAAAAAAGGGTGTAAAATGACTACCCTATCTAAATATAGGGCTTATATTTACCAAGGTTTAGTTAGGATTAAATATTCCCTTAACCAAACTTAACTGTTGAAGCGGATTTAAAAATAACAAAAAAAAACTTGCGCCCATAAATAAGGTGTATATTTCAAAAATAGTTTTTATGCCCTTTTTTGGGGCGTATTAGGGGGTAAAGTGCATTTAAACTCTCCCTAGATTTGTCTCGTTTGCAAAATAAGATATTTTAGAAAATTTAAGCGGTCTGCACCTCCTTAGATTTTCTGCGTGAGCAAAAAGGCCTTTATTGTCAATTAATCGTTAGAAATGGTCGTTAATAGCATTTTAAAATAATAATAATAATAATAAAATATCCAAAGTATTCTTTCCCCTTTCCTATCAGCTCCCCCCATTCTCACACCAGCCCCCTTCTATTCTCATCGCTGGCCAGCCCCTCCGTCGGCCAGCCTAGCCCTCCGAACCGCCCCCCTTCCTCCCTTCGCTAGCCCGGCCTCGACCCGCCTCCCCTCTGCTGGTGCCCCGACCTCGACTCGCCCCCCCTCTTTCCGTGGCCAGCCCCCCGACCCCTCCTTCCTTCGTCGGTGACCCGCCCCCTCCCTCTGCCAGCGACTCGACCCCCTCCCCCCTCCCTACGTCGGCCATCCCCGACCCCCCCTCCTCCCTCCGTCGGCGACCCGCTCCCTCCCTTCCTCCTCCCTCCACCGGCCATCCCCGACCCCCCCCCACTATTGGAGAGAGAGAGAGGGGGGGGGGAGAGGGGAGGGGCAAAATCGTCTTTTAAAACGGTTTTTAATGGCGGGAGGGGGGGATGATTTGAGCATTTTCGTAACGGACTGGGTTTTTCAAATCAAGGAGTCTTTAATTGTATTTTTATAACATGGAGGGTTTAAATGCACGTGGTCTCTCCTTTTAAAATTATAAAACTTGTTGTCTTATATGCAATATTATGAAAGTTTATGTTTCTTATGCAATTTTTTGTTTTTTTATATAATGTTCTTTTAAAGTGTGTTCTTGTGCTATTTTTGAAATATATGAAAATATTTGTTTTTGTTGCAATTTTTAATATTTTTTATGTTTTGTACTATTTTTTTTTGCAAAAAGATGAATTGTTTGTGGATACAAAAAAAACTTTCGAGTCCATTTTTGTTTATCTATTAAAATTAGTGTGTTCACCATTTCACTCTAGAAAGTGGTCAAAATTAGGGCTTAAGTGTAAAAAATCTTTTTAGAGTCATTTTGAAAAAAAAAATTCATAGTTTAAGAAGCCTTTCTAATTTTTAATTTGGTACAATTTGTACTCAAATTGAATGACAACATTAATGGACAACCAATTTATCGTCAATATGACTTATTTGGACTATTCATGTAGGTAAAAAACAAACTAATAATATACAAATGTGAAATAGAATAGGAATGGAGTGATACATGGAAGCTTAAATGAAATTAAATGGTAAAATAGGGAATATTTTAAACCTATATGTAGAAGGATGGTATAATTTATTCATGAGCATGAATATTTTGGATACTTCAAGCATTTTTTAAAGTCAAAATTTGATTATAATGTTTAAATTGAAACAACTAGTGGATGTAGGGGGTAATTTTATCAAAGTACCAAAAATGTGAGGGTTTAAGTGATAAAAGAATATATTGAGTTTTTTTTTTTTTGTTAAAAGTGTAAATCTTGTGAGGTTTTTTTTATACTTTATTCCAAAATTAGTGTTCGTGTTCACCAAATTACTTTGAAAATGGTTTTAGATTGGATAAAAATGACGCATGATAGCCTTTTATTGGAATGATGAACATTTACACTAGTTTAACTAGTTGTAACTCCACCGGTGATTTATGAAATAAATATATTTTTAAACAACATTATTTTATCAGGAAATGTTCTTAAAAAAATCCAAATTATTTCTTATTATTGATTGGAGACAAATGTGCAGAAGAAACAATATACAAATAAAAAAAATTGTTCTAAAATCAAAATAGTGATTAGGTTGCAAAAATAAAGGATAGGTTGCAAAAATAAAAGATTTTTAACCCTCTTGTAATTATAATGAAAATAAACCACTCGGTTGGATAGAGGAGGAAAAAGATTTGTTGAGTGGACTCCTCGTTTCTTAGGTATATATTTTTTTCTCAAGGAATTCCAAGAATTTTTTGTATACGTTCGTTCCAACTTTCAACTCTTCTGTCGAGGTTCATTGATATTGAACCAATCGAACATACTTCTCCACTTTTGGAAGACCTTGAGTTATGTCATCAGATCTTGATTTTTCATATATAAATGTAACTAATGTATCTCCTCCATAAAGACTTTTCCTATAATGTACATGAACTGGCTGATCTTATAACTAAAGGGTCAATATCAATAATTAAAATTTTGACTTGATATCCATCTTGAAATAGACATTTTCACAAAAAGAATTTCCAAGACTCTGGATGTCTCTTCCCGAAAATTGATTTTGACAAAGTATCTCATTTTCATTCATTGTCTGTTTGATGAAATGCGTGTTTGTTTAATGAGATACCATCAACTTTTTTTTTATAATATTACTCTTTTATTAGGAGATCTTAATGAAATGCTGTTTTTGTAGCTCCGAGATCGGGCTTGGCATGGAAGCACTCGATCCACGTGGGGGCTGGCGTGATCGACGCGGACTACCGCGGGCCTGTGGGCGTCGTCCTGTTCAATTTCTCCGACGTCGACTTCGAGGTGAAGCCTGGGGACCGGATCGCGCAGATGATCATCGAGAGGGTCGTGACCCCGGACGTGGTCGAGGTGGAGGACCTGGACTACACGGCCAGGGGCGCTGGAGGCTTTGGCTCCACCGGGGTGTGAATTTTGCGACTGGGGAGCCTGCTAGTGTTGTTGTCAGTGGTGGTTTTACTTTGGCAAGTCTTGGTGGCTATTTAGTTTAGGAAAAAGTGTTACTTGGGATGTTGTGGCACAAATGGGGGACATCGACTATAGCCTGTTGATGCTTACAAAGTTCCTTGTGCTGCTAGTTTTGTGTTCACTGGGACTCTACTACCAGTGCAAACTGAAATTTTAGACATTGCATGTGTTTGTGATGTTGGTAGTTTTATGTTTTTTTTTTCCCTTGAAGGGTAAAAATTGGGAGGGGGGAAGTTTTTTTTGAAGCTTTTTTAGTGGGAAGCTACTAGTAGTAGTGAGTACACTAATGGACCTCGATCAGGCTACTATCTTGACCAGGCTACTTGGGTTTTTAAGGATATTAGGGCTGTCAATACTTGCTTACGTTTTATAATTACTAAACGCACGTGCGTGAAAGTTTCACGTAAAATATATATCTTTCTTCTAATTTTATCAAAAAATAAATTAAATATTTAAACATAAATTAAGATTTGTTATATATATATATATATATATATATATATATATATATATATATATATATATAACAAATCTTTATATATATATATATATATATATATATATATATATATATATATATATATATATATATATAAAGATTTGTTATATATATATATATATATATATATATATATATATATATATATATATATATAAAAGATTTGTAAACTTTTACTTAAATTTAATTATAATTTGTTATGAATATATGTGAATAAAAGAGGATATTTTGGTTATACGGAAGAAAAGAGAGTTTAAAATTATAATTTTTTTTAGATTAAATGGATGATGATATACATATGAAAGAAGATAATTATGTCTAAAGAACCTTATTGCGGTAGGATAATTTTGACACCTTAGACTTTCTTACTTTTGTACAACAAGAACGTTTTTGAAGTAATTTTGATGTGTTTAAGAATTGACAAGGTGAGCAATTTACGAAATTGTTGTGTCCAAATTGAACAGTGAAAAGTTAAGGTACAAAAATATTTTTTACATGAATTTGCATCTATTATAGGATTTGGATTAAAAAGTGCATTTTAACAGAATGCCTATTTTAATTTATTTAGTAAATTTCTTTTCAAGATTCAGGGTTAGACCTCTCCATAAAAGTGGTTTCAGTGCATAAAAGTTCATACATATACATAATATGAAATTTGCACTTTCTCACCACCCTCTCACTTTCTTTATCCAAATAGTTCATCCCTGCATAAACAATATAAAGTCGTGTTTATCAACTTAGGTCATATTACAAGAACATGAACCCTACAAAAGACCACCTCCAACAGAAAATATATAAGAAAATGTAGAATTGATCGACAATGTCACAATTTCAACTGGGATGTATTTGCAAAACACCTGAGAAATCTTTTGGTGAATTTCAAGTAGGCAACTGGATGCAATTTTTGAAAACAATATAGTTCCCAAACCCAACACAGACAAAAATCAACTCGGTGATAGGAAATGAGCCTTACTGATTTCCATAGCAAATGCTGGTAACTAGATAGATCATCCTTTTAACAATTCAAACAAATTCTAAGAGCAGAAGGTTCTAAATACACAAGTAACTAGAAGCTAGAAGCAACAGACAAGTATTCATATTCCAAATGCAACTTGAAAAGTCCCAGCAAAGCACTCCCATGTCTTTTTCTTATCCAATCTGATTGGAAGCATGCATCCAAAATCCTGAAACCAAATCAAACAAAAGAAAATAGAAAAAAAAAACTGCATAAAACCAAGAACGTCTTGTTCAATCTCTCATTTCATACCTTACAGCTCTCGAGCTCGACTATCATACTTAACGAGATGGAGATCTTTCTGAACGTTGGTACTCTCCACCTGCCTCCCCTTCCTCATGCTCATCAGGATCTCCTTCGCCAAATTGGCCTTTGTTATTGACACCCTCCATGTTCTCATATTGATCGCCATAATATTCATGACCCTGGCGCCTAAACCTCTCCTGTTCATGCTCAGCTTCACCAAGACCACGGGGCTGGACATTATCACAATTCTCCCTGTAATCATAGCCACGTCCATGTCCGTGCCCATGCTTGGCACGCTCGCCATACCATTCCCTTCCATAATCATGTTCACCAGGCTCAAGTTCCCTTTCTCTTGCACCATGCCTCTCTAGGTCCTGGATTGGCTGATTCAGGCCATATTCAATATCCCTTTCCTGTGTGTATCCACGGCCCCTTTCATGGCTAGGACGGCCATAATCTTTATCACGCTCCCATTCCCTCTCCCTCTCTCGAGGGCGATCACGGTCACGGTCACGGTCCCGATCATAATCATGACCACGATCTCTCTTCCTGTCTCTGCCACAAGCCCGATCACGGTCACGTCCATGGTCCCTTTCCCTGTCTCTTGTCCGATCATGGTCTCTGTGGTGGCGGTGCCTGTCTTCCCTTCCCCTATCGTGCGAACGTTCCCGGGATTTCTCCCTCTCACATTCCCTGTCTCTCCCTCTTTCTCGCGATTTTTCCCTGTCACTATAATAGCAGTTACTACTAACTAGTATATTCCATAAAAGGTCAGAGCACACTTTTAACAAAGTAGTCCAGGTCTCCGGGACTGTTCAGTTTGATGAATGAGAATGTCAAATACTTTTAATGCAAAAGAACACAATTTAGTGGTATGATGTGTTTGCTCCCTTTCTTAGATGCAAAAGGTCTCTATATGATGCCATTTGGAGTTGCAGCCAAATTGGCCACATTTGTGGAAATGCACCATCTAGAAGTCGGTTGTGAAGATAATGTGCGTTTGCAGCCATGCAAAACAAGAATGGACTCAATTGCAGCAAAAGCAATAACTTCATTTTGGGATGCTCAACACATTTGCTGCAATTGCAAAGTCGATAGACCAGGCAGTTCACTTGACCATATAAAGATGCTTTTAAATGAAAAGAGCAGAAAGATACTTACCGCTCACCATAACGATCTTCCCTCACCCTCAGTTCTTCTGATCTGCGTGGTCCTCCAGATGCAATCTGCTGTTGCTCCCTGACCAATAGACAAGCATAAGTATTGCATCTAAATAAACTATAAAGAGAATCTCCTAAGATCCCAAAAAGTTCTGAGAAAAAAGTCCTTTTACTTGACAGCTTAATTGAATCACATCATCAAAGTTTGCAAGGACAAATTGTAAACATTTGTAACTATTGAAGGTTGTAATGTCGAACCATCTTAATCAGGAAAAAAAATGAATGAGAAACAAAGGTTGAATATTCAACAGTACATAGAGCAGAAATTCTAAAAAACTTCATAACATAAGATGGCCTATGCTGATAACAAATCATTCTTATTTCAAGAACCATATGGGAGAAATCCAGCTTAACTACTATTTTTAAACAAACGTTTCTGCAGATTAAGAAAGTTTTCCCCTTTCCACAGAATGTATCCCCACATCTGCAGGAAACTAATTAACTACAAGGCGTGAAATTCTGATACAGAGGTCAAGAAATAAGAGCTATCAGTATCAAGATGGGACATATCACCATGTGGGAATTCATTCATCTATCCAAGAACAATGAGAACTAAAAGGAAGCACCCATAATAGCTGAAAATGCAACTAGATTGTGTATAGAAATTCATAACCGGCATTTTATAAGGCTCTGTGTAAACGCACACTACATAGGATGATGGGAGGGAGCATACAAAATAGATGAAAAGACAGAGAGAACACAAATTCCAGTCTCTCGCTTGCACAAAAGGTCGAAAGCTTTTCAGTGACTTGTAAAAGATAATATAGCTAGAAGTTTAGTTGATATTTCTCCTTCACATTCTTTCAAAAACTACAAAAATAGGTTCCTGCCTCTACAAAATACGTCTAAACAATATATAGTAGAAAAGTTAGGAAGTCATAGTACCTTCCAGTATGCTTCTGATTCAGGTCTTCGCTTCCAATCCTGGTTGTTCCAAGACCACCACCCAACCTTCGAGGACGCCAATTCGGAACCGTTCTACCACGCTCAACATCCACAAGAACTCTCCTATTATCCAGCTTCCTCCCATCAGCTTGTTTGTAAGCAGCTGTATCAGTAAAGTAATAGTATCAGCAGTAAGACACCATAAAGCAATCCATTAGTGCCAGATAATTATCAAAAGAAATTAACTCACTTTTCATGTCCCTTGTGTGCATGTACTCAATAAACGCATACCCACGAGGTTTATTTGTCTCCTTATCGGTAACCAACCTGACCTGAAAAAGACAAAGGGAATATATTTATGTTAAACAGATTAATTATAGATAAAACGTTAAAAACATAATAACTTGTATGCTATTGACATTGGTGTCATATCCTAAATGGCATGACGAACAGGTGACATGCCTAACTAGCCGTGCTCACCTTCATAGGTGTACAGCGTCGCCCGCAAGATGCATCACCACCATATCAATCGAGTTGACAGAAAAGCGATGAATGTCTCCGAATTTATCGATGGAAATCAATATTTACCATCCCCTTACCAGGGAAATTTTAAAAATAGCAAAATAGGAAAAAAGGTGTAATAGAGAAAACACAAGGATAACTTTATCCTCTGATTACCAGAAAGTTTTTTTCGTACCTTAGAAGAAAACGGAAGGAAATTTTTTTTTAGTAACAGCAATATTGTGCATAATTGAACTCAAAAGGCAGGATTTTAACCTGCTAATACGGTAATACCCCTGAAATGTTACTATACTGCACCAGGTCTGAGGGATATGTGCTCTCTTACTATCTAACTTGAAAAGGGGAAGTGACAAGAACCATTAAGCTGCATCCTGTTTACCTTTATGGTGCAACACTATAAGTTTCAGCAAACTAATCCAGTGAGTCAAAGCAGAAAAAGGCAGATGGTCTTACACAAGTTCAGTAGTCAAGCTGTAGGATCACCTTCTTACCATGAGATACTAATTACCAAGGTTAGGATAATTCTGAAATTTCACACAATTGACCACCTTCTTACCAGCAATACTCTATGATGCCAATTACCATGGTTAAGATAATTCTGAACAATTGACCACCTTCTTACCAGCAATACTTTGAGATGGCAATGACCAAGGTTAGGATAATCCTGAAATTTCACACAATTGACCACCTTCTTACCAGCAATACTTTGAGATGCCAATTACCAAGGTTAGGGTAATTCTGAAATTTCCCACAATTGACCACCGTATTTCAAGCAATACTTTGAGATGCCAAAAACCAAGGTTAGGATAATTCTGAAATTTCACACAATTAACCACCTTCTTACCAGCAATACTTTGAGATGCCAATTACAAAGGTTAGGATAATTCTGAAATTTCACATAATTGACCACCTTCTTATCAGCAATATTTTGAGATGCTAATTACCAAGGTTAGGATAATTCTGAAATTTCACACAATTTTACCACCTTACCAGTAGTTTTTGCAAGACCAGTCAGCAAAGGGTATGATCATTTTGAGTTTTCAGACCTTCCCTGCAGACCATGAAAACCTACAACAAAATTGCGATGTACCAGCTGCTACTCCAACTTACCTAGCCAGCAAAGTTCTTCTCAGTCGCATTAACTTACCCGGCAAAATTCATCTGACTCTCTAGGATCCACTTACAATTAAATACAATTTAAGGACTTGTGGAAAAAAAACACAGTTGCAACAAAACCCACTACGTTGCTATTGCAAATATACCTGCTGCTACTCCCTATCACTTCATTAAGTAGGCATTCTTCTGAATTCCTATATCCTTGGACCACCAAACTTGAATCAACATATAGAAGACTACAGATATTCAAAGGGCGTGTCACCAACTTCACCAAATATACCTGATGTGCAACCATCCCAGCATTGGTGGATTAAGTGACAGTCACCAGATGCTTTTCCATATTTATACTAAATATATAGCATGAAAAGGTGAACTATATGTTTAAGGCCCACAGATCAGGACACCCTACAAAGACCCACTATCAATTTCTCAATATAATTTGAAGAAAATGAGTTGGATAGCAATTGGTGGAAACATGGTTTCACCAGAAATACCAGGGGAAAAAAGCAGCAGTTAAAGGGACAAATGAGAAGATTGATAATAGGCTAATTTTCAGTTAAATACCCTGAACTATCACATTTTTCACTTTAATACCATGTAATCTGAAAGTTTTTCAAATCCAACCACCGTTAAAATTTCATCCACTTAACATCATTTGACCATTTATGACTTTAATGCCCTTAAGGGTTTTTTTTCCCTTCCATTTTTTTTTTATTAGAAATGCCCTCTTCCTTCAACCAACCCTAAACCCTAAAAGGTAACCCATTATCAACCGCCACCCCGCTCCTCCTCCAGTCGCCAGGCTGCAGCTCTCGCTTCCTGCTCCTCCCTCCCACAATCGTGCCCCTCCACCCGCCGACGTTGTTGGACCTCAAATTCCCTCACTAGAATGATCCCATGAGGAGGACTCGGGTGTTGCCTAAGCGAGACCTGCCACCACTACCACCTTCTCGACCACGGACCACTATCACGTCCCCTCCACTCATCGACGCCCCCCTCTCACCCTGCTCCTCCTTGGGCAACCTCGTTGATCGTTCGGGCCTCCATGGCTGTAGAGGAGCGTCAGTGAGTGGAGGGGATGTGGCGGCAGCCAGGATGGTGGTAGTAGTGACGGATCAGGGATAGGGATAGGGATAGGAATAGGGATAGGGATAGGGAGGCTTATTATTAATATTATTAATTGAGTTCATTCATTTTTAGATTAAAATTTTGATTGTTATCATGAAAATAGAAATGAGGGGTATTATGCCCCTTTGTGTTTACCTTTAAGGGTAACTTGAAAAAAAAGTAATACTTCAAGGAATTTTAGTTAAAAAATGAAGGGTATTTACTTGTTAAAAAAATAGTACAAGATATTAAAGTGAAAAAATGTGATACTTCAAGGTACCATATTTGATTTCAGTACTTGGTCAATCACATATGAAGAAAATAATCATGTAGTGAAAACTTTCCTCTTTACTAATAATATATCATGCAAGTTTGGAAGAGTGAAATATTAGTAAGAGAAAATAAAAACTGGATCAACAGTAATAATAACCTAAAAGTATGTATAATAGAATATATATACCTTATGGTTTAGCTATTTAACAAATTTATTCATCCTTCACATCTTTTTCCTCTCTTGTATCCCTATGTTTTTTAGTTTATTTACATGTCATTCCTTTGGTCGCTAGTTAACAAAGTTTAATTTTTGGAAGAAACTCTTGCAAACATCATCTTCATGGGCTTAATGAACTAAAGAAAGTTGCTTTCATAGGCAATAGTGTTGCTGTGCTAGATCTGATTGTTCAATACCAAACCCAGTACTAATCTTTACTCTTGGCAGATGACTTTTGTCATTAAAGTTCAGGAGGAATGTTCAGAGATTCTCATTACCATGTCAAAAAGCTGAACTCAGTTAATTAGCAACTTAGGATAGGCATACCAACTCAAAGGACAAAATGTGCAAAGAAACAGATATAATGCAAAGATGAATATGTAAACTTTCTAAAATCTGAAAGGGTTTATGCTTTGAAAAAAAGCTAAGCACATTGTCATATGGAAGTCGAGAGAAACTTTGAATTCTGCAATAATAGAAGCATCGTTATCATCTAAGCCTTCTCCTATCATAATAGGGTGCTATGGAGCATAAGCAAACTCTACAAAGGATTCGACACAAAGTTTTATGACCGGCTGTCGACCTGACTCCAACCCTCCTTTATGCTGGTGCCAAATTTCTAGCCAACGTAGCTATGACCATGAGAGGGTCGTGCCATTAAATCTACAATTGGCAGGTACGTAAACCCACCTTTTACATATGCAGTTTAAGCTCATGCAACCAAGAAACACCCTCCAAGTTCCCCTAGACTATAAATAGCCTTGACGAAGAGGTCAGCTGATATAATATTGGCAAACCTTCTTCTATATTAAGTGTCATCTATGCACGACAACTACCCAAGTTGGTAACAATAACTTCAGCTCCCATGGTTGTCATGTTTGTTCCATATTGATTAATGTAGATGCAGTCCTTACCCAAGTTGGAGCAATAATTTGAGCTCCCAGCCAAAACAATATAACACTTACCCGTTTGATTGGCCCGTAAGCTTCAAACTCCCTTTTAATACGGTGTTCTGTTGTCTCATAATTCTGCAGGCAACAAGAAACAGAAACGTTAAGTAATTTACATAAGAACAATAAGTGTATAAACGAGACTGCAAAAAAGAATAATATAACTCACAAGTCTTGCAACAAACAGTGTCTTGTATGGATCCCCGGTTACGTTAGGGTCCTCATGTGGATCATCTGCATGGAGATTGAATAAAAATTACTAAGAAAATGAAGTAAAAGAAGTGAAAGAATATATGCGTGTGAATAAGCCCATACATTTCTGCAACTCCTCAGCAGCCTTTGCAACACCCTTCTCAAGTCGAAGCTTCTGAATTCTAGCTCTTTTTTCTGTCTGTAACCATAAACAGTATAATAAGTCAACTTAAAAGAAATATCAAACAATTGCATCAAAAAAATAATTACTATTATCCATTTTGGATCATGTATATATTAAAAGTTGGATGGTGCAAGACGGTTCATATCCTCAATGCTCCACAAAACCCAGTGTAGGAGAGCTACCCATAGCCAAAGCAAATTCCTTCTCGCACCATTTTCTCAGCACATACCCACTATTACAAAAGTTTAAAGTGAAGATAAATAATATGATGAAGCTTCATCTCACAATCTCCCTCACTCCATTCAGCTCATCTCGTTTCTAAAACCACATATTGGTTTTAACCCAATTGACAAAAGGCTATAAATATGACATCATATGAGCAATAGATGTACACGTTTTTAAGAAAGTTAAATCTAAACTTTTCAGAAATATGATCATAAAGGCTGCAATATTATGATCATTAAGAACCTTTTGAAATTGTCATTAAAGTTACAAACAAGTTTATAAGATTAGGCTAAATATTATATAATCAAATCTTTGAGCAAGAAGTTCCTCCATGAAATTATTGAGAAATGAGTACTTAGATAAAGAAAATAAAAAATAACAATACAGATTAAACATGGCATATAACATAATCAGTTCTTGAGCAAGAGGTTCCTCGAGAAAACTCTAGGGATTAAAAAAATAACAGTACAAAAAAGCATGGCATAGAATAATCAAAAGAATTTTTAACTCCAAAAATTTGGGGGAAGACTTTCTTATTCTATGCCATGTTGTTGTTGTTTCTAAGTTCCTCGAGAAAACTCTATGGATTAAAAAATAACAGTAAAAAGAGCATGGTAAAGAATAATCAGAATTGAATTTTCAACCAAATTTTTTTGGGAAACTTTTTTATTCTATGCCATGTTGTTGTTGTTCCTAAGTTCCTCGATGGAACTTCTGAGAAATGGAGACTTCTATGCATAAAAAAGTAACAACAAAATAGAACATTGCATAGACTATACTGTTTGAAAAGACAAGTTTCAGACTATGGCTTGTTACTAAGATTGACTACAAAAAGTTATAAATATAACCAGAGATACATAATCAACCAATTATAAATAAATTCAAGAACTCCCATATTGAAGCTGGATTTTTCTGTTGGAAAATGTGAATGTATATTTGTTATAATAATAATATAATTTTTTTTCTATCAACGAATCTATGAAAAGGTGTACGAATCTTTTCATTGGAAAATGTGTACGAATCTATTTATTGGAAAGGTGTCCCCTTTCCATCGTGTCTCTTTATTTCTATAAATACAAATATGTTTGGAGCATTCAAGAATTCATTCAATTCATCCATATTACATTAGTTAGTCTAAGAGAGAGAGACAACCAACATTGCTTCGACGAGTTCCTACAGTGTGAAGTACTGCTACCGAAGGAAAGAACCGTTGTATCCTGGGAGACTAATCGCCATTAAACCGTAAGCACCAGTGCGGGGCGAATATTGTCTTAAGGACATTGAACCAAGTTCAAGCCTCGGTATCATTTATTTATTTATATTTATATTTTAATTTCAGAGTCTAAATACAGAGTTTGAGAATTTTTACTAACATTTTCTAGCCACGTCTTAACCATCTTAATCAATTTAATCATCACATGAAGTACTGTATCACAATATTTATGTTCCGAGGCATAATTCTTAATAAAACCAACAAGAAAACAGCATGGAGTAAATCTTACTGGAGTTTCTGCCTTTTGAACTGGAGGAGCATATTCTGGGTCTCCAGGTTCAGCAAATTTGCTCACGTATTGTGCCATCCCTTCAAAAGAAGAAAAGGAACAAGAAAGATGTCCTTAGTTCAATTTAACATGGTTCTCTACAAAAGGATTAAAAAAGGGAAACATCCATATACCAGAATATGGAAGGGGTTTCCTCTTCTCTATAGGCAGCTTATATTCCAATGGCGGCCGGGGCTCAAAAAGCTTCAAAAGGTTTGTTGTAAGCCCAGTCGGATGACTTTGACCAATCTGTAATGATCAGCATATAAATTAAGTAATTGATAGAACAAAATTAAGCATCAATTATTTTATCAATATAAAAAGGACGGTAAATTTATAAGTAATTAGTGATCAGACGAGTATTTGGTTACAAAAGAACTCAAACTAAAACTTAATAACATAAAGTAGCCAATTTGTAAGAAAACATTGACCAAGAAGTATTTTATTAACCAAGAAAAAAAATTCATGGTCAAATCAGTAATCACATCATAAAGTGTCAACAAAACCCTAATTCAATGGTTAGGGCAGCTGATCAGAAAAATTAAACGATTGATCAAACAAAATTATGCACAGTTTCACAATAAATATAAAAAGAGAGTAATTTTATCAGTAAAAATGATCATGAAAGTGTTTTACTTACAAAAAAAGTCAAACTAGCAATAAACGACATAGATAGCTAAAAGGAAAAATTTACCAAAAGAAAATTTTAGTAACCTGTCAAAAGAAGTTAGTGTAGCTGAAATGAGAACGTTAAGATGTATGAGTTACAATACATTAAAGGATAGGATAAGAACTTAGTGTATTCTTGGGAAGTTAGAGGTGGCCAATTGAGGGTAAAACAAGGGAAAAACGACTTAGGTGGTTTGGTCACATGCAACACAGACCAACAGGTGCTCCCATAAAAAGGAGCAATAATATAGTAGTTAATGGAGCCGCTAGGACTTGAGGTAGGCTTAGACTAACATGGTTTGAAGTGTTAAAGAAGGATGTGTACCTTATTAGCATTATAGAGGACATGGTCCTTAACAGAGCTGAATGGAAAAAGAGGATTCAAACAGATGACCACAGAAATTTTGGATTAAGGCTTTGTTGTTGTTGTTGTTGATGTTGTTATTATTGTCAAAAGAAGTAAAGTTTCAACAAAACCCTAATAGATGAAGCTGATCAGAATGATTAAGAAAACATCAAATAGAATTAGGAATAGATCATAGAATCAATATAAAAACAGGGAATCACGAAAAAGACCCTAGCTTTATGATTGATCAATGGAATCAAACATCAAATCAAAGACCATCAAACCTAAGCCAGGAATCGAATAAATAAACCCTACCTCCATGTCTAAGAGTAAGGCTAAAGAAATCAGCAGATTGGTAATTAATTGCATTACAAAGTGCCAAAAAAATCCTAAATTTCATAATCACTGCAGCTGAAGATTCCAACACTAAAGATGTCAAATTTAAGCAACAAAACGAATAAAAAACAGATCAACAATCTACAACCGGCGAAAACCCTAACGATCTGCACATAATCAGCAATAGAAACTAATTACGCAATCGATATCAAAAGAGAACAAATTTAGCAAAATGATCCAGACGAGCAGCAGGGCCGCCCTGGGGTCGTGCCAATAGTGCGGTCGCACAGGGCCTCCAATTTTTGGGGGCCTGAAAAAAAATATTAGGATTAGTTTTGTAATTTTGTATTTCAAGTTATTCCATTTCTTCCTCAATTCCTACTCTACAATCCTTCCAAGATCTCCAATTCTTGGATCCCTATTTCCTACTGACTCTAAGATTCATATTTATAATCATACAAAAAAAATTAGAATTTCTTAAAGATATTGCTCTGACCGGTGTGTTAATTGCTATTTTGTTTCTAAAGATCCCTCAATTATTAGATGAATTTATTTTTTACAATAATGATCAGATTTTTTTATATATATAATTTAAGAATTTGAGGCTTAGTATTTATTTAAGAAATAATGATGTCGAAGACCGGAGCTCTTAGTCTTGCATCAGGTGACTCAGGTCCATAGCCGGTCCTATGATTTACGGGACCAATGGCAAAATCTAAAATTTGGACCATTTTTCTCGCATAAATAAATTTTTGTTAGTATTTTTAAAGCAAAATCATCAATTAAGCTATCAAAATCATCAATCAAGCTATCATATTTTTTTTTCGATTGGAACGCTGGCTTTTTTGTTGCTTCCAAATTGGATCTTTGTTTTTTTTTCATTTTTGATATACCTAGTCTATTGTAAAATTACGGGACTTCCAAAATTGGGGGCCAATGACGGTCGCCTACCTCGTCCGTGCCCTGGGCTGGCCGTGCTCAGGTCTTGGAGGCTCTAAATTGTGTGATTACATATTACACTTCTCATTTGGGTATTGATCGTTATTCATTTTATTATTTGTTTTCATCAACAGAAAAAACTGAGACCAGATTTAGACAATTTAACGGTCAGTACGTTTTCTATCTAAAACATCTTTATTATACTACGTAATGTGCTTGAATATAGATAATTTGAGCTTTAGTTATTTTGTTTAGTAACTACCTATAGATTCAGTTATAATATACAATCAAAAGTATCTCCAGATATTTTGATAAAGACATATAACAATATATTTAAAAAAATATGAATAAATAAATTTAGGGCCACATTTTGAAATTCGCACAGGGCCTTCAATTATTAAGGACCGGCCCTGACGAGCAGTAACGACAAAGTAGCAATTTTAAGGAAAATTCGATCGTCGTGAAGTGTCAACAAAACCCCAATTTCATATTTAAACGAAACAAAAAACTACAAAATTAGTGATTAATACCAGCTTCAGCTGGAGGACGTTGGCTCGGTTCTGCGGTTTGGTCCGCGCCTGCACCGCCGCGTCGCGGTTGCGCATGAACGGATCGTTCAAGTCTCCCATGATCGATCGATCGCTCCTCAAAACCTCCTCTCCTCCCTTTTTCCCGTTCGATCTAATTTTATATTAAGGTTCACGCGCACGTAAAAAAACAATTTCTTATATTGGGGAAGCATATATCAAGATAAAAAAGGGTGCGGTTATACGCACTCCATGACTTTCTAAACATACCCCATATAACTTAAGTTGAAAATTAGATTAATGTTAAAAGACTCATATACTCATATGACCTTCCTATCACACTCCACCATCCCCCTTCTTCTTCCTTTTTTCATTTTCACATTCTTATCCAACCCAACCCCAAAATCCTAGAAAAATCCTACTTTAAAATTATGAAGAAAGCATCATGGAGGAAGTAAGTTCACTTCAAAGACACAATCCTTCTTTCTTGGTTTCAAGTATTGTATGTGAATCGTTGAACAAAAAAATTTTTTTTGCGATAAGCACGATCAGCACAGGTCGAACTGAACACTGTCTGCTCGACCTGTGTCAGCCGAACATTACATGTTCTGTTCGACTGGTCGAACTGAACAAAACATGTTCGATCGAGGAAAGTCAAACATATATAGGGCAGTTCGACCTGTAATGGTCGAACAGTAGAGCTTTGTCCGACTAGTTGTGGTCGAACATTGTGTTTTTTATTTAATTTTTCGTTCGACCATCTTTGGTCGAATGTTAGCAAAGAAGTTCGACTGTCGTTGGTCGAACTCCAGTCCGAGCGCTCGACAAACCAGGCTCGAACAGAACCGTGAAAACCCAAAAAAAATTCAAAATTTATTTCGTTTTCACACGATTGAAGGGATTCGAAAAACCCTAGCAGTGATCCTGTCACGACCCGCACCCTTATGAGGGGCACGAGCGCGTAGGTACGTCCAGCCTACGCCGCAGTATCGGCGGTAGAACGCTGTATATAACGTCTGTAAATACTACGACTAATAATATGAAGGTACCTGTACAGTATATACACTCCGTATGGAGGTGACATAGCAATACAGTCTCAATCACAAGATAAAACTAAGGTAGATAGCACAGAAGGGAAACATATGATAGATGAAATAGGAAATAAGTCCAGTGTCCAACACAAGCCCAGATATATACACAACATCACAGGGTCACAAAAATATAACATAGAAAGCTACAGTCTGATAGTACTAGCTGGATCGCACTCCAGGCAAACTCAACTAAGCTACACTACTCTGGGAGTGCAAAGTCTAGTGGCTCTACTATCAGGCCACGGTCCTGGACTACTCCCTCTAACTCGAGCCCATAATAGGTCGAACAGTCTGTCTCTGAATCATCTATAATATATATCAACGATATCCTGTCAGAAAAATGAGCAAGTACAAGCACTAACAGCAGTTCCATGTGAATTGACAAATTCTATAAGAGACAGTATAATGAATTACAAGACAAGATATAGAAAGACTTGGGAACCGTTCGAAAGCTGAGTTACAACCCTTAAACCAAACAAGGACCGGGGTTGTAACCCTTCTTCCGAGCAGAACTTAGTCTCCAATCAAGGTACAACATAAAGGCATGTAGAACATGTGAGTAACTAAATATCATAGCAGGATGAGAAAGTACTGAATGTAGAACAGAGCAGGATATAAAATAAGATAAAGTAAATATAAAATGTGCCTTGAATTATTAGAGCATTATGTGATCGGCTTGGAAAATGTTACAGGGCAGACTATCTACTTGGTCCGACAATCACAAGAAAATTTGGGAAGGGTCATGCCGGCCAACCTGGATAGTAAGCACAAGGAAAATAGGATCTCGCTACACCCTAAGTGATGGGAGAGTGGCACGAGCACAAGAATATAGTGACAGGGTGGCTTTGATCACATAGCCCCTAATAATTCTCCATCCCCAAATAGTACAATGGATCTGGACATGACACGTCATGGCACGTGATTCCACAAGAGAGTAGCAAGTCCCCTTAGAAATCGGTGTCTATACAAGTACAGGGAACAAGACAAGAAATGTACCAATATACCCAAAAAATCTAGGAACAATATCTCATGTCATGATCCAACGTATACTAGTCCGTGAACTATCGTGACTGGAAATCTAGTAAGACACTACAACTGAATCGGATATAGCAGATATCAAGACAATGAAAACTATCAGTGAATGTACTCGCCTGTTGTCCTGAGCTGTAGGGTATATCAATGCTCAGAGTGGTAATCAGAGACCTAAAGATGAGATATTGTATGTTAATTTAGGTTTAACAAAGTTATGAATGATTTCTAATGCATGATATGAAATCTAGGTCAAACTAGGTCTCACTGAGTCACACTAAGTCCTGTCAAGTCACGGCTGTCTAGATGCATGAGGGTTTATCTACAAGCCAACAGTCTCTTATGGTCATGAACAAGCTTAGTGTCTCAATCTCAAGCAAGTAAGTAAATGTTACAAGATGTTAGATCATCAGATATACACAGTAAGGCGTCCCAAAATATTACATATTCAGATGATCATGAAGCTAGTCATACAAAATGTGAAGACTAACAAGAGTTTCAGTCATACATGATCAACCCTAGGATTCGTCAATCATGTTACAGCCCGTAGGCAGACAGTAAGTAAAGTTACAAAGGAGCTAACACTTGCTCGGCGGCTAAATGCCTCAAAAGAATTTTTTTTACAAGGGAGTGGAAGAGCAAAATAAGAACCCACTCGTTGTCAGGGTTGCGACTAGTGCTCACCATCTGGCTGGAAGGCAGGGAGATCCTCGGGAGCTACTCCGAAATCTGGCCATACAAAATCAGCTGGGTCAGACCCCAGAAAGAGCAAGTGCCACAAGGGAGGCTTCACTTAAGAACTAAAACCAGCATATTAGCACATAATACATAAAGGATAACGAAAGACATGAGTTAGAGAAAGCAGGGTGATAAACGGTAAGATGACTAACGGACTATTCCGGTAACCAGGTTACAACCCGTAAACCAAACAAGGACCGGGGTTGTAACCCTTCACCTGAACAGAACTTAGTATCTAACCAATTTTCGATAAAGTAAAGCATAAACAAGCATATCCTGAGATAGCCATGTACTGGATCTAGACAAGACTAGACAAGATAGGACTCCATCCATCATTCACGGCCAAGCAAGAGTACGGCTTGATACTTTAACTAACTAGGGTTATCATAAGCTTAATTACTAACAAGATGCGTCGAGATATTCCAACAGCCACAAGCCCTGCAGTCTTAATCCAGGTTATCCGGTCACAAGTTGAGAGAGTTGGATTAGGTGACTTAGAGGTGCAACACATGATAGTGTGCTGGAAATGTGCCCTACTCGACGGCAGGCTACAAGTCCCATTAAAAGCGCCCAGATAACGGGACTGCCTGTAGCTGGGAAACCTCTTCATGAACTACTTGATCACTCTATTCATTATCCTAGTCAGATTCAGTATGAATCCCTGACCGTGGAAATCAGAAATTCATATCCTAGACATGATGCAAGACGAGACATGTAGCTTATACAAGCACAAACATCCATGGTGTCAAGACAAGAGTTACTTAGCAAGTCGGGATAGCCGTCGCAACAGCTTATCAAGATTATGATGTAGGTTTACTTTATCAAGTCAAGAGTGCGTCACAACGGACCACCATCAAGAATTATCATGTTAATTTACTTGTTACTTGTCAAGATTACTTATCATGTCGTGTCAGATTATCATGTCATATTGCTTGTCAAGCTCACATCGTGTTCGTATCGAGTTCATATCAAAAGGCGTAAGGATATAAAATGGGTGCAAAAATCATAAAAAAGGGAAAAACTGGGAACATCATGCGCCCAAGGGGGAGGGACAAGGGGTACCATGGCCAACAAGTGGCATTAGCCAAGTTGCGCCAGGATAATAGGTTGCGCCCAAGGTCGGGTCAAGTTGCGCCAGAACGAGTCGGGCCAAGTCATGTTGCGCCAGGCACTAGACTGCGAGGCTAGGTTGCGCCTGGCTCGGGTTGCGCCTGCCTCAGGTTGTGCCGGACTCAGGTTGCGCCTGGCTCAGGTTGCGCCTGGCTCAAGTTGCGCCTGACTCAGGTTGCGCCTGACTCAGGTTGCGCCTAGCTCAGGTTGCGCTGCGCTAAGGAGCGCGCGCATTGGGTCAGGCTGCGCTGCGCTAAGGAGCGCGCGCATTGGGTCAGGCTGTGACGCGCTAAGGAGGGCGCGCAACACAGTGGCACAAGCTAAAAAGCTGGCGCACACTGCTCACTGTCTTCTCCAAATCAGCAGAAATTTCCATAGTTGAACCCATAGCTTCAAAAGTCCATAACTTGGTCAAAACAAGTCCAAATCCAACTTTTCAAAGGTCAAAATTGGATAGAATGAAATTTTCTACAACTTGGAATAATTAGTTTTCAAAATACCAAGTTTTCATAGATCAAAACCTAGAAAATCATGATAAAGGGCAAAACCTAGATCTACAAAAATCTATCCATCAAAACCAAAAATGACAAGTTCTAAAGAGGCTTAGAACTAGGAGAGGAAGACATTGGAACAATAAAATCCAAGATCCATCATGAAGCAAGTTACACTTGCCTAGAGCTCTTGGGTGTAGGTGGAGAGAAGTAAATGAAGAAGATGGAGAAGTAAATGCAAAATAATAATGGATGAGAGAGAAGAAGTTGACTTATATAGCAACCCCTCTCATCTCAACCCAAAATAAACCAAACCAAGCCAAGCCAAGTCATGTTGAACCAAGTTGAACCAAATCAAGTCAAGATTTAAACCAAGGCTAAGCTAAGCAAGATAAGTAAAAATATACGGGTCACCTGACAATTGTCAGAAATTCGTATACGTATCCTGAAAATACGTATAACGGGAAACGGGAGTGACAACTCTACCCACCTTAAAAGAATTCCGTCCTTGGAATTTAATCAAGGGACTTGAGGTATCGGGGCGAGCTACAATAATACTGGCAATCCACGACTAGCAGTCAACTAAGCAATCATTCATGCAAGCAAGGAAGTAAAAACATAAGGCATAAGGAAGACATTGTACCTTATGAGTCAAACAAGTGTGGATATCGCGAGCGAATATCATCCTCACGCTCCCACGTTGACTCACCTAAAGAGTGATGACCCCAAGCAACACAGACTAACTTAATAGTCTTGTTCTTGAGTATCTTCTCCCTTTGGTCCAATATGGATACGGGCCTTTCCTCATACGAAAGGTTGGTACCAACAACCAGTTCTGAATGATCAAGGACATGGCTCGGATCCGGGATATACCGTCATAATTGGGATACATGGAAGACATTATGCACCTCACATAACGACGGCAGAAGAGCGAGACGATAGGACACATCACCTACTCACTCTAGAATGTCGAACGGCCCTATATACCTAGGACTAAGCTTTCCCCGCACGCCAAATTGAATGACGCTACGGGTATGCGGGATCCTAAGGAATACGTGGTCGTCGACAGAAAACTCAAGGGGACGCCGATGAGAATCGGCCCAATGGCGCTGACGATCTTGTGCAACTCGAAGATGATCTCTGACTTGTCTGACCACCTCGATTGTCTGCGTAATCATCTCTGGATCAAGCATCTGTCTCTCACCGACATCATCCCAAGCTAAAGGTGATCCGCACTTTCTGCCATACAGTGCTTCATAGGGTGCCATCTGGATACTAGCCTGGAAACTGTTGTTATAGGAGAACTCCACGAGATGAAGGTGATCTTCCCACGAACCACGGAAGTCGAGTGTACATGACCGCAACATATCTTCAAGAGTCTGGATCGTGTGCTCTGACTGACCATCTGTCTGCGGATGATAAGCTGAACTGAACTTGAGTCGAGTCCCCAAGCTCTCTTGAAGACTCCGCCAAAAGTGCGATGTGAATCTTGAATCTCTGTCTGATACAATACTGACTGGTACTCCGTGTAATCTGACTATCTGCCTGAGGTACATCTCTGCAAGCTGATCCATCGACTGACCAACTCTGAAGGAGAGAAAATGAGCTACCTTCGTGAGACGATCAACTATAACCCATATAGCATCTCTTCCAGCTGGGGATTTAGGTAACCCAGTTACAAAATCTATTGTAATGTGCTCCCATTTCCATTATGGGATCGGTAAAGGTTGAAGAAGTCCAGCTGGTCTCTGATGTTCAGCCTTAACTTGCTGACAAACTAAACAACGAGAGACAAACCGGGCTATCTCCTTCTTCATGCCATTCCACCAGAAATGCTAACGGATGTCTCGGTACATCTTCGTACCGCCGGGATGAATGGAATACTGAGAACTATGAGCCTCTGCCATGATCCCCTGCCTGATATCACCACTGGGTACACAAAGACACCTTCCATATCGGAGTATACCATCTTCATGAATACATAACTCTGGTCTCCGTCCTGCTACACATTCTGCCCTAAGCCGCTGAAGCTTAGAATCTGCTGACTGAGCTAACTTAATTCTCTCAACTATACTGGACTGAACTTGCATGCTGGCCATCAATACCACATTGGTAGGAAGAACTACTTCTATTTCCATCTTCTGAAGGTCTGCTAATAACTCTGGCTGTGCTGTTAGAAAATAAGCTCCTGCTCTTCAGCTCAATGCGTCCGCAACAACATTGGCCTTCCCAGGATGATACTGCAGGTTGATGTCATAATCCATAAGTAGCTCTAGCCATCTTCTCTGACGTATGTTAAGATCCTTCTGGGTAAACACATACTTAAGACTCTTGTGGTCGGTGAAAATCTCCATCCGATCTTCATACAAATAATGCCTCCACAACTTGAGTGCGAAAACCACTGCTGCTAATTCCAAGTCATGGGTTGGGTAATTTCTCTCATGATCATGAAGCTGACGTGACGCATAAGCTACTACCTTACCATGCTGCATCAAGACGCATCCCAATCCTCTGCCGAAAGCATCACAATAAACTGAAAATCCTCCCATCCCATCTGGAAGAGTAAGAATGGGGGCCGTCATCAATCTTCGCTTCAACTTCTCGAATGAACTCTGACACTCTATTGTCCAAGCAAACTGCACATCCTTGCGGGTCAACTGCGTTAATGGTGCTGAAATCCGGGCAAAGTCTGATACAAACCGTCGGTAATAGCCAGCCAATCCTAGGAAACTCCAAACTTTTGCGACGGTGCTAGGTGCTGGCCACGTCTCTATGGCCAATATCTTCTGGGGTCAACTTCTACTCCACCTCTGGTGATGATGTGACCTAAGTACGAAATACGATCAAGCCAAAATTCGTATTTACTGAACTTCGCGTACAACTGGTGCTCTCTGAGAATCTGAAGAACTACACGAAGATGCTGCTCATGCTCTGCCTCACTCTTGCTATAGACTAAAATGTCATCTATAAACACTATCACGAACTGGCCCAAATAGGACATAAAGATACGATTCATGAGGTCCATGAATACGGCTGGCACATTGGTCGCTCCAAATGGCATAACAAGGAACTCCCAATGTCCATATCTTGATCTGAACGCTGTCTTCGGGATATCTTGCTCTCTGACTCTGATCTGATGGTATCCTGACCGCAAGTCAATCTTCGAGAATACTGCTGCCCCACTGAGCTGATCAAATAAATCATCTATCCTTGGTAAAGGATATATGTTCTTTATTGTTACAGAATTCAAGGTACGATAATCAACACATAATCTTGACGTACCATCCTTCTTCTTCACAAGAAGCATCGGGGCTCCCCAAGGCGATCCACTAGCACGAATGAATCCCTTGGTTCTGAGTTCTTCAATCATCTTGTACAAGATCTCCAACTCTGATGGTGCCATTCTGTAGACTCTCTCTGACACTGGTGCCGTCCCTGGAAGCAAATCGATAGTGAACTCTATCTCTCTCTCCGGTGGCATACCTGGAAGCTCTTCGGGAAACACATTAGGAAACTCTTCCACTACTCTGGAAAATTGAACTGCTTCTGCTACTGCCATCCGCAATACTGGTGGAGAAGGTTCAACTTCGCCTCTGGAAAATGAAAACTCTGGTTCGTCTGGAATACCAAAAATAATCCTACCAATATGGCAGTCTATTCTTGCGTATTGATCCTTCAACCAATACATTCCTAGGACCACATCATAGTCGGCCATCGAAAATTCTATCAATCTAGTGGAAAACTCTCTACCGCTAACTACGATTCGACACGAGGAATATACTCTATCTACCCCCACAAGACCGTTACCAGTAAGTATATTGAGCCTTAGTAATAATGACTCGGGCTCCAGTCCTATCCGTGTTGCGAATCGTGCAGACATAAATGAATGCGATGCACCCGAATCAAATAATACTGATGCTGGAAAAGAGTTGACGAGAATGGTACCTGCCACCACCTCTCCTGAAGCTAACTCTTCTGCTACGGTCAGAGCCATAGCCTGACATTGTCCTCTTGGTGCTGGTCCCCTCTGCTGGTGACCTCTCTGCCTGTTCTGAATTTGAGCTTGGGCATACTACTGAGCCTGAGGCGGCAATGGCCTTGGAGGCTGGTACTGCTGCTGCACTGGTGCTAGACCCCTAACCGATGGACTGGTTAGGTTTGACGACGACGAACTGGCTCTATTCGGACAGGACCCTATCTTGTGATCCGGTGCCCCACAAGCCAAGCACAATCCCTGTGCCCTGCGACACTCTGAGACTACATGCCCTGGCTTCCCATAATGAGTACAGCCCATTGTGGAAGACTGTCTCTGCTTTTGAGGATACGTCGGTGTCGAGTGCTGAACCGACGAAACTGTGGTCGCCCTCCTAGGAACTCCAATAGTCAAGGCCCTAGCTGCCGGGGCGGGTGCTGAAGACTGGGACATCTGCCCATGAGACCTCTTCCGTCCTCCGCTTCTATCTATAATCCTCTGTGAAGTATCCTCATGCCTCTTCGCTGCTCGCAAGACGGCATCAAACGTCTGGTACTCAAACTGTTTCACCGATATGATAATCTCTAGGTAGAGTCCCTGCTGGAATCGCTGGGCTTGATCCAATTCAGTTGCCACCAAGGTGGGAGCAAATCGACTAAGTCTAGAAAACTCGACCGCATATCCATCGACCGTCCTGCCCATATGCTTAAGATTAGTGAATCTCGTCTGCAGATCATACCGAGCTACTGCATCGAAGTACTTGGTCTGGAACTTGTTGCTGAATACCGCCCATGAGACAGGCGTCGGTAATCCAACTGCTAGCATCGCCCACCAGCTGCGGGCTAAGTCTAATAATTGCAGGCGCACAACAGCCACCTTCTCATTCTCAGGAATCCTAGCTGCTTCCAAGATAACCTCTGTGTCCTGAAGCCATGCATCAGCAGCAATAGCATCTTCAGTGCCGTCAAAGAAGGGAGGGTTCAAACGCTTGAAGCTGTTGGCCGCGTTGTTTCCTTGGTAACCCGCTCTGCCCAGGGCATTTTGTACTGTCTGGTGCAGGGCATCGCCCCGACGATCTTGAGATGCAAGCAATTCTCTGATGAGACCCACCAGGGTTCCATTATCAGGCTCTGCAGACTGGACGGGTTGAACTTGGGGCTCTGGATCCCCGGAATGCATGACTCGGGAGGCCGCTCCAGAGTGCTGGGCTTGGTCTCCAGGTGGCTGTTGGTCTGCTGGAGGTACTCTGCCTTGCTGATCGGTAGGACCAGGAACAATGCCGCTGAAGAAACGACATGAGGAACAATAAGGAAGGACCAAGATAGATCGAGGATATAAACATGTGATCAGGTCAAGATTTCGGAAAAATTAGAAGACACGAGTAGAGATCAAGGACGAGTGCTGATTGAGACATCTATTCAGTAAAACCCTCGCACATCTTGATTTACAAGACCTGCATGGGCCACCACTTAAACCGTGTCACGTCCCGGAACCAGAACACTGGAGAGCGGGGGACAGACACAGCCAGCTACGTACATTGAAGTATAATATACCTCGATATACGGTCACGGTTGTCTAGATGCATGAGGGTTTATCTACAAGCCAACAGTCTCTTATGGTCATGAACAAGCCTAGTGTCTCAATCTCAAGCAAGTAAGTAAATGTTACAAGATGTTAGATCATCAGACATACACAGTAAGGTGTCCCAAAACATTACATATTCAGATGATCATGAAGCTAGTCATACAAAATGTGAAGACTAGCAAGAGTTTCAGTCATACATGATCAACCCTAGGATTCGTCAATCATGTTACAGCCCGTAGGCAGACAGTAAGTAAAGTTGCAAACGAGCTAACACTTGCTCGGCGGCTAAATGCCTCAAAAGAATATTTTTTTTACAAGGGAGTGGGAGAGCAAAATAAGAACCCACTCGTTGCCAGGGTTGCGCCTAGTGGTCACCATGTGGCTGGAAGGCAGGGAGATTCTCGGGAGCTACTCCGAAATCTGGCCATACAAAACCAGCTGGGTCAGACCCCAGAAAGAGCAAGTGCCATAAGGGAGGCTTCACTTAAGAACTAAAACCAGCATATTAGCACATGATACATAAAGGATAACGAAAGACATGAGTTAGAGAAAGCAGGGTGATAAACGGTAAGATGACTAACGGACTATTCCGGTAACCAGGTTACAACCCGTAAACCAAACAAGGACCGGGGTTGTAACCCTTCACCTGAACAGAACTTAGTATCTAACCAATTTTCGATAAAGTAAAGCATAAACAAGCATATCCTGAGATAGCCATGTACTGGATCTAGACAAGACTAGACAAGATAGGACTCCATCCATCATTCACGGCTAAGCAAGAGTACGGCTTGATACTTTAACTAACTAGGGTTATCATAAGCTTAATTACTAACAAGATGCGTCGAGATATTCCAACAGCCACAAGCCCTGCAGTCTTAATCCAGGTTATCTGGTCACAAGTTGAGAGAGTTGGATTAGGTGACTTAGAGGTGCAACACATGACAGTGTGCTGAAAATGTGCCCTACTCGACGGCAGGCTACAAGTCCCATTAAAAGCGCCCAGATAACGGGACTGCCTGTAGCTGGGAAATCTCTTCATGAACTACTTGATCACTCTATTCATTATCCTAGTCAGATTCAGTATGAATCCCTGACCGTGGAAATCAGAAATTCATATCCTAGACATGATGTAAGACGAGACATGTAGCTTATACAAGCACAAACATCCACGGTGTCAAGACAAGAGTTACTTAGCAAGTCGGGATAGCCGTCGCAACAGCTTATCAAGATTATGATGTAGGTTTACTTTATCAAGTCAAGAGTGCGTCACAACGGACCACCATCAAGAATTATCATGTTAATTTACTTGTTACTTGTCAAGATTACTTATCATGTCGTGTCAGATTATCATGTCATATTGCTTGTCAAGCTTACATCGTGTTCGTATCGAGTTCATATCAAACGGCGTAAGGATATAAAATGGGTGCAAAAATCATAAAAAGGGGAAAAACTGGAAACATCATACGCCCAAGGGGGAGGGACAAGGGGTACCATGGCCAACAAGTGGCATTAGCCAAGTTGCGCCAGGATAATAGGTTGCGCCCAAGGTCGGGTCAAGTTGCGCCAGAACGAGTCGGGCCAAGTCATGTTGCGCCAGGCACTAGACTGCACGAGGCTAGGTTGCGCCTGGCTCGGGTTGCGCCTGCCTCAGGTTGTGCCGGACTCAGGTTGCGCCTGGCTCAGGTTGCGCCTGGCTCAAGTTGCGCCTGACTCAGGTTGCGCCTGACTCAGGTTGCGCCTGACTCAGGTTGCGCCTAGCTCAGGTTACGCTGCGCTAAGGAGCGCGCGCATTGGGTCAGGCTGCGCCGCGCTAAGGAGCGCGAACATTGGGTCAGGCTGTGCCGTGCTAAGAAGGGCGCGCAACACAGTGGCGCAAGCTAAAAAGCTGTCGCACACTGCTCACTGTCTTCTCCAAATCAGCAGAAATTCCCATAGTTGAACCCATAGCTTCAAAAGTCCATAACTTGGTCAAAATAAGTCCAAATCCAAATTTTCAAAGGTCAAAATTGGATAGAATGAAATTTTCTACAACTTGGAATAATTAGTTTTCAAAAATACCAAGTTTTCATAGATCAAAACCTAGAAAATTATGATAAAGGGCAAAACCTAGATCTACAAAAATCTATCCATCAAAACCAAAAATGACAAGTTCTAAAGAGGCTTAGAACTAGGAAAGGAAGACATTGGAACAATAAAATCCAAGATCCATCATGAAGCAAGTTACACTTGCCTAGAGCTCTTGGGTGTAGGTGGAGAGGAGTAAATGAAGAAGATGGAGAAGTAAATGCAAAATAATAATTGAGGAGAGAGAAGAAGTTGACTTATATAGCAACCCCTCTCATCTCAACCCAAAATAAACCAAACCAAGCCAAGCCAAGTCATGTTGAACCAAGTTGAACCAAATCAAGTCAAGATTTAAACCAAGGCTAAGCTAAGCAAGATAAGTAAAAATATACGGGTCACCTAACAATTGTCAGAAATTCGTATACGTATCCTGAAAATACGTATAACGAAAAACGGGAGTGACAACTCTACCCACCTTACAAGAATTCCGTCCTTAGAATTTAATCAAGGGACTAGAGGTGTCGGGGTGAGCTACACTAATACTGGCAATCCACGACTAGCAGTCAACTAAGCAATCATTCATGCAAGCAATGAAGTAAAAACATAAGGCATAAGGAAGACATTGTACCTTATGAGTCAAACAAGTGTGGATATCACGAGTGAATATCATCCTCACGCTCCCACGTTGACTCACCTAAAGAGTGATGACCCCAAGCAACACGGACTAACTTAATAGTCTTGTTCTTGAGTATCTTCTCCCTTTGGTCCAATATGGATACGGGCCTTTCCTCATACGAAAGGTTGGTACCAACAATCAATTCCGAATGATCAAGGACATGGCTCGGATTCGGGATATACCGTCATAATTGGGATACATGGAAGACATTATGCACCTCACATAACGACGGCAGAAGAGCGAGACGATAGGACACATCACCTACTCATTCTAGAATGTCGAACGGCCCTATATACCTAGGACTAAGCTTTCCCCGTACGCCAAATCGAATGACGCTACGGGTATGCGAGATCCTAAGGAATACGTGGTCGCCGACAGAAAACTCAAGGGGACATCGATGAGAATCGGCCCAATAGCGCTGACGATCTTGTGCAACTCGAAGATGATCTCTGACTTGTCTGACCACCTCGATTGTCTGCGTAATCATCTCTGGATCAAGCATCTGCCTCTCACCGACATCATCCCAAGCTAAAGGTGATCTGTACTTCCTGCCATACAGTGCTTCAAAGGGTGCCATCTCGATACTAGCCTGAAAACTGTTGTTATAGGAGAACTCCACGAGATGAAGGTGATCTTTCCACGAACCACCGAAGTCGAGTGTACATGACCGCAACATATCTTCAAGAGTCTGGATCGTGCGCTCTGACTGACCATCTGTCTGCGGATGATAAGCTAAACTGAACTTGAGTCGAGTCCCCAAGCTCTCTTGAAGACTCCGCTAAAAGTGCGATGTGAATCTTGAATCTCTGTCTGATACAATACTGACTGGTACTCCGTATAATCTGACTATCTGCCTGAGGTACATCTCTGCAATCTGATCCATCGACTGACCAACTCTGAAGGAGAGAAAATGAGCTACCTTCGTGAGACGATCAACTATAACCCATATAGCATCTCTTCCAGCTGGGGATTTAGGTAACCCAGTTACAAAATCCATTGTAATGTGCTCCTATTTCTATTATGGGATCGGTAAAGGTTGAAGAAGTCCAGCTGGTCTCTGATGTTCAGCCTTAACTTGCTGACAAACTAAACAACGAGAGACAAACCGGGCTATCTCCTTCTTCATGCCATTCCACCAGAAATGCTAACGGATGTCTCGGTACATCTTCGTACCGCCGGGATGAATGGAATACTGAGAACTATGAGCCTCTGCCATGATCCCCTGCCTGATATCACCACTGGGTACACAAAGACGCCTTCCATGTCGGAGTGTACCATCTTCATGAATACATAACTCTGGTCTCCGTCCTGCTACACATTCTGCCCTAAGCCGCTGAAGCTTAGAATCTGTTGACTGAGCTAACTTAATCCTCTCAACTATACTGGACTGAACTTGCATGCTGGCCATCAATACCACATTGGTAGGAAGAACTACTTCTATTTCCATCTTCTGAAGGTCTGCTAATAACTCTGGCTGTGCTGTTAGGAAATAAGCTCCTGCTCTTCTGCTCAATGTGTCCGCAACAACATTGGCCTTCCCAGGATGATACTGCAGGTTGATGTCATAATCCATAAGTAGCTCTAGCTATCTTCTCTGACGCATGTTAAGATCCTTCTGGGTAAACACATACTTAAGACTCTTGTGGTCGGTGAAAATCTCCACCCGATCTCCATACAAATAATGCCTCCACAACTTGAGTGCGAAAACCACTGATGCTAATTCCAAGTCATGGGTTGGGTAATTTCTCTCATGATCATGAAGCTGACGTGACGTATAAGCTACTACCTTACTATGCTGCATCAAGACGCATCCCAATCCTCTGCCGGAAGCATCACAATAAACTGAAAATCCTTCCGTCCCATCTGGAAGAGTAAGAATGGGGGCCGTCATCAATCTTCGCTTCAACTTCTCGAATGAACTCTGACACTCTGTTGTCCAAGCAAACTGCATATCCTTGCGGGTCAACTGCGTTAATGGTGCTGAAATCCGGGCAAAGTCTGATACAAACCGTCGGTAATAGCCAGCCAATCCTAGGAAACTCCAAACTTTTGCGACTGTGCTAGGTGCTGGCCACGTCTCTATGGCCAATATCTTCTGGGGTCAACTTCTACTCCACCTCTGGTGATGATGTGACCTAAGTACGAAATGCGATCAAGCCAAAATTCGCATTTACTGAACTTTGCGTACAATTGGTGCTCTCTGAGAATCTGAAGAACTACACGAAGATGCTGCTCATGCTCTGCCTCACTCTGCTGGTGACCAGGGTTCCATTATCAGGCTCTGTAGACTGGACGGGTTGAACTGGGGGCTCTGGATCCCCGGAATGCATGACTCGGGAGGCCGCTCCAGAGTGCTGGGCTTGGTCTCCAGGTGGCTGTTGGTCCGCTGGAGGTGCTCCGCCTTGCTGATCGGTAGGACCAGGAACAATGCCGCTGAAGAAACGACATGAGGAACAATAAGGAAGGACCAAGATAGATCGAGGATATAAACATGTGATCAGGTCAAGATTTCGGAAAAATTAGAAGACACGAGTAGAGATCAAGGACGAGTGCTGATTGAGACATCTATTCAGTAAGACCCTCGCACATCTTGATTTACAAGACCTGCATGGGCCACCACTTAAACCGTGTCACGTCCCGGAACCAGAACACTGGAGAGCGGGGGACAGACACAGCCAGCTACGTACATTGAAGTATAATATACCTCGATATACGGTCACGGCTGTCTAGATGCATGAGGGTTTATCTACAAGCCAACAGTCTCTTATGGTCATGAACAAGCCTAGTGTCTCAATCTCAAGCAAGTAAGTAAATGTTACAAGATGTTAGATCATCAGACATACACAGTAAGGCGTCCCAAAACATTACATATTCAGATGATCATGAAGCTAGTCATACAAAATATGAAGACTAGCAAGAGTTTCAGTCATATATGATCAACCCTAGGATTCGTCAATCATGTTACAGCCCGTAGGCAGACAGTAAGTAAAGTTGCAAACGAGCTAACACTTGCTCGGCGGCTAAACGCCTCAAAAGAATATTTTTTTTACAAGGGAGTGGGAGAGCAAAATAAGAATCCACTCGTTGCCAGGATTGCGTCTAGTGGTCACCATGTGGCTGGAAGGCAGGGAGATCCTCGGGAGCTACTCCGAAATCTGGCCATACAAAACCAGCTGGATCAGACCCCAGAAAGAGCAAGTGCCATAAGAAAGGTTTCACTTAAGAACTAAAACCAGCATATTAGCACATGATACATAAAGGATAACGAAAGACATGAGTTAGAGAAAGCAGGGTGATAAACGGTAAGATGACTAACGGACTATTCCGGTAACCAGGTTACAACCCGTAAACCAAACAAGGACCGGGGTTGTAACCCTTCACCTGAACAGAACTTAGTATCTAACCAATTTTCGATAAAGTAAAGCATAAACAAGCATATCCTGAGATAGCCATGTACTGGATCTAGACAAGACTAGACAAGATAGGACTCCATCCATCATTCACGGCCAAGCAAGAGTACGGCTTGATACTTTAACTAACTAGGGTTATCATAAGCTTAATTACTAACAAGATGCGTCGAGATATTCCAACAGCCACAAGTCCTGCAGTCTTAATCCAGGTTATCCGGTCACAAGTTGAGAGAGTTGGATTAGGTGACTTAGAGGTGCAACACATGACAGTGTGCTGGAAATGTGCCCTACTCGACGGCAGGCTACAAGTCCCATTAAAAGCGCCCAGATAACGGGACTGCCTGTAGCTGGGAAACCTCTTCATGAACTACTTGATCACTCTATTCATTATCCTAGTCAGATTCAGTATGAATCCCTGACCGTGGAAATCAGAAATTCATATCCTAGACATGATGCAAGACGAGACATGTAGCTTATACAAGCACAAACATCCACGGTGTCAAGACAAGAGTTACTTAGCAAGTCGGGATAGCCGTCGCAGCAGCTTTTCAAGATTATGATGTAGGTTTACTTTATCAAGTCAAGAGTGCGTCACAACGGACCACCATCAAGAATTATCATGTTAATTTACTTGTTACTTGTCAAGATTACTTATCATGTCGTGTCAGATTATCATGTCATATTGCTTGTCAAGCTCACATCGTGTTCGTATCGAGTTCATATCAAAAGGCGTAAAGATATAAAATGGGTGCAAAAATCATAAAAAGGGGAAAAATTGGGAACATCATGCGTCCAAGGGGGAGGGGCAAGGGGTACCATGGCCAACAAGTGGCATT
>JANAVB010029217.1:4678402-4823402 GCA_029216955.1 Iris pallida | reverse complement strand
AAGTTAGGGTTAGGGGTACTAACATAACTTTAAGGGTTAAGATTGTTTAAGATAGTGCCACATTTGTACATGAATGAGTAAAATTAAGTGTCAAAATTTTCTACATAAACATGTATAAAATTTGTACATCATGGTTAAAAAAAGTGTGAAGACCATGGTTAAAATTTCTACATAAACATGTATAAAATTTCTACATTATGGTTGAAAATAGTGTCAAGATCATGGCTAAAATTTTCTACGTAAATATGTATAAAATTATTACATTATGGTTAAAAATGGTGTCAAGATTATGGTTAAAATTTTCTACATAAACATGAATGAATAAAATTTTGCAACTTTTTTTTAATTACCTGTTGTGCTCACTTCTTCTTTGCTCTTGCCTCCTCCTCCTCCTCCTTCTTCTTCTTCTTCTTCTTTATTACTCTCCCATCTGTAAGAACTAAACACCCTCATATATCCCTTCCAACCTCCTAGCAATTAAATCCCCTCACAACTCAAAATTGCGCTGTGTCAACCCCTCATCAATTAAATTTCCACCCAACTCGTCAATTCCCTCCAACCTCCCCCCCTCCAACCCACACAAAAAAATCGCACCGTGTCATGCCTAGAATTCTGTTCCGCTCATGAAAACGTCTTTTGGAAGGGTGTTTCCATTATATATATATATATATATATATATATATATATATATATATATATATATATATATATATATATATATATATATATATATATATATATATGTGCGTGTGTGTGTATGTGTGTGTGTGGGGTGGATGTGTGTGTGTGTGTGTCCGCGCGCGTGTGTGTGTTTTGGTATTGGATGTTTAACTGCCCTAAACGCATACAAAACACCCCTTTTCAAGGTGTTTTAATTTTTTTTTCCCCTTCAAAATGTCCTTGATGTCCCAATGTTCTCATCGCAATATTTTGAAACAATATGTTGTAAGCAGAATTTTGATATAAGGGGAATTGGGAATTTGAACCCCATGATCTCACATCTCTACTACTATAAGGGAGCTTTAAAACGGCTCAAGATTGAGCCGTCTAAGCCATATGTATTTCATCAACCATTTCGTTTAAAAAAAAAATTAAGTCTCGTAACCGTACTTATTTTCTCATATAGTTTAAACTAAAATTAAAACATAAAATCCTCATAACTACATGAATATGTATAAATACTAAAATATTTTAGAATTTAAATTATATTTAACCTAACTAAATGATATTATCTAACTAAACACATATCCAAAAGTTTAAAAATATATTTATAATAAATCATAACTAAAAAAATATTCAAATTATATTTAAAATATTCTAACATAATTTAAGTTTTTATATTACAATCATAATGTAATTTTTTATTATTATCTGAAAGTAAGTAGTGAAAGACTCGAAGCTTTCCCTAGTAACCACTGTCCACATTAATGTATGTTTTAAATGCATATAAATTTTGTATGCATACTAATTTTAATGTATTTAAAAAAAAAAAAAATCTGAACCGCCCGCAGGTCAGCCCGGGTTATCTGAGCCAAGCCAAATTTTATTGTTAATAAAAGTAGAACTATATATAATAATAAATAATAAATAATCATAATAAATAAATAAAACAACAAAAGCAACGCTCTTTCATTATAATAACTTACGTCTCTTTTCAACACCATTTGTAGCATTGCAGAAAGGAATGCACATGATGCCAAAATAAGAAACAAAATATTGTAAATATGTATTGAAACAAATAATAATAACAATAAGAAATAAGGGACAAAATATTGCATAAAAAAAAAAAACACTTAATTTAGCTTAATTTAACAAAAGTGTTTCTGTATATCCCAACTATAACCATCACTAGAATAAGAGCTTTCCATGCACATGGAACTCTAAACTGGAGTAACTAAACTGTAATGAGCAACACTAGTAAGAACATAAAGGAAGTGTCTCTGTATATTTAGGCAAACGGAAACAATTCACTCGTATAAGAAACAAAATAACACTTATTTGGACGATGACAACATCTGCATATCTGCATTGACAAGATGCGCCCAAACATTTGTCCTACACTGTATCACAAAATATGAGATGTAAAGTGGTCAAAAAAAAAAAAAATCCCCTCACGGAAAAACTTTTAACTCTTCAATAGCCTAAAGCCGGACTTGCTCCCCTTCAATGATCTACAAATTATATAAAGCCACTGCAGCTAAAAACCAGGACTTTATCTTCCATATCTCCTGGCAACAAACAAGTATATGATCCTTTAAATTTTACCATTTGGCAAAACAGCACTAGCCACTAGCAACGATTTCATGAATTGCATCGCTAATTGCCTGATCATCAGATCGAACCCCAAGTTTCATCGCAACTTGCTTAGGCCCATCCATCCCAAATGATAGTCTGACGAGCACTTTCACGTTTCCTATGAACACACCTGACAACAAACAAGTATGCGACCTCGCATTGCTCGGCACCACCTCAGTTCCCTGCAAGTGAAAAATAACTTTTAATATGGCCTTTCATTAGTATGATGATGGCAAATATTACAGCATGAAGAACTTTCTTGGGCACTATTCAATGTCAAATAAGAGAGAATAGGGGCATCAAGTGATTCAAATCAAATTTGCATTAAGTTACGTAAATTGTTAGATTAACTTCATACTCAGTAGAGTTATGTATGAGAATCAGATTTTCTGGAGATATTGAAAGCAAAATTGGAACTTGGTTCTATCTAACACCTTACTTGAGTTAGGCACCTGTGCCATACTTTAGGAATCTTCCAAACAAAATTGAATTTTTCCTTTTTTTTCTTTTTAAATTTAATACCAGGATTAGTTTGGTTTTCACTTTTCAGTCAAACAACTATCTACTAGAACCAAACTAGAGAAAAATAATTCAGATACATAGAAGTACTAGCGTGTTAAATGGGAAAACTATACTTTTGATCACTGAATGTTTGTCTGACCAAAGTTTTAGTCACTCAAAAATATTTTCCAAAAATTTAGTCACCGAATGTTTGGTCTTCCAAAAAAATGGTCATTCTGTTAAATTGTTGTTTGTTTTATTAACGATTTTTGTTGACATGGCATGTTATGTGCCATGTCAGTCGTTAAGTATGACGTGGCACATCTCCGTGGGCTATTTTTGGGTTTTATTTTGCAAAAAAATTCGTTTGGGTATTAAGTTATGTGCCATTTTCAATGTTTATGACATGATATTTCATTTTTTTTAAATTTAATACCCAAACAATTTTTTTGAAAAATAAAATCCAAAAATAGCCCACGTAAATGTGCTAGGTCATACTTAATGACTGACATGGCACATAACATGCCATGTCAACAAAAAATGTTAATAAAACAAATAACAATTTAACAGAGTGACCATTTTTTTGGATGGCCAAACATTCAGTGACTAAATTTTTGGAAAATATCTTTAAGTGACTAAAACTTTGGTGAGGCAAACATTAAGTGACCAAAAGTATAGTTTTCCCCGTGTTAAATTGCATGGTAAGTACCAAAGGTAAAAGTTTAAGTCTAAAGAGATGAGTTTTAAAATGATTTCGTAGTGGTTTAGAGTGCCTCCAGTAGTCGAACCTCATGTAAACATTGTATAGCATATATGACATAAGCTTCCGCATGAATTGGAGACGAAACACATGGAACAGAAATCCTTTCAATCAACATATTCATACTTATCCACACTTGCAATAAATATGGATAAGAACATCAAAATAATGTTTGGCCCAAGTACTAGAATGTGAAGTTATTTCCTCATTCAGAACCATCAAGTCCAAGAAAGCTCAGAACAAATTTGGGTTACAAAACATTCCAATAGATCTATTTAAAATAGCATAAAAACTGAAGGGTAAAAGATGCAACATTATTTTAAAGTATAGTTGATTATTTGGTAGGTTTTGTTAAGCAGTTTGACTATCTTAGTAAACAACTGACCTCACAGGGTTGCATGCCAAGAATGTTCACAACGGCACGGACAGCCTCAGCTAAGCTCTCTCTTGTACCAAGTCCATACTCATCAATACGCTCACAATCTGCACCCATACTGTCCCAAGCATTTTTGAAATTGGAGACCCCCACCTTCAGCATATAATCTGCTGCCGTAACTTCAAAATCTTCTAGCTGGTATTCATCTTCAACACCTTCATCCTCTGCCTCTCCTGTAGCTGGATCTACCTGAATAAAGAAACAATGATCTTTATGCAAAGTATACCATCACAAAGAAAAGGCCAGCATAACTTAGACTCAATTTCTTAGAGCAGACAAAACTCCTCTTAAGTACCATATATAACGTATATGCACCTATCTTTACATGTGATTTGAGTGCATACTAGTACAACGGGACGGCAATCAGCATGCTGCACCTGAAAAAACCAATCAAGGTCTTTAGGCGCTGTCTTTTGAGGAGGAGAGGCATTCGAGCTCTTATCAGGAGAAATTCCAAGAAGCACCCACAAGGATAATGGGAATCAATGTGAACACAACATAAACTACAAAGAAAACATCAAAAAGAAATACTACAAGAACTGTTCATTAATCTCTTTGCCATTCAGGACCATGCCAATCCTCAGGTCATGGGCCACATGCACTAGAAAATGCTCTAAAAGCAAAGGGACTAAAAATCTGAACAGAGACACAAAGGTCTACACAGGAACATGTATGAAAAAGGAAAAAGAATGAGAGGACTCAGTCCTTATGGAAGTTTAAAACAAAAATAGGATAGCGGTTTTGGTTGTATCGGTTGCAGATTGGCAACTTTCTTTCCATAGAAGTGTCGGATCTTCCAAATTTAGAAACAAAATTCACATCCAGAGATAGATTATACTACGAAAAAAGGGTGAACTTTAGCAACACATATGTCATTATCCTTCGCCTAGTTAACAAAAGAAAGATAAGATTTCCTGGTTCTGTCACAGGGGAAAACCTAGAAAATGCTCCCCATGTATAAGCAATCTTTTGAAATGTTAGACCCAGCAAGAGTTGGAGCAGGACAAAAAAGGTTGTGCAGGATGTGATTCCTGTATAAGAGAAATCCATGTGACCTGACCGTCATAAGTAGTACTTCATGTATAAGAGAAATCCATGTGACTTGACCGTCATAAGTAGTACTTCATGTATAAGAGAAATCCATGCCGGTTCCCACAAACAAAGAAGAAAAGGAGATGATTCTCAGTTTTCATTTTACTGCTCGAGATCTCTACTTATAGCCTGCTTATCCTCCATGTTACTACTTATGTTTTTGGACATGCACTGAGGTCTTAAGTTAGCTTTAAAGACTCGTTGTTGATGTATCAGCATCATCTACTTGTTTATCCATGATTTGCTTTCTGTACAAGAGATCCATGTGACTTGACCGTCATAAGTAGTATCCACCATGCTGGTTCCCAAACAAAGAAGAAAAGGAGATGAATCTCAGTTTTCATTTTACTGCTTGAGATCTCTACTTAAAGCCTGTGTATCCTCCATGTTATTACTTCATGCTTTTGGACATGCACTGAGGTCTTAAGTGTCACGTCCCGCTCCCGTAGGAGCGATCGTCCTCGCTAAGGCATGATGCCGCACGAGCCTAGATTTTGCTCGTGCAAGGCGGGTTCCATAACGGCCGTTTTCAGCGGCTGCGACGGGGTCGTCGCACAGAAGTCCCATGCAGAGACATTGAATAATAGCAGCGAAAATTAGAAAAAAAACACAAGTTATTCAAAGAAGCTCTTTATTGATATTAAAACAAAGGTTACAATGGGGCGCAAGGCCAAGATTACAAATCACTCAAGCTCACTCTTCTCACATTATAAGTCACTCAGCTCTCTCTCATCTCTCAATACATGTCTTGAACCAGCGGATGCTTCAGAAGGCGACGTCCATACATTATGTCCCATATAATTCTTGACTCCATGCGGCCGCACACTTCGAATCGCCAAGGAACTCTGTGCCTCGACGCATCCAAGCGAGCTCCGCGCCACGAGCTTCTACCTGTGCCTGCACATGAAAACTATGTGGGTGTCAGTACTCAACTGTACTGGTGGAATGAGCTCCTCGCCCACCCATACAAAATCGACACGTTTGATTTACTTTGTGCAACATAGTCCCTTCTTATCAATTGTCTTTCTAGTCTTGCCTTAGGATTATTTTAGGACCGACGCCTTGACCTATTTTGTGTCTCTAGACCATCCCGCTCTTGCAACAAAAACGTTAACACATATCTTGCCTTTAGACTCTTCTCGTACCAACAACGTTAACCTATCAAGTCGTGTTTGCCTTGCGACTTAAAATCAGGGACGCAACTACACGGTGAGACTCCATTTCCATGTGACCGTGCTACAAATTCATATTGAGGCCGTGCCTCGCAACTCAGTGTGACTTAACCATATCGCCGCCTCGCGGCCCTTGCTACTTTGATCACCAACTGACCCAATCAAGTCTTGTGGGTTAAGTGTCACTCGACCGACTTTGTCTTGCGGCGTTTCCTGACTTAAACTCAAGACAACTCAAACCAACTTATGCAACTTATATGCCGACAACTCAGGACTCGACGCCACATCTCGTGCCGAAGCACGGTGTCTTCGTTGCAGCCAAATCTTAGGCCCAAACATTGTCTTCTGACCGTGCACGCATTTGACTCGACTCATTGATATAGTGAACTCAATACTCGACTCAATCCAAAGGCATACACGCGGATCGCCGTCCATGCCGACTCATCTATATGAACTAGTCACTAGCGCCCAGCGCTATAATGGACTCCTTTTGTAGCTTTTGATTAGACGGACGCCCCTTGCCAGCGCGAGTAGCGAGCTCCGCTGCAAGTCCCCGCTAACCCGTGCGATCATCCAGCACAGCTACGAATGTCTACCATCGCAACGGTTTCTATGGGTCGCCTGGGTCGCCGTTCGAAAAACAGTTTATTTTACCTTGTACAAGTTGTCCAATGACCATGCAAGACTCGACTCAAACTGACGTCTCACACAGTCAATCTACTTCTAGTGTTACCATCTCTTTCAGGGCCAAGTTCAATACTTCTCACATCTGAGACCTTGCCTCGACGACCCAGTCGCGAGCATTCTTCTCTCTTGCCTCGACGACCCAGTCGCGAGCATTCTTTTTTCTTGTCCTATCATTTCACTCAACTCAAGAACAACTATTTGAAACACTTTCCAAACTCAATGGATCAACCGTGGCACGTGCCTTAAAACACTAAATCCGTGACGTCGTATCTTAAAACCAACTTGAAACTCTATGTGACACCACCTCCCAAGTCATACTCTATATGACAGGCCTTACGATCGTGAGACTATGTGGTTATACCCAGCCATTGAACTCATAGGACCGTGCTTGCCACTACTCCTGATAGCTTAACATAACTTGTCTAACTCACTTTGCAACAACTTGACGAGCAAAGACTGCGTCAAGCCTTGCGTCGTGGGAACGTGCCGTGCACGCGTTTGACTTTGGACAACCAAGCTAATTGGGGTGCCTAGACTTATGCCACAAGCCGTGCAATACAACTTAACCCGTCGGGCAAGCAGAGGCTATGCCACGCCTTGGGCGATGAGACCGTGCATGCTTTATGAAGCATTTGTGCGGGTGACGCCTATGAATTTGGCTAACTCTTAGCTTTGCGGCGAATACCAACTTTCCTTCTCCCAAGCCACGGGACAAAGGATCGAGTGTCATTTTCAAAGCACGCCGTGCACCAACTCTAAACCGACCGTTGGACCTTTCCATATTCTAACTCAATTCGACCCGTCGGAATTATTCCCTTATCTATGTGGATTCGTCTCTTTTATTATCAAGCATACTTGTGCAAGTTGAAAACATACGATTTATTATATGAAGGCTAAGACGAGGCAAGTTCACCGAAACTACCCCACCTGAGCGAGCGGTCGTCTCGACCGAGCGATGTCTCTGAGCAGCCGTTGCAAGGCTAAGTCCGAACGCCGTCGACGTTTCGATTCCTCCGATTGACTGAGCGGGACGGGGCACTACATCATACACCACTCAGAAAAAGTTTCGTCCTCGAAACTGACTGAGTACACTTATCGACTTATAACTCGACTCAACATCCTACGTTTCTCGCACACATTTCTCTTATGCGTTCCTTCAACTCGAGCCACGCTCGTGCTATGGTTACCTTTCTCCTCGAACAACTATATCTCAACATAGGTAACTTACTCTCGTCGCACACACGGACTACTCAGTTCTAGGCAATCCATCCTATCAACCAACATTCAAGTTTGTCTCAATCTATTAATCGCACTACCACCAATCTTTTCCTTGAAACACAATTTCAAAATTATCGACACTTCTCCGTTCCTCTTGTCTCACTTGATTCAACGTATCACTTAGTTGGATCGTGCACGTATTCTGGACGTCCCCAAAATACCTGCATTTCAGCCAAGCCTCGTGATAGAGAATCCGCCATCACCACTCGAGTCGGATCGTGCACATATTCGGACGTCCCTGATATACGTGCATGTCAACCGAGACTCGCGAGTGGTGCCTCCACAAATCCTACCCCTTCGCACTCGGACGTCTGCCTAACCGTTAGGCTATGTCTTTCCGTCAGTATTGGAATCATAGTTCCCAAACAACGATATCAACACTGACCCCATCCTATGGTCAAACAAAGTTGATAGTACGGAATTTTCTACCCAAGCTTGCATCACTCCGATTTCTAAACTTCGAGCATAGATTTCCTACACACATCTCGACATTCGTCGCACGGGGTCCGAGTCATTCAGCAAAGCCATCCTACGATAACTCACATTTCTACCAATTCCTTGACATATCAATATCACTCGTTCATCAAGCCATTTCGCATAGTCTATCTATTCGAACACGTTCGACGTACTCCGCCTATCAATCCTTCCAAGTCAAACACGCTACGACACAATTCATCGCTAAACCATAATTTACATTTCATATTCCCTGTCATTCATCCCAATTCACGTATTCGATCATGAGGTCGTCTAGCTTAACAATATGTCGCGCCCTGATCTCACGCGATTCAGATTATCCACGGTGGGCATGAATCACCATGCACGCTCCCGCGGGGTAATCATCCTCATCGGGACGTAACTCTTGTTTTGTGTCTAGACTAATTCATTCTCGATGCGCGGATTGGACCTACTTAATCCTCAATTTTATTCAATCATCAATCGCAAGTCCAACATCCTCGAATTTTTCTTCGCATCAAACCAACAAGTCGAGACAATCAAAGTTGCCGCGTCCTGATTTTCCGAGTTCGACCATTCCCACGACATGAATCACCATGTCAGCGCTCACGCGGAACGATCACCCCAAATCCGACGCGACGCATGTGCGAGGCTAGAGTTGCGCTCACGCAAGACAAGAATGTCGACGCTGTGGTTATCCATGTAACCATCAAGACACGATTATTTTCATCCAACATTCATCTCAATCCAAATCCTAAGTATATTATCCGTCAGAACGATAACACTTGCACGATCGTCATTCGCCGAGTCAGAGTACCCCCGAGTTATCGCATATCGATCTTTGATACGCCTCAATACCATCGATGACATGCGTAACCTGACGATCTTCCTTTGTAACAAGTTCCGAGTCGTGCGAATGATGCTATCGTCCGACTGGATAATCTCCTCGACATTCAATTCAAGTTCGATTATTATCCCTCAAATCATTCACAACATCAAATTTCTCAAACCCAAATTCGCGTATTGTTCATCCATCTATCTTAAGTCATCGACCAGCGTATTTCTTCAATTCGTATCATTCCTTGCTAACTCAAATCATCGAGCAACATTCAATCCAATCCTTAGAGTCATTGCGTAACTTCAAAATTCAACTTTTCATGCACGCTATCTTCCCATCGTGCTAACTTTTTTCTATACGATCCACCTATCGATTTTCTTTATCAAGTCATCCGTTCGCTACACCTTAACTTTTCCTCGATTTGATTTCACCTACTCAATCATTTTCGCGTTTCATACTTCGCACAATCTTCAATCCCGTGCACGTCCCGTGCGCGTCAATTTCTAAGTTGTTCGAATCAACTCGTCAAATATTAAGACTATAACTTGTTCAACGATACGCAATCTACGGCTTTGCATACACGCGACGCTCGTTGATAGACTCATTGACATCCTGAATCCTCAATCGATCGATCGACATTCCTGAGGCTATCGCATACACCACTCAGGAATGAAGTCATTCAACAAATCCTCAAAACTATCATTTGAATCAAAGTCGACTTCTTCGAATCCCGTTCGAACCATTCCACTAATTCCAAGCACGCTCATCTATATTGCACTGACGTTATCGTCGCTCGATAGCACCCCTATCGATAGTCATCTCACTTTATTCACTCGAGTTCAACACGTTCTAGCTCGAAACATTACGAATCCTGCACTCGACTTTGCTAAGGTCGACACGATCCTTGGTGTATATGTCCAGCCCGACTAAGCTAACCGAGCTTACGCAAACCATCTTTTTGTTTTGTCAAAAACTGTTCTCCTACGTTTTGCAAAATAGATAGACTTATTGTATGGACATCCCGTGGGACATTTGAGAGAGAGCGGACAAACGATAACAACTTGCGGAAGCAACAGAGTTTGCGAAAACAACGAAGTTAAAAAATTCAATCAATAGTCCAATGACGTAAAGCCGTACTCTGATACCATTATGTCACGCCCCGCTCCCGTAGGAGCGATCGTCCTCGCTAAGGTGTGATGTCGCACGAGCCTAGATTTCGCTCGTGCAAGGCGGGTTCCATAACGGCCGATTTCAGCGGCTGCGACGGGGTCGTCGCACAGAAGTCTCATGCAGAGATATTGAATAATAGCAGCGGAAATTAGAACAAAACACAAGTTATTCAAAGAAGCTCTTTATTGATATTGAAACAAAGGTTACAATGGGGCGCAAGGCCAAGATTACAAATCACTCAAGCTCACTCTTCTCACATTACAAGTCACTCAGCTCTCTCTCATCTCTCAATACATGTCTTGAACCAGCGGATGCTTCAGAAGGCGACGTCCATACATTATGTTCCATATAAGTCTTGACTCCATGCGGCCGCACGTTTCGAATCGCCAAGGAACTCCGTGCCTCGACGCATCCAAGCGAGCTCCGCGCCACGAGCTTCTACATGTGCCTGCACATGAAAACTATGTGGGTGTCAGTACTCAACTGTACTGGTGGAATGAGCTCCTCGCCCACCCATACAAAACCGACACGTTTAATTTACTTTGTGCAACATAGTCCCTTCTTATCAATTGTCTTTCTAGTCTTGCCTTAGGATTATTTTAGGACCGACGCCTTGGCCTATTTTGTGTCTCTAGACCATCCCGCTCTTGCAACAACAACGTTAACACATATCTTGCCTTTAGACTCTTCTCGTACCAACAACGTTAACCTATCAAGTCGTGTTTGCCTTACGGCTTAAAATTAGGGACGCAACTACACGGTGAAACTCCATTTCTATGTGACCGTGCTACAAATCCATATTGAGGCCGTGCCTCACAACTCAGTGTGACTTAACCATATCGCCGCCTCGCGGCCCTTGCTACTTTGATCACCAACTGACCCAATCAAGTCTTGTGGGTTAAGTGTCACTCGACCGACTTTGCCTTGCGGCGTTTCCTAACTTAAACTCAAGACAACTCAAACCAACTTACGCAACTTATATGCCGACAACTCAAGACTCGACGCCACATCTCGTGCCGAAGCACAGTGTCTTCGTTGCAGCCAAATCTTAGGCCCAAATATTGTCTTCTGACCGTGCACGCATTTGACTCGACTCATTGATATAGTGAACTCAATACTCGACTCAATCCAAAGGCATACACGCGGATCGCCGTCCATGCCGACTCATCTATATGAACTAGTCACTAGCGCCCAGCGCTATAATGGACTCCTTTTGTAGCTTTTGATTAGACGGACGCCCCTTGCCAGCACGAGTAGCGAGCTCCGCTGCAAGTCCCCGCTAACCCGTGCGGTCATCCAACACAGCTACGAATGTCTACCATCGCAACGGTTCCCATGGGCCGCCTGGGTCGCCGTTCGAGAAACAGTTTATTTTACCTTGTACAAGTTGTCCAATGACCATGCAAGACTCGACTCAAACTGACGTCTCACGCAGTCAATCTACTTCTAGTGTTACCATCTCTTTCAGGGCCAAGTTCAATACTTCTCACATTTGAGACCTTGCCTCGACGACCCAGTCGCGAGTAGTCTTCTCTCTTGCCTCGACGACCCAGTCGCGAGCATTCTTCTTTCTTGCCCTATCATTTCACTCAACTCAAGAACAACTATTTGAATCACTTTCCAAACTCAATGGATCAACCGTGGCCCGTGCCTTAAAACACTAAATCCGTGACGTCGTGTCTTAAACCAACTTGAAACTCTATGTGACACCACCTCCCAAGTCATACTCTATATGACAGGCCTTACGATCGTGAGACTATGTGGTTATACCCAGCCATTGAACTCATAGGACCGTGCTTGCCACTACTCCTGATAGCTTAACATAACTTGCCTAACTCACTTTGCAACAACTTGACGAGCAAAGGCTGCGTCAAGCCTTGCGTCGTGGGAACGTGCCGTGCACGCGTTTGACTTTGGACAACCAAGCTAATTGGGGTGCCTAGACTTATGCCACAAGCCGTGCAATACAACTTAACCCGTCGGGCAAGCAGAGGCTATGCCACGCCTTGGACGATGAGACCGTGCATGTTTTATGAAGCATTTATGCGGGTGACGCCTATGAATTTGGCTAACTCTTAGATTTGCGGCGAATACCAACTTTCCTTCTCCCAAGCCACGGGACAAAGGATCGAGTGTCATTTTCAAAGCACGCCGTGCACCAACTCTAAACCGACCGTTGGACCTTTCCATATTCTAACTCAATTCGATCCGTCGGGATAATTCCCTTATCTATGTGGATTCGTCTCTTTTATTATCAAGCCTACTTGTGCAAGTTGGAAACATGCGATTTATTATGTGAAGGCTAAGACGAGGCAAGTTCATCGAAACTATCCCACCTGAGCGAGCGGTCGCCTCGACCGAGCGATGTCTCTGAGCAGCCGTTGCAAGGCTAAGTCCGAACGCCGTCGGCGTTTCGATTCCTCCGATTGACTGAGCGGGACGGGGCACTACATCAAGTTAGCTTTAAAGACTCACTGTTGATGTCACGTGCCGACCCGGAATCACCCGAATCATCGTCCTCGCAGGGGACGTGATGCCGCACGAGCCTGGAGTTGCGCTCGTGCAAGACAAGATGACAAGTTCTCAAAATGGTTATCTTTGATTTGATATTAGCAAACGGAAGAAAACAGAGTATACGAAACAATTTTTTTTATTGATAATGAACTGAGATTACAAAGGCTTTCAATAGCCCAACTGAATTTGCCAGATTGGCTACAACACTCAAGTTCTCTCTTGCCCACAAAAGATTTCACCGTTCCATACATCATGCCTTATATATCTCGACGGCATCAATCCTGTTACAAGTCCGAGCGTCAATGCGATCGCACGTTTCAAACACTACGGCATTCCATGCCTCTGCGCGATCAAGCGAAGCTTCGCCTCGAGCAATCCATTCCCTGCACCCTGCATGAAAGCTGATGGGGGATCAGTACGTTTATCCTCGCATGTACTGATGAAAAGACCCACTTTCTAAACCGACATTTGGTATTTATGTTGAATCATGCAACTTAGCTTATGATCTTGCTATATTCTCCTTAGGGTCGATTTCATGGCATATTCGAAAGCGGTAAAGCATGTTATCATGACAAGCATGTTATTCGAATTGAATAGGCAAGCAGGCAAGCAATCTCGTGTTTGTTTCGTGGCGCGATTTCTTACCAACATAGACGCACTCGCCCTTGCACCGACGTAAGGTGAATACGCCTATCATCCTTCCCTGTCATGTTATAAGTGCTCTCTATGCAGGATCTATGTGTGCAGGATATATATGTACCCTGCACTTTCGACCCAGGATCTATCTGTGCAAGATATATGTTTACCTTGCACTTTCGACCCATCGTTCCTTAACTATATGAAGGTCATTGGCGTATCCGCGCCAGAATGGACTAAAGATGTTTCTCTTTTTCTTTTCTTTCTTTATTTTTTCTCTTTCTTTTCTTTCTCTTTTCTTTACTCAAATTGGGTAGCCCGGCGCTTCACGGGTTAGGTTGCTATCCCAAACAACCGAAGACATACCATATGCATACCATCTTTTGCGGCTTTTCACATCTATAATCGGTTGCTAGTCGTCTTACAGATGTGTGTCCATCAAAGATTATATCCCTCCTAGGCCGAACGGTCTCGGTGCCCAGGCGCACCCGTTCGAAGGGAACATTCCCGTGCACGGGAGATTATCTCATCATTTCCTCAAGTCCATTCGACCATACAACGCACTATTATTCAAACAACCAAACATAGTCTAGAGTCCGAAACTCAGACTTTGTCATCTCGTATTTCTCCTATTAACTTTCTATGTTCTCACATTCGATTTCATACTTCGTTTCAATGTTCAATGGCATCATACCTCAACTCAATGTTCGTCAACCGAACGACCCGAAGGTCCCGAACACTTTTCGAGGCATCATGTCACATCTGACAGTTCCGTCACCTACATGCCACAACTGTTCTCTTCGCAGCGAAGCCATCTTTTATGATTCTCGTACACGTAGGCACACTTTGACACGATTGTTCTCATTTCTTCGAGTCGTGCATGCGATGCACGCCTCGATACCATAATTTCATGTTCTTAGCCTTAATGTTAAATGTTCGTGGCTTGCACGCTAGGGCGCTCGCCTTCAAAATCTTTCAATGTGCTAGCCTTTCTAACTCGTGCGCGAAGGCACGTTATGGCTCGTGCACGAAGACACTCGCCGAATACAGTTATCTCATGTTCTTGTGGCTTGCGCACCGAGACGCTCGTCTTTGCGATATTCAATGTTCCATAGCGACTCGTGCATTTGATGCACGTTTCATTTCAATTGTTCTAACTAGTGTTCGACACACACTATGATTTATCTTCCGATCAGACCATGCCGGTGGCGCCGATAGGTTAACTTAGCATACAATGATACATTCTTACTTAGGCATGAAAGAGTAAAAAGAAGAGTCAGTCCTCCCACCTTAAACCGATACGCTTTGTTGTTTGTCGAGCCGATGCGGCTCGATTTCATAACTTTGTTGCACGACCAAATCTTCTGACTTAGCCATTCAAGCACTTCTTGTTTCATGGAACTACTCGATCGATTCCGGCCTACTATGCCCAAGTCCCAGCCCGTTGCGAGACAGCGATTTGGGTTTTGCGGACCCGTTGCGAATGAGGCAAAATGTCGACCTCTAACATTTCAGCATAAACGGATATAGCCTGCACATGAAACCAACTAAAATCAATTCTTGCATCGATTCGGACTTGCGTCTTGGGTCGATTTGATTTCTTAGAATCTTCGAGCCGACTCAACGCACTTATCCTTCGAGGCAATGCAGCGCTTCGCATCGATTCAACTCGATGCATTTCTTTGGGACAATGCAACTCTTCGCATCGACTTAGTTCGATGTATTGCTCGGGACAACGTAACTCTCGTATCGATTCGCATCGATACATTTCATTCGGTCAACGCGACTATTTGAGTTAACGTCTCAGCGTAATGCGCCGTACGGAACGGGGCATTACAGAATATACCACTCAAAACAAGGTTCGTCCTCGAACCAAAACCAACACTCCGATTAAGTGTTTTATAGATCGTTTCACGATCTCGTCCCACCAATGTTGTTCAGTTTCACACTATCTTGCAAGCTTTCATTAACTTTCAGTCTTTCCTGCAGCTCAATTTGAATTTTGTATACAACTCGATTTGGATCCGTACATATATTCAAGGCGTCCCAAAGATATATGTATTTCGACCAAGTCTAGTGGTAGCAAATTTGAACAAGCTAACAGGCAAATTTTTAATACTAATGCTTGCTATCTCGTACTCTCGTATCGGACAAAATCTCTAGCGGTCGTTCTTAAAATTTCCATTGTGTATGCATATTCGATGCGCACGCCATTGTCTAATAAGGTCACGACATGCGACGTGATTCAAAATCACATTTCTCGTTTCATATATTTCGTATGGACCATCAATTCTATGCGTCGCGTCGAGCCGTCGCGCATCCGATCGCAACGATCCTCCGCAACGCCTTGCATTCGAAATCGTTGTCCAACTATTTTCGAAGTCTGGCTATGCAACTCATCTCGATACGATTTTCTTTGTTGACTTGCAAATGCATCAACATTCAGGACTACGCCCGCTAGGTTACTTACCTAGACACCGTACTTAAATTCTCCCGACGCAACTTTTAAATTGACATTTCACAAAGTCCACAATCTATCCGACACAAAAGTTTACATCGAGGCGACGGTGCTCAAGACAACAATCGCTTTGACTCAAAGTTTCTACGATGCATCTTACGTTTGATTCCTAACGAGTAGGAATTCACTAGCCAAATTTCTAACTTATCCGTCTTGCAACGTCGAATATAATTTCGATTCACGCAAGCTCAATTGCAAGGTGAATCAATCTAACGACATAACTCGTAAGTCATTCTCTTACCACTCGCGCTCGTGCATAGCACGACTCTCAAAATCGCCTATACTTATCATCAACATGCACCATATTATATTTGTATCGATGCAATTTCATATGCGATATCGCATGGGTCATCTTACGGTCTGCAACATTCAATTTGATTTGGCGGTCAAGTCTTCTAGGGTCAGCTGTCCCGAAGCTACGCTCGATAATTGTGGATCATTAACGAAGGACAGTTACTACGAACCATGCTATATCTTATTTCGGAGCCAAATCACGTTCCGACGATTTCTATGCGACTACCCAATTTCGGACAAAACCATTTCTATCGGCGCAACTAATGCGCAACTATCCTCCGAGTAAAGTCATGCACTACCGTTGATGATTCTGCAATTCACGAAGCATATACTCACATTGAGTTCGAGTCTATCTTATTCGCAGTCGACACACGAGATGCTATACGCATCGAACGATCGTCGATGACTTATAGTCTCGTCTTGATCAATCACAAAGTTCATGATCAACCAGTTCGTTCATTCTCGTATTGTTATTTACAAAATTTTAATAGCGCGAGGCACACTACATTTTGTATTCTCACCTCGTGCTTATGTTTCCTTACGTATCGATCTCGATACCTCGTATCAATTTCGATGGCGTAAGGGTCAACTTTGAATCTGTTTCAACGTCGACAACTTGCATTGCATACGTCCAAGTTCTCCACAAACATTTTCGTACGTCTCGAATCGTTTCTCGATTCGTTGCATTCCGTTATACTTCGATCGCGTAACCAAGTTGCCGATTTTTCGACGTGCCCTCGAGTCATGCAATCTTGCCCTCTAAGTTTCATATGATTTCGTCGTGCTCACAGTGAGTCTCATCTCGACATAACCTACTATCTTTCTTAGGCGCGGCTATCCGAATCAACCAATGTTTTTATCGAAATCGCAAGTCGTGCAATTCGATTACACTTTGCGTCGGCTAACATTTCTATCGAGATCGCAAGTCGTGCGATTCGATTATAATTTGTATCGCCCAACATTTTCATCGAGATCGCAAGTCGTGCGACTCGTTTATAACTTCAAGTTTCCTATCGGATCAATCCGATCATTGCCTCAAGGCATAATCGTTTTGTTAGTCTCGATCGTCCGACCAACTTATAATTTTCGTCTGACGTATCATTCATTGATACGAGTCCCGTCTTATCGTCCCAACCGATTTTTAGAGAATACTTGCATCAACATACCGTCATACAAATTTTCAATCGAGTCTCGATACTCTCCCATCCGTTGCGGACAATCCTTCCGCAAATTACACAATGTGTCGATGGAATCCATCGCACAAGTGGTATTGAATATACCACTCAGAAACGAGTCATTCATTGCATAGGTGGTATCATATACCACTCAGAAATCAAGTTATTTCCCTCGCATCATACTCGGTATGAACCAATAATCTATTCCGATTCACAATTTCTGCAGTGATCGTGCTTGATCACAACCGTAACTTTGATTAATCAAAATCCGACATAATTCGGCTAATGTGTACATTCGCCAATACAAGTTCAGTTCGGTGCGCTGCCGAACGATTCGTTTCTATCGATTTATGACTTTTGCTTCCATCCGTTGCATCTCGTGCAACGATTCATTTTCGATATCCGTTGCACTCCGTACAGCGATTTTACTTTGACACGCATTGCACCACGTGCAACGATTTTACTTTCGACACGTATTGCACAACGTGCAACATTTTCTTTCTGATATGCGTTGCACTTTGTGCAATGATTCATTTCCGATAACCATTGCATCTCGTGCAAGTATTTATCTGTGACATTCAAAGCCAATGCTTGAATCCGTTCAACACATTTGATATCAACTTTTATTATCCTTGCACGCATCATTCACACTTCAACTCGTTGCAATTTGATACAACAACATTTTATTTCACTCGTTACACTTCATGCAACTTATTATTTCTCTCGTTCAACTTTGTTGCATTGCAACATCGAACATCTCATTTCACATTTTTTTAACTTGTTGCACTTGCAGCAACAAATATCTCAATTCACATCTCACGATTTGTTGCACTTGCAGCAACAAATATTTCACGGCTCGTTGCACTCAATGCAATAAACCTTTCGCGACTTTCTTAGCAAACATCATGTAATTTCTAAAAGACATGCGGCAAAATTACACGATTTGTATTAGACTTATTGTATGGAACATCCAGTGCGACATCGATAGTCAAGAGTGATTCGATTGGTGGTGGACAACTCTTTAGAATTGAAACAAAGCAAGCGTCCTGAGGAAATTGAGCCTAGAACTCTGATACCAATTTTTCACGACCCGACCCGGAATCACCCGAATCATCGTCCTCGCAGGGGGCGTGATGCCGCACGAGCCTGGAGTTGCGCTCGTGCAAGGCAAGATGACAAGTTCTCAAAATGGTTATCTTTGATTTAATATTAGCAAACGGAAGAAAATAGAGTATACGAAACAATTCTCTTTATTGATAATGAACTGAGATTACAAAGGCTTTCAATAGCCCAACTGAATTTGCCAGATTGGCTACAACACTCAAGTTCTCTCTTGCCCACAAAAGATTTTACCGTTCCATACATCATGCCTTCTATATCTCGGCCGCATCAATCATGTTGCAAGTCCGAGCGTCAATGCGATCGCATGCTTCAAACGCTACGACATTTCATACCTCTGCGCGATCAAGCGAAGCTTCGCCGCGAGCAATCCATTCCATGCACCATGCATGTAAGCTAGTGGGGGATCAGTACGTTCGTCCTCGCATGTACTGATGAAAAGACCAACTTTCTAAACTGACATTTAGTATTTATGTTGAATCATGCAACTTTGCTTATGATCTTGCTATATTCTCCTTAGGGTCGATTTCATGGCATATTCGAAAGTGGTAAAGCATGTTATTCGAATTGAATAGGCAAGCAGGCAAGCAATTTCGTGTTTGTTTCGTGGCGCGACTTCTTACCAACATAGACGCACTCGCCCTTGCACCGACGTAAGGTGAATACGCCTATCATCCTTCCCTGTCATGTTATAAGTGCTCTCTATGTAGGATCTATGTGTGCAGGATATATGTGTACCCTGCACTTTCGACCCAGGATCTATCTGTGCAGGATATATGTTTACCTTGCACTTTCGACCCATCGTTCCTTAACTATATGAAGGTCATTGGCGTATCCGCGCCAGAATGGACTAAAGGTGTTTCTCTTTTTCTTTTCTTTCTTTATTTTCTCTCTTTATTTTCTTTATTTTCTTTCTCTCTTTTCTTTACTCAAATTGGGTAGCCCGACGCTTCACGGGTTGGGTTGCTATCCCAAACAACCGAAGACATACCGTATGCATACCATCTTTTGCGGCTTTTCACATCTATAACCGGTTGCAAGTCGTCTTACAGATGTGCGTCCATCAAAGATTATATTCCTCCTAGGCCGAACGGTCCCGGTGCCCCGGCGCACCCGTTCGAAGGGAACATTTCCGTGCACGGGAGATTATCTCATCATTTCCTCAAGTCCATTCGACCATGCAACGCACTATGATTCAAACAACCAAACATAGTCTTGAGTCCGAGACTCAGACTTTATCATCTCGTATTTCTCCTATTAACTTTCTATGTTCTCACATTCGATTTCATACTTCGTTTCAATGTTCAATGGCATCATGCCTCAACTCAATGTTCGTCAACTGAACGACCCGAAGGTCCCGAACACTTTTCGAGGCATTATGTCACATCTGACAGTTCCGTCACCTACATGCCACAACTATTCTCTTCGCAACGAAGCCATCTTTTATGATTCTCGTGCACGTAGGCACGCTTTGACACGATTGTTCTCATTTTTTCGAGTCGCGCATGCGATGCACGCCTCGATACCATAATTTCATGTTCTTAGCCTTAATGTTAAATGTTCGTGGCTTGCACGCTAGGGCGTTCGCCTTCAAAATCTTTCAATGTGCTAGCCTTTCTAACTCGTGCACGAAGGCACGGAATGGCTCGTGCACGAAGGCACTCGCCGAATACATTTATCCCATGTTCTTGTGGCTTGCGCACCGAGGCGCTCGCCTTTGCGATATCCAATGTTCCATAGCGACTCGTGCATTTGATGCACGTTTCATTTCAATTGTTCTAACTAGTGTTCGACACACACTATGATTTATCTTCCGATCGGACCACGCCCGTGGCGTCGATAGGTTAACTTAGCATACAATGATATATTCTTACTTAGGCATGAAGGAGTAAAAAGAAGAGTCAATCCTCCCTGTAGTGCCCCGTCCCTACATCATGCCCCGTTCTCTGTCCACGGGGTGCGCGAGAAAGGAACACTGTCGCTATCGACTCGGTCGGGATCGGGATCGATCGAACGGGAACGGTTGAACTAAGATCCATTCCCCGTTATGGAATGGCTTCTTCGGAACCAAGTCCCATATTCAGCGGGTTGCGCCTCAAGGATTGGCTCAGCGGCTGGGTCGGGAAAGACCTCCCGTTGCTCTGCTTTTTACGCCGCTTGCGTTGGTTTTGGCTTTGTTTTCTGAATGCGTTTTCGTGAATGTTTTCGATGGTTTTCATGGCTTGCATTTCGAACTCGCATTTCCTATCGAACTTCTTGAATAATATAGTGTTCTAATCGGTTGCTTGTGCGATTTCAGGTAATCGCGTAGGCGACGTCTAGCGCGACCAACAAGTTCTCTTGCCGGAAGTAAACTCAAGGTGAGTGGCTGACCCTTCTCTTCTCGACCCCCTTCTTAGGCAAAATCGATAGTGTTTTTGCGAATGAAAGAATAAATGCAAGGGCACGGACACGGTAAAATGATCATGTTTTCAAAGAGAATGTAGGCTATACCTTAATAACTAAATTTGTTGTTGCACGGTCAAGGACAACTTGTCGACAAGGTGATAGTTTCCTCGAGCGGCAACCCGAGGCCACGAGACCGTTTCGGCCTAGGAGGAAACATGGTATAGTTGTGCTGGATGATAGCACGGGTTAAACGGGAACTTGCAAATGGGGCTTGCTACCCGCGTTGGAAGGACCCCGATTAACGAAGCTATACGTCCAGGATGACTTGTTATGTCAGTGACCAATCACACGTGATATTGCACTTGATATGAAAATGATAACAATTGACAGGGAAGAACATGGTAAGTTTCATAAGGCGCGGCGCGGTCCGCCGCGGGTAAGTTTCAACGTAAATTTCATTATGCTTGTCATATGCTTTGCTGAAATTCATTAGGATGGTTAGAAACATTCATACATTAAGTCACATAAACTCTTCAACCAAATGAGAGCTTGGAACTTAAATAGCCACGCACCAGTACAAAGTGTAATGTACTGATCCTCGCTCTCCACGCAGGTACCCCGAACCACGAAGGGCGTGCCGCTTAAAGCTCAAGGCGGCGTGGACACTTTTGAAACCTCGTCCGTGTATTGAAGGCTTGTTTTCTGGATCCTTTTGAAGACCCCGCACTCGGTCCAAAAAGAAGATGACGACTCGACTCACCTCGATAGCAGGTGGAAAGTGTTATGTTTTGCTTGTAAAAAGGGATGTAATGTATGAAACGACTATCTCATCAGCGTTCGTTTTGTAAGTCGAGTCATGTTGTAGCCCGCGCGGCAATGATTGTAATGGAGTCAATGTAAATGAAGTTTTATTATCAATGAAAAGTTTACTTCTATTTCAAATGTGTCAATCAATTATCTCTGCGTACTCTAACTTGATGTTGTGTTTCGGATAACCTTATGATTATGCCTTGTGCGATCGCAACTTAGGTTCGCACGGCATCACGCCCGGGGGACGACTATCGATTCTACGGAATCGGGACGTGACATAATGGTATCAGAGCACGGCTTTACATCCTTTGGCCTCGCTCTAGAGTTCCAAACCTTTGACCTCGCATCGATGAGATAAATTGTTCCATACAATGAGTCCGTAATAATTTGAGACTGATGTGTTTGCCTTCGTATTACAGAAGTGCCGGAACCCACGGCCGAGCAAGAGCAGAGCGCTTCTAGCGGCTTTAGTAGTTCGCGTCGTTCGCGGGCCGGACCTTCTAACAGTACCATCGAAAGGATGCTGCGCATGATGGAGGCGCAGCGGAACCAGTCCGAGACCAGACATCAACAGACAGAGGCACGACAGGTCCAGTTCGAAGCTCGCTTCGACGCATAAGCTAAGCTGCAACAAAAGCAGCTAGGTACTCTGCAGCAGATCGTCCAGACGATTGTGGTCAACGGAAATTCTGTGACTGTGCCTACCGTCACCGCACCTACTGCCACCGTGCCGACGGTCCAACCCATTGAAGTCGACACGGAGGAGCCCGAGCGTCAACCGGCGGCACCGAAAAAGTACAACTTTGAAGTGTCTGAATTCAAGAAAGCGTGCCTCACTTCCTTCAGCGGCACCGAAGGCCCTTCTATGGCAATCGATTGGTTGGAAGAGCTGGAAGATCACTTCGAGCTCCTCGGCATTGAAGAATCAAAGCAAGTCGCATGCGCACAACTTCAACTACGGTTGAACGCGCACGACTGGTGGGTCGTGCACAAGCGAACGATCCGACGCGACAACAACTCAGTGCCGATCTCTTGGACCACGTTCCGTAAAGCCTTTGAAGTCGAGTACCTTCCCTCCGCCGTCTGTCAAGAGAAGGAGAATGAATTCATGCAGTTGAGGCAGGAAAACCGGACAGTAGAACAGTACGCCGCAGAATTCAACAAGTTGTCCAAATTTGCTAGTGCGTTTCTGCCTACAGAGGAGTGCCGTGTGCGACGGTTCGAAGTAGGTCTGCGACGCTCTATCGGTGCGCATGTCGGGGTCCCAGAGTACAAGACCACGGACGATGCTCTAAATCATGCTCTCCGTCTTGAGAGCCAATACCCTCCTGTTGTTGCAGACTTTGTGCGCAATTCCAATCACAAACGTCCTAGCTATACGGGAGGCAACAACTGCACATCAAAGCGTCCAAACCACGGCGGCTACCAGGGAAACAACCCACGACCCCGCTGTGCCAAGTGCAGCTCCGTTGGACACACCACCGACAAGTGCTTCGTCAGCGAAGGAGGATGTTACTTTTGCGGAGAAAGGGGCCACCGAGCTCAAAATTGCAAGGCAAAAAGACAACAACGCAACGTCCCGCCACAACAAAACCTTCAAGAGAATCGAGGACAGGCGTCCTGACCTCCTCAGCCCACTCAACCCAACAACCAAGACCGACGGCCTAATGCTCAGGGGCGTGTCTTTGCTCTGACTCGAGACGAGGCGTTCGCTTCCGACACTGTCGTGACAGGTATATTGAGTTTCAATAATGTACCTGCTCGTGTGTTATTTGATTCAGGCGCTTCGCATACTTTCATATCGGCGGACTTCGCCGCCGAGCACAAATTTCTTGTAATGTCGTTAGACCTGGATCTTAGCGTAAGTATGCCTTTGGGCGTGCCACTACTCACAAACTTATCCTGCGGGGGAGGAACCATATGTATTGGGGGTCAAAAGATCGGTCTTGATGCGATAGTTCTAGATATGAAGGACTTCGACATCATACTGGACATGGATTGGCTCGGTCCTTGCAACGCCACAATCGACTGCGCAGGAAAGAGGGTCACCTTACGCATACCTGGAGTGCCCGAATTCTGCTATTCGTGTGGTGAAGTATCGCTGTCCTGCATGGTGATCTCGGCGATTTCTGCTCGAAAGCTGCTTCATTCCGGATGCGAAGGCTACTTGGCGTCCGTTCGTGACATGAGATAGGATGGTGCAAACGCGGGTCGGACCGACGTTGTGGCGGAATTCCCAGACGTGTTCCCGGACGAGCTACCTGGCATGCCGCCCGATCGGGAGATAGAGTTTATCATCGACACATTCTCTGACACCCGGCCGATCTCGAAAGCTCCGTACAGGATGGCCCCTGCAGAATTGAAAGAACTGAAGGCACAACTACAGGAATTACTTGACAAAGGGTTCATCCGTCCGAGTGTCTCGCCGTGGGGTGCGCCCGTGCTATTCGTGAAGAAGAAGGATGGATCGATGCGGCTCTGCATCGACTATCGGGAATTGAATAAAGCCACCGTCCGGAACAAATATCCCCTGCGCCGCATCGACGACTTGTTTGACCAGCTCCAAGGTGCAACGGTGTTTTCGAAGATTGATCTGCGATCGGGTTATCACCAACTCAAGGTCAAGCCAGATGACGTGCCGAAGTCTGCCTTCCGCACTCGCTACGGCCACTACGAGTTCTTGGTAATGCCGTTCGGTCTGACAAATGTCCCTGCCATCTTTATGGATCTAATGAATCGGGTGTTCCGTCCGTTCGTTGACAAATTCGTAGTAGTCTTCATCAACGACATCCTCGTCTACTCGAAGGATCGAGCGCAACATGTAGAGCATCTGCGCACGGTACTCCAAACCCTTCGAGAGAATCAGTTGTATGCGAAGATGAGTAAGTGCGAATTCTGGCTGAACAACGTCTCATTCCTTGGGCACATCATCTCCGCCGCGGGCGTCGCAGTCGATCCGAAGAAAGTCGAGGCTGTAATACCCCGCTCCGCACGGTGCATTATGGTGAGTCGTTGACTCGAAGAGTTGCGTTGACCCGATGAAGTATCGATGCGAATCGATGCAAGAGTTACGTTGGCCAAAGGTAAGCTTTGAGTCGATTGGAATCTATGAATCGAATCGATGCAAAGAATAAGTCCCGTTTGAAGCAAGTGCTGATTTTAGTTGATCTGGTGTGCAGGCTATGCTTTTACGCTGGACGATAAGAGGTCGACATTTTGCCTTATTCAGTGAAGTGTCCACGAAACCAAATCGTGGCCTTGCAACGGATTGTGGCATGGGCACAATAGGCAAAATCAACCGAGTAGTTCAAAAGAATGGCTAAGTCCGAGAGTTAGCTATGCGACCAAGATATGGAATCGAGCCGCTTCAGCTCGGCGAAAAAACAAGGCGTATCGGCTTAAGGTGGACGGGTTCTTGACTCTCTCTCCCTATTCCTTCACGTCTAATAAAATATATCCTTGTATGCGTGCGTAAGTTACCATTAAGTAAGCGAGCGTGGCTCGAACGGTTACGGGTCTAAGTATATGTTGAACATTAAGATAGAACATTGAACACTAAGTCTAAAACATTGATTATGGCGTTAAGCGTGCCCTCATGCACGAAAGCTACGAAATGACTAAGTAACAACGGAACCACGGTTATGTGAATAACTTATGAATGGAACGCGTTGAGCATGAGTACGAGATGTCTAAGCCGTTGAGCGTCGTGCATCAATACGGATGTGTTGGGACATAACGCCGAAGGAACTTGAGATACAGATGGATATGTTTATGTTTATGGAACGTGAGATTGGTTGGATGGTATGACTTGTATGCTATGGCGCGTATTGCATGATCAATGGACTCGGATGGCCCGTGCACGGGTGCGGCTTCCCTCGGACGGTTACGACCGGGGCACCGGGACCGTTCGACCTAGGAGAAAATTATGTATGGTATTTATGGTGCACATCATTCGGACGGGTTGCGACCGTCCAGTGCTGTGATAAGGTATGATATCAGTAAGTTTGGGATCCTTCGAATATTGGGCTAGCAACCCGTATCGAAGTGATCATAGGCTTACACATAAGAGATGCCAAGTCCATTACGGTGCGAAACACCGTGACCTTCATATAGTTAGGGCCGGTGGGCTGAGATTAGAGTTGGGTGCAGGCGCAGGGCCTGCTACCCTTATGCATATGGCTATGTTTATGGTTGGTTGCGTGAATAGTATGATCTCTTATGTTAAGTTCAAACCATTGCAGGCTAGGCAAAAAGGGGACGGAGAGGAGCACGCACTATATTTATATTCATATTATGGCTAACTGTATCTGCCGCAGGGACACGGTATCGGACACATTTATGATAAGTTGCTATGCATGAATATTGCCATGAAATTGATCCTAAGGCTAAATAGAAAGATCACAAATCAAGATGCATGTTTCACTAAAGATACTTAGTGTTTGGTTTGGGTGTGAGCGGGTCTTGATCAGTGCGAAGCGAGGACGAAAGCACTAATCCCCCACTAGTTTGCCTGCAGGTTCAGGTATGTTCGGCTCGGGACGGAGCTTGACTTGGACGTGCCGAGGCATGGAGTCATTGGCGTTCAAGAGGAGCTACCGCATAGGCGTTCGGACTTGCGACATGGAGATGTTCGGCCGAAGACTACTTGTTGGCTATAAAGAGGCATAATGTATGGAACAATGTAATCCTTTGTGAGCTAGAGAGATCATGAGCGTTGTAGCCAATTGGCATATATGTTGGGCTATTCAGAGCCTTTGTAATCTGCAGTTTGTTATTAATAAAAGAGATTCTTATGTTATACTTTGTTTCCTTCCGCTGCTTATGTTATCAATTTGAGATAAACACTATGTGAACATGTTATCTTGCCTTGCACGAGCGCAACTCCAGGCTCGTACGGCATCACGCCCCAGCGAGGACGATGATTCGGGTGAAATCTAGCGAGGACGAGCGATTTTTCGGATAGGGGCGTGACAAGTTGGTATCAGAGCGGTTCCATCCTCTGGACCGTGCATGAATCTCTTTGACCCTCAGTTGCTTCGCTATCGAATTCAGTTGACTCTAAGTTGTTTCCGCAACCGCATGGCTCATGGATCTGCTCGACGCTACATTGGATGTTCCATACAATAAGTCTATATTAAGTGCGTACGTCTGCCACAAGTATGTCGAGACTATCACGCTCTCTCCGAGTGCCATCGGAGAATGTTGGTTGCACGAAGTGCAACGAGTTATGGAATGTTGGTCGCACGAAGTGCAACGAATATGGTAATGTTGGTTGCACGAAGTGCAATGATATACGTATTATTTATCGCACGAAATGCGAGAAGTTATGTGTTGTTGGTCGCACGAAGTGCGAGGAGATATGTGTTGTTGGTTGCACCAAGTGCAACGGGTCGATATGTGAGGCGATGCGTGTTATGTTGCTATGCGAACGGTTATGTGTTGTCGGTTGCACGGAGTGCAGCAAGTCGTGAATCGTTCGTTGCTTCAGTGCAACGAGTCGATATGGTATGATGCGTGTTGTATGGCTATGCGTATGGATAGCAATATGTCGAACGGGATTGTGACCTTAAGTATCAAGAGTAAATTGTTGCACGAGTTGCAATAAGCGAGATTGGAAAATCGTGGATGTGATAGTAACGAATCGAGTTGGTCGCTAAGTCAAACTTGAGTAGGCGAACTTGTAAGTTGGCCGCATGGAATCGAGTTTCGAAGTGGGCAAACGTTTATGTTGGCCGAATGTTGCGTTGAGCTTTGAGTAAGCGGATGTTGCGTGCGTGATCGATATGATCGCCAAGGTACGGTTAGATTGAATGAATGACAAACTTGAGCGAACGATAGGGCATGTTGGCCCAGTCGTTGTGCCAACTCGAGTAAGAAGAACGCTAGAGCTGGGATCAAGAAAGATCGCCATACGGGATAGTTGATTGGAAATAGATGTTGGACCTATGCGGAGTGTAAAGTTCAGTGATGACACGATTTCGAGTGGTATATGCAATACCACTTGTGCGATCAGTGTAGCGAAGTATTGTATCTATAAAGATAGGCTCGATTCTAAGTGGTATATGGAATACCACTTAGCGATAGCTATGTTAAGCCGTTTGTGACTTGCAGTAGAATGCATCAATACGAATGTGTTGATTACGATAGGTTTGTTCCCAACGGACGGAGTAGTAACGAGACTCTAGTGGGAATGACTCGATAGAAGTCGAGGCAAGTATGCTTCGATGAATTAAGTTGAACGATTATGCGTGAAGTCGTACCTATGGATGATACGTCGGACGAGGATTCGTTAAGTGTAAGTCGAACAATAGGCTGAGCATAGTGAAGGAATGTTGCATTGAGGAAATAGTCGACTCGGTCGAATTTACGTTGAGTAGGTACGAAGAAATCGTGTGAACGAATTTGGGTTAGCGCGATGAGTCGGTAGCACGATTGGAAGTGCGAATTAGCGATATGAGAATGGATATGTGAATTGGAAATTGTATCACAATGATGGTAGTTAGTTACATCTGAATGAATCTTGATGTGCGCAAGACTTGATTCGTATTCGAGTTCGGATAATGGCAATGATTGCAACGAGTTTGAGCTTATGAGAGAGGAAGATGTTCAAGTTATGCATGTCGACGATGGTATTGAGGCGTATCAAAGACGATATGCAATAACTCGGGGATACTCTGATCGAATGAACGAAAATTATGTTGAGCATTGTTGTTGGATGAATAAGATGCAAAGTTAAGTTGATGTTGATTTGGATGACAATGATAGGAATGCTTCAGAGAATTTGAGAATGGATGGATATTATTTGGATGAAAACGAAAGTGTCTTAATTGTTTCGAGGATAACCACAATGTTGACATTCTTGTCTTATGCGATTGCAACTCCAGCATCGCACATGCGTCACGCCAAATTAGGGCGATCATTCCGCGTAAGCGCTGGTACGGTGATTCATACAGCGGGGATGATCAAACTTACAAGGCATGGCAAATTGAATTTGACTTGTGGTTTGATGCGAAAGTTGTTCGAGGATGGTTTTGATGAGTATGGAATTTGTCGAACTATGATCATGGATAGGTAAACTCGGACCTGAGGCGAGTAGATGTCAATACGACTAGCAAAAATAGTCGACGGTAGTGTATGAGTGATTCGAGTAGTAAACGGTGCATCAGTTGCGTTGGGGATAGATTGCGGATTGGTAAAGTATGTCGGATTGGGTAAAGTCCCATAGGAAATGTCAGGAATTGATTTGGCTCCGCAATAGGATATAGTATGGTTCGTAGTAACTGTCCCTCGTTGATGATCTTCAATTATCGAGCGTAGTTTCAGGGCAGCTGACCCTAGAAGACTTGACCGCCAAATCAAGTGAATGTGGGAAACCATAGGATGACCCTAAAGAAGTCGCATAAGAAATTTTGTTTAGGATAAGGAATGATGTAGTGCATGTTGAGGATAAGTCTAAGCGAGTGAGTATCGTGTTTCGAAAGTTAGCGAGTAGCCTTCGACTAGAACGATATGTTCAGAAAAGGAAAATTATGATCGATCGAATAAGTATGCAAATAGACTTGGTTGGTCGATGATCGAATAGATGTTGAGGAACGTACTTAGCATAGGGATGCGGTAAGGCGATTGCAAGAATTCTGCAATACGCGAGAGCGACGGATAGTAGAACGACCCTAAGAGTTGTGTCGTAGATCAGTTTGAGTAACGGTTAGGCTATGTGTGTTGAGCGCACGATTTATGTTATGGAACGAACTAGTCGGGATTGATTCGAAATTGAGTAAAGGATTCGTACTCGGTCGAGAATCAGGGATGAGCGTATCGTAAGAGACCTTGGGTCGGAAAGATTGTTGCCTTTGAGCATCATAGACTCAAGTTGACCTCTTGTGTCGGGAGAGTGCGAGCATGATGTCTGGATAAGTTACCTAGCGGGGGTAGCCCCAGACCCGATGCGTAGATGATACGAGAACGTGGATCATGATGGAATAGGTGTGTGCGAGACTTAGTGCGAATGGTAGGCAAGGAAATTTGAGACATGTTGGACTTAGTCCATGTCGTTAAGGCCAAATGTTACGAACGACTAGATGAAAGACTTGAGTTATGCGAGAGATAGAAACGATTGGGGGCGTAGGCGTTGTGGAGAATTGTTGCGATCGGATGCGCAATGACTTGATGCAACGTGAGTGTTAGGTGGCCAGCGAGAAACTTATGAGATCGAACTAATAGCCTTGAGTTAAGTATGTGCAGAGATGTTTGGAAGATGATCGCATGTTATGGGATAATGCATACGAGAAGTATTTTGAGAATATGCGCTAAGATTTGACTAAGTCGAGTACGGAATGATTGGTGCTTGAGGATTTAAGTTGAGCTTGTTAGCTGTCCCGATATCCTACAACAGAGCTTGGCTAAAATGCATATATTGGTGGGACGCCTAAAATATGTGTATGATCCAAACTAAGTTGTATGATTCCAACGATAGTAGCACGAGATCGTGAAACGATCTAGCGAGGAACTTGGATTTAAGTGTTGGTTTCGGTTCGAGGACGAACCTTGTTTTGAGTGGTATATTATGTAATGCCCCGCTCCGCACGGTGCATTATGGTGAGTCGTTGACTCGAAGAGTTGCGTTGACCCGATGAAGTATCGATGCAAATCGATGCAAGAGTTACGTTGGCCAAAGGTAAGCTTTGAGTCGATTGGAATCTATGAATCGAATCGATGCAAAGGATAAGTCCCGTTTAAAGTAAGTGTTGATTTTAGTTGATCTGGTGTGCAGGCTATGCTTTTACGCTGGACGATAAGAGGTCGGCATTTTACCTTATTCAGTGAAGTGTCCGCGAAACCAAATCGTGGCCTTGCAACGGATTGTGGCATGGACACGATAGGCAGAATCAACCGAGTAGTTCAAAGGAATGGCTAAGTCTGAGAGTTAGCTATGCGACCAAGATATGGAATCGAGCCGCTTCAGCTCGGCGAAATGACAAGGCGTATCGGCTTAAGGTGGGCGGGCTCTTGACTCTCTCTCCCTATTCCTACACGTCTAATAAAATATATCCTTGTATGCGTGCGTAAGTTACCATTAAGTAAGCGAGCGTGGCTCGAACGGTTACGGGTCTAAGTATATGTTGAACATTAAGATAGAACATTGAACACTAAGTCTAGAACATTGATTATGGCGTTAAGCGTGCCCTCGTGCACGAAAGCTACGAAATAACTAAGTAACAACGGAACCACGGTTATGTGAATAACTTATGAATGGAACGCGTTGAGTATAAGTACGAGATGTCTAAGCCGTTGAGCGTCGTACATCAATACGGATGTGTTGGGGCATAACGCCGAAGGAACTTGAGATAGAGATGGATATGTTTATGGAACGTGAGATTGGTTGGATGGTATGACTTGTATGCTATGGCGCGTATTGCATGGTCAATGGACTCGGATGGCCCGTGCACAGGTGCGGCTTCCCTCGGACGGTTACGACCGGGACACCGGGACCGTTCGGCCTAGGAGAAAATTATGTATGGTATTTATGGTACACATCATTCGGACGGGTTGCGATCGTCCAGTGCTGTGATAAGCTATGATATCAGTAAGTTTGGGATCCTTCGAATATTGGGCTAGCAACCCGTATCGAAGTGATCATAGGCTTACACATAAGAGATGCCAAGTCCATTACGGTGCGAAACACAGTGACCTTCATATAGTTAGGGCCGGTGGGCTGAGATTAGAGTTGGGTGCAGGCGCAGGGCCTGCTACCCTTATGCATATGGCTATGTTTATGGTTGGTTGCGTGAATAGTGTGATCTCTTATGTTAAGTTTTAACAATTGCAGGCTAGGCAAAAAGGGGACGGAGAGGAGCACGCACTATGTTTATATTCATATTATGGCTAACTGTATCTGTCGCAGGGACACGGTATCGGACACATTTATGATAAGTTGCTATGCATGAATATTGCCATAAAATTGATCCTAAGGCTAAATAGAAAGATCACAAATCAAGATGCATGTTTCACTAAAGATACTTAGTGTTTGGTTTGGGTGCGAGCGGGTCTTGATCAGTGCGAAGCGAGGACGAAAGCACTAATCCCCCACTAGTTTGCCTGCAGGTTCAGGTATGTTCGGCTCGGGACAGAGCTTGGCTTGGACGTGCCGAGGCATGGAGTCATTGGCGTTCAAGAGGAGCTACCGCATAGGCGTTCGGACTTGCGACATGGAGATGTTCGGCCGAAGACTACTTGTTGGCTATAAAGAGGCATAATGTATGGAACAATGTAATCCTTTGTGAGCTAGAGATATCATGAGCGTTGTAGCCAATTGGCATATATGTTGGGCTATTCAGAGCCTTTGTAATCTGCAGTTTGTTATTAATAAAAGAGATTCTTATGTTATACTTTGTTTCCTTCCGCTGCTTATGTTATCAATTTGAGATAAACACTATGTGAACCTGTTATCTTGCCTTGCATGAGCGCAACTCCAGGCTCGTACGGCATCACGCCCCAGCGAGGACGATGATTCGGGTGAAATATAGCGAGGACGAGCGATTTCCCGAATCGGAGCGTGACAGAGGCAGTTGCTGATTGGAAACGGCCCGCATCAGTTAGCGAAATTCGAAGCTTCCTAGGCTTGGCGGGATACTACCGACGCTTCGTGAAGGACTTCGCGAAGATTGCATCGCCGTTGACTCGCCTCACCCAGAAAGGAGTCGCATTCAAGTGGTCAGACGACTGTGAAGCTTCCTTCCAGGAGCTCAAACAACGGCTCGTTTCGGCCCCGATACTTGCTCTTCCTGAAGGGACGGAGGGATTTCAAATCTTCAGCGATGCTTCTGGCCAGGGCTTGGGGTGTGTGCTCATGCAGCGGGATAAGGTGATATCTTTTGCTTCCCGGCAGTTGAAGCCGCACGAGAAGAACTACCCCACGCACGGCCTAGAACTAGCGGCAATTGTGTTCGCGTTGAAGCTGTGGCGTCATTATCTCTATGGCGTGGCGTGCAGGATTTATACGGACCACAAAAGCCTAAAGTATCTTTTCACCCAAAAAGAACTGAATTTGCGGCAGAGGCGATGGCTCGAACTGATCAAAGACTACGACTTATCAATCGACTATACGCCGGACAAGGGAAATGTTGTAGCGGATGCGCTGAGTCGGAAGTACTTAGCTTCATTATGCATCAACGATCGACTGCTGCACGGCTTGGAAGGGATGGGCATTGAACTCCGAGTTCGTTTCAGAGACGTGAAACTGTCGCAATTGCGGGTGGAACCAAGCCTGTTGGAGAGAATCAAGTCTGCTCAGAAGGACGACCCATACCTGGAGAAGATGCGGAAGCTGATATCGACAGGGAAGGCGTCCGACTTTGCAGAGGACGAGTCGGGAGTGATGCGAGTGAAGGGACGGCTATGCGTTCCGGATGATGCAGAACTTAGAAAGGAGATAATGTCGGAGGCGCATTATGCAAAATATTATTTGCATCCTGGTAGCACCAAGATGTATAAGGACCTCCGCGTTGTCTTTTGGTGGCATGGCATGAAGAGGGACGTAGCGCTCTTTGTGTTAAAGTGTATGGCCTGTCAGCAAGTCAAAGCCGAGCACCAGCGACCGGACGGAAAGATGCAGAACCTTGCCATTCCAGAGTGAAAATGGGATCATGTCACTATGGACTTCGTTGTTGGCTTGCCGAGGACGCCGCGGGAAAACGACGCCATCTGGGTCATCGTCGATCGACTAACCAAGTCAGCTCACTTCATCGCCATCAAAGTTACTTGGAGCGTCGACCGCCTTGCTCCCTTGATGAAATAGTTCGGCTGCACGGGGTCCCAGTATCTATCGTCTCTGATCGGGATGGACGGTTCGTGGCACGCTCCTGGAGTAGTCTTCATTCAGCGTTGGGGACCAAGTTGAAGTTTAGCTCAGCTTATCATCCTCAGACTGACGGCCAAACAGAGCGGGTGAACCAGATCCTCGAAGACATGTTACGACTCTGTGCGATCGACTTGAAGTCAAGTTGGGACGTCCATCTACCGTTGGCTGAGTTTGCATACAACAATAGCTATCAGTCCAGCATCCAAATGGCGCCGTATGAAGCTTTGTACGGCCGGAAGTGCAGATCGTCTATTTGCTGGGATGAAGTCAGGGAACGACAGATACTTGGTCCGGAGCTGGTGGAGCAGACCGTGCAGAAGGTCAAGTTAATACGGAAGAGATTGAAGATAGCACAAAGCCGGCAGAAGAGCTATGCCGACACGCACCGACGCCCCCTCGAGTTCTCGGAAGGCGACCATGTATTCCTGAAAGTGATGCCCATGCGTGGAGTTTCCAGGTTCGGTGCGAAGGAAAAATTGAGCCCAAGATTTGTTGGTCCGTTCGAAATATTGAAGCGAGTCGCCCCGGTAGCTTACCAAATCGCCTTGCCGCCTGCATTGTCGGAAGTACATGACGCCTTCCACGTCTCACAATTGCGAAAGTACGTGCACGATCCGAACCATGTGGTAGATTTGGGTAAGCTGGATTTGAAGGCGGACTTATCATATGTCGAAGAGCCGGTGCAAATCTTGGAGCGCAAGGATAAACTTCTCCGCAACCGTGCTATTCCTCTCGTCCGCGTCCTCTGGAGAAACCATTCGGTCGAGGAGTCGACGTGGGAGCTTGAGTCAGAAATGAAGAAAAAAATTCCTTCATTGTTCTCGTAGAGGTAGGTTCTATTTTAAGTTTCGAGGACGAAACTTTTTCTTAGTTGGTTATGGTGTAGTGCCCCGTCCCTACATCGTGCCCCGTTCTCTGTCCACGGGGTGCGCGAGAAAGGAACACTGTCGCTATCGACTCGGTCGGGACCGATAGGTCGGGATCGATCGAATCGATCGAACGGGAACGGTTGAATTAAGATCCATTCCCCGTTATGGAATGGCTTCTTCGGAACCAAGTCCCATATTCAGCGGGTTGCGCCTCAAGGATTGGCTCTGCGGCTGGGTCGGGAGAGACCTCCCGTTGCTCTGCTTTTCACGCCGCTTGCGTTGGTTTTGGCTTTGTTTTCTGAATGCGTTTTCGTGAATATTTTCGATGGTTTTCATGGCTTGCATTTCGAACTCGCATTTTCTATCGAACTTCTTGAATAATACAGTGTTCTAATCGGTTGCTTGTGCGATTTCAGGTAATCGCGTAGGCGACGTCTAGCGCAACCAACAAGTTCTCTCGCCTGAAGTAAACTCAAGTTGAGTGACTGACCCTTCTCTTCTCGACCCCCTTCTTAGGCAAAATCGATAGTGTTGTTGTGAATGAAAGAATAAATGAAAGGGCACGGACACGGTAAAATGATCAAGTTTTCAAAGAGAATGTAGGCTATACCTTAATAACTAAATTTGCTGTTGCACGGTCAAGGACAACTTGTCGACAAGGTGATAGTTTCCTCGAGCGGCAACCCGGGGCCACGGGACCGTTTCGGCCTAGGAGGAAACAGGGTATAGTTGTGCTGGATGATAGCACGGATTAAGCGGGAACTTGCAAATGGGGCTCGCTATCCGCGTTGGAAGGACCCCGATTAACGAAACTATACGTCCAGGATGACTTGTTATGTCAGTGACCAATCACACGTGATATTGCACTTGGTATGAAAATGATAACAATTGACAGGGAAGAACATGGTAAGTTTCATAAGGCGCGGCGCGGTCCGCCGCGGATAAGTTTTAACGTAAATTTCATTATGCTTGTCATATGCTTTGCTGAAATTCATTAGGATGGTTAGAAACATTCATACATTAAGTCACATAAACTCTTCAACCAAATGAGAGCTTGGAACTTAAATAGCCACGCACCAGTACAAAGTGTAATGTACTGATCCTCGCTCTCCACGCAGGTACCCCGAACCACGAAGGGCGTGCCGCTTAAAGCTCAAGGCGGCGTGGACACTTTTGAAGCCTCGTCCGTGTATTGAAGGCTTGTTTTCTGGATCCTTTTGAAGACCCCGCACTCAGTCCAAAAAGAAGATGAGGACTCGACTCCCCTCGATAGCAGGTGGAAAGTGTTATGTTTTGCTTGTAAAAAGGGATGTAATGTATGGAACGACTATCTCATCAGCGTTCGTTTTGTAAGTCGAATCATGTTGTAGCCCGCACGGCAATGATTGTAATGGGGCCAATGTAAATGAAGTTTTATTATCAATGAAAAGTTTACTTCTATTTCAAATGTGTCAATCAATTATCTCTGCGTACTCTAACTTGATGTTGTGTTTCGGATAACCTTATGACTATGCCTTGTGCGATCGCAACTTAGGTTCGCACGGCATCACGTCCGGGGGACGACTATCGATTCTACGGAATCGGGACGTGACACTCCCACCTTAAACCGATATGCATTGTTGTTTGCCGAGCCGATGCTGCTCGATTTCATAATTTTGTTGCACGACCAAATCTTCTGACTTAGTCATTTGAGCACTTCTTGTTTCATTAAACTACTCGATCGATTCTGGCCTACCATGTCCAAGTCCCAACCCGTTGCGAGGCGGTAATTTGGGTTTTGCAGACCCGTTGCGAACGAGACAAAATGTCGACCTCTAACATTTCAGCGTAAACGGATATAGCCTACACATGAAACCAACTAAAATCAATACTTGCATCGATTCGGACTTGCGCCTTGGGTCGATTTGATTTCTTAGAATCTTCGAGCCGACTCAACGCACTTATCCTTCGAAGCAATGCAGCGCTTTGCATCGATTCAACTCGATGCATTTCTTTGGGACAATGCAACTCTTCGCATCGACTTAGTTCGATGCATTGCTCGGGATAACGTAACTCTCGTATCGATTCGCATCGATACATTTTATTCGGTCAACGCGACTCTTTGAGTCAACGTCTCAGCGTAATACGTCGTGCGGAGCGGGACATTACAGTTGATGTATCAGCATCACCTACTTGTTTATCCATGATTTGCTTTCTGGAATGTAATACCTATTATTCAAGGATTTCATGTTCCATTAGTTATCCAGTTATCCTTCAATGTAACAAGAAGGGTGGGGGGAATTTCAAGTTTCAACCACCCTCCAAAATATAGAATAATTCGTCCAGCAGTCACACAGAAATTTGTTTTGCAAATCGTGGAAGATTAAAAAAAAATATGGTTGTTTGATTGGGCTTTTTTTTCCATGGAAAATATTTCCATCACAAATTTTCCACCAATTGTAGTGTTTGATAGCTTATATTATCCATGGAATTATTTTCCAAAAAACTATCATTTTCCATATTTCATCTAAAATGGTGGAAAATGAAATTTGTCCAACCCATAGGAAAATATCATTTTCCATGGAAAATAACTATTTTCCGTGGAAAATAATGGCAATCAAACACCCAAATTAAATTTTCCATGGAAATTTTTTAAAATTCCATGGAATTTATTTTCCTAGGAGAATAATTCCATGGAATTAATTTCTTTTCCACGTATTTTCCACCTTGCAATCAAACGCACCCTATGTTACATTGTGATTTTTTATACTTCCCTCCCAAAGAAGGCTAGACAGGATATCTATGAATCACAGTAAACATCTGCAATGAATGGTAAGTCACCGGATAAATATGTTCCTGACCACTATATGATCTCAAAAGGCATGACAAATTCTGAATTCTGAACTAGAATGCAAGAAAATAAAGTCTAAAGCACTCCAAAAGTAGGTACATCATCAGCATACCTCTTTGACAATGAACTTTAAGATGTTTGAGAACTTCCCAACTACAGGGACTCCAGCTGGCTTTTCAAAAGCAACAAAAGTTTGCCCCGGTGAATCATAGGGTAAAGTCCTCAGTGGCTTTGATGCAACTTCTGAAAATTCCTCAGCTTCAGAGGTATCAACAAAGATGGTGACCTGGAATTAATTCAAAATTTTACCGAATTACTCTTATTCAGAAAAAACGGTTAAGAAATCTTCTCATGGACCATTACTTACATTTTCCAATAGTTGCTCAGGTATTGTATTTGTACAGTTGTACTGAAATACAACATGTTCATCATAAATGTGCTTCACGACATTAACCGCATATTCAGTTTCAGCTTCTGTCAGCTCTACAGGTGGAGATGACTGTAAAGGAAGCACAAAGATAAGGGTGATGATGTACGTTTTGTCTCAAGTCAAACTATTGTTCTATGGAAATATATGATTATTTCAAGTAACAACCTTAAAGAGCTTCCCGAAGCTGGAAAATTCAGGAATGGATGAAAGCAACTTTTCATATGCATCAAAAGCTGACGTGGGACCATTGGGAGGAGCACCCAAAGCAGTAGGCTTTTTACCTGGAGCCTTCTTCTCAGCGAGGGGCTGTGATTTGACTTCCTTTGGTACAGAAAATATATCAAAAGGTTCTTCAGAAGCCACCTGTCATTTACATACTATGTGAGTTGAGGGCATGATTGCAAATAGTGAGACTTCAACGATACATACATAATTATGCAAACTTCTTTCCAAGTTGACAAGTGGCACATCCAATGAGCCGAAGAGGAATTCTTTAACATCCTTGTCAGTTTCACCAACTGCACCATCACCTTCAAGTGTATTGAGATAAAGCGTTGCCCGGTCACGGACCTATGATGAACCATAGAAGGTTAAAAATAAAAACATCTTTATTGCATGTCACCATCTAGATGTTAACAAAACTAAAAAGGTGAGACATGAAGATGGGTACCGGTGAAATGGGTACAGGCTATATGGAGGTTTAAATGGTTAACAGTCTGACAGTTTAAGATAAAGGAAATAATGTAGCTCTTTGTATGGGTAGAAAGAAGACCATATTGATGATATATTCAGGCTGGCTGTAAATATTTTAGGATATATTCGTATAGGCAACATACGCCATTTGTGTTTACAAGCACTAAGATTATCTTGAATTCCTTATAGTAATAAAGCTTCCTCTATCTAAATAAAGAATATGAGGACATGCATGCACGGATATAAAGCAGTGCGCACGTCAGACAATATACAGTTTAATTTATAGTCATTCAATACAAACATAAGCTCAGTAACAGTTTACCTCGTCATCGATATCGAATAGGCAACGCCTCAGAAGAACAAATATACGAGGCTGAGGAAACCCCAGAAAAATAATTAGTAACTAAGGAACCATTATTAAAGCAATTTTCTTTCGAAGACAAGTAGATTATAAAATGGGAAGGCATGTATCTGTCTCAGAGTGCAATACCTTCAAGGAATCAATCAATGCACCAAACTTTGCCAAGGTACTCACAGCACTAGCTCGAATGGTCGCATTTTCAAGTATTACTCGATTATAAATGTAGCGTATATATTTACTAGGGTCTGATGTCTTTGGCCCTTCATTCCCCAGAAAGTGAAGAATCTAAAATATCACAAAGAATAAACATATTCATCATAGTTCAAGCCTTTGACCATCAATGCAGAACTAGCTTATAGTAGCAGAACATCAAATAGCTAAAAGCAAACTGAAGAGCTTCAGCAGGAATACTTATAGTATTACTAACGCATTCGCCTCTTCAGTAAATATTAAGCAATTATTATACATGTAATTTGCTGAGACATTAGACAAGTTTTCGTATTTTCTTCCTCATTGTCTATGATTCAACGAATTCTCACACGGGGTACAATACAGAAAGGCAGTCAGAATCAATTCAGATCCATACCCAAGTGGATTCCTGAGTCCTAAGCCTAACCATGCACCGAATCTAGAACCATGGAATGGGAAGCTTTGAAAAACAAACCTGTACCACAAGTAGGCTACATTTTAGATCAAACAAGATTGGACCAATCTGGTCAACTTGAAGAGTCCTACTTACACCTAAACATAATTATAAAATTATCACCACCCTCTAAAACACACTTAGTACAGGCCAAACACAATAGACAAGACCGGTACCTGAATCACATATAGAACGGGTCAGACCTACGCCTAAATCTTTGTTAAGTTGGGTCTGATTATATCATATCAGAAGTAAGCCTTGTTATTAGTATTTACCCCCTTTATAGTTCCAAATGACATTTATTAAAGAAACAATAATATGAAGTACAATGTACAATACAGAAAGGCAGTCAGCCCAATGTCCAGAAGCATACAAGCAAGAAATATAAAGATGTGGACAATTACCTGGGTCGAGAGGTATGTGAATTCACAGTCTTCAATAAATTCACAGAGATGAAACAAGCCACTTTCTTTAGCATCTGGTATCTCTCTGATAAGGATAACTATAGAATCAACAATTGCTTTCTTATAATCGAAACCCCCTTCTTCTCTAAGGATGTTGCTTAAGAAGTTCATCCTGGAGAACGGTTAATAAGCTGCCGATTGACTCCATTGAAGAAAAGAAGGCACCGATTTAACAAGAAAATAAGCAGTAACATATTATCTTACATTGAACGATACTTGAGAGGAAACTTCAAACATAAAGATCTAATAGCTTCAACAACAACAATCTTAAACTCATCTGCTATATCTGACATAAAGTTGGTAATTTGTTTCATCAAGCGGTCTACACTTGATTCATTGCCTGTTTTCAGGAGTGTAGTAATGGCCAGAGTAGCAATGCTCCTGTTTTGGTCAGAGATTAAGCTTTCCATATCAATATTGCAATTTGTAACAGCCAGAGGATGGGTCATTGCCACCTGTAACATTGCAAGACTCAGAAAATCATTATACTGAGAAATCAGCTCACTTCCATCTAGCAAGTTCGGTAAGTAATTGTGCTTCAAGGTAGTATGCTAAATAATCAATTCAAAATTATTGAGCACCTTGTGGTTACTGCCTATGTTAACCATGGTTACAACCAAAATGGGTAGCTGGGAAAGAAATGTTTCTGTTGTAAAAGACAATGATTTCCATAATTAACTAGACCTACAGGTTGATTGCTAGTCGCTACTAAGATATTCAAACTATAATGAGCTGAGAAAGAGGAAGTATACACGAAAATAACACAGCATGAACGAATGAAGAAAACTCAACGTATTGAAATAAACACTCGTAGCTTGAAGACTTCTCATTATGAACACTGAAACTAAAAAATAGCTTCTAGACACAAAAGGTTAGATGGCAAATTCTACGACTACTTTGAGTTTCAGTTACGATATTCTTTTTCTGTTCTGTTGCTACTTTATATGGACCTCAAAGCATCCAACACAACATGATCAAGAAGAAGTTCTTCTTGTAGATCATGTATATTATAACTCAAAGTCTTAAACCTCAAAAAGGAAAAACTAAAAGATAGTTGCTATTATAAGAAATAATATTGACATATGCTCTGAAAAGGGGGATATATGACATGCTCTGAAAGGGGATATATGACATATGCTCTGAAAAGGGGGATATAACTGCTTTAAGTGCTGACCTCTTTAATCAAGGGAGCCTCACAAAGGAAAACCATAGTCTCTCTAATTCCCTGAATACATGTGAGTCTGTAACTGGAAGTTACTCAATCCACCAAGTGGGGCTTTCTCTTGCCTATAGTTGCCTCATGCAGGATTTTCACACCAAATATTAGCATAGGAGCGAGCTACATTATTTTATAACCTCTTGTAAGTCTTTTGTGGATCCTTCTAAACCCTGCTGCTATGAGCAATATTTGGTGGGGAAAACTCTTGGATAAGCAGCTACAGATGCCCTATTTAACTTAAAATAAAAGTTATGCATCATATATTGTTCTTTTCTGATATTCCTTGCCCTTGCATGGTAACTAGTGTGGCATCATGTAGCCTTTGCGTAGAGCTTACACAGATTGATTCTACTACAAATAATAAATTTATAATGCTTGTTTACAAGCATATCTTGCCCTTCTTAAATATTTATATGCTAACTAATGAGGCCTCATTTGACATTTTCTTACTTAGAGCTAGCAATAGCATCTCTTATGCACAACAAATTCTACTTTTGATCGCAAAATTTATAATGCTTTGAAGCAGATCTTACTTCCTAGTTCCTACTACCAAGCATTGATCCTATACTACTTTTCGGCAATCAAATGGTGATTCTCTTGTTCAAAGTTCAAACAACCACATTCTTAGGAAAATAATTTAACTACATCATTAATCAAAAATAGAATCCTCTGAAATATAAATGAAACTACCAACCTTAGAATCAGAATACCAATGCCAGAATCAGCATATGAAATTTATTGTAAGAATAGTGTCTATATTTACAATTCTATAGGCATTACCTCACAAATTTTCACCAACAAAAGGTAAGAGAATCTCAATTAACCTTGGGTAACAGATATATTTAGCATATGGATGTCAGTATATAAAGCACAAAAATGTAAAGTAACAAACTAACAACAAATAAAACATCCAAATAGCTTCTCTTCTTCAATAAATGATAGAATCAACCTTATTTAGTGTGCGAACAGCAGCAAACCGTAGCACTGGTTTGGAGGAGCTCAAAAATAACTGCAAAACTGTAATTGCTGGAGTCAGTTCTCTACTGGTTACTCCACTCAGCTCGGTAATTGCCCTTGCAGCTTCAAATATCACCATATCTGCTTTGTGACGCAGGCAAGTTTCAAGATAATCAAAGAATGGCCGATCCCCTGTCTGGGTGTTCATACTTGACTCTCGAATCACCTAAACACAAATAGTTAGTTACTCGCATTTTGTCAGCAATCATTGTTTAGTCAAACAATAATACCTGGCTTGTGTATCTAATGAGAAGGCACTGAGCTAAAGGTGAACGAACTGAGTTTCTTGTCAAGCTTGTAACTAACTTGCTAACAGCCAGGCGGTCATTTTGCCGAATCTGCAAGTAGATAATAAGCTATAAGTATCAGATTAAAAAAAAAAAAAACTTTAAGTACAAGATCATTTTTCTTTAAAGAATTGTGTCATTAATTTGCATATTTAATTTGGACGTAGTATATGATTTAACAAATGGAATAGTAATTTACCATGTATTATAGTGTCTTCATTAAGAGAATAGAGCCAGCCAGTGCATGACAGAAGTTGGCTAAATATCACCTACTAAGTACTAACATTAGATGAAAGTTGGGCTGTCTAGCAACACATCATATAAGCATGAAAGAAAGCATCTGCATGACAAGTTTGAAAAAAAAATCACAAGAAAACAAGGATGTCCAGACAACAACAACAATAAATACTAGGACCAGCAAGTATTTATATGGTACTGTTGTTAAAGAGCTGGATATGTTTGACCAAGTCAATAACTATTAAGTTGATATTCATAATTCATATCATAAGATGTCATGTGCACATAGTAAAAGGAGCGAGTAGATGGGTAGATCCTTTCTGCTGAATACAGATATTTTATGGCTAAAAGCCAAATTAATGTTTTGCAAAGTCAGTACCAGCTATAAGAATCAGATTCAAGATCCCAACTCCCTATTGTTTACAGTTTATATTGACAAGTATGCGTTTAACAATTTCGTTGTACACATCTATGTTATATAATTACATTCTCAGAAACTTACAAATTGAGATTTGCAATAACTATGAATAAATTTGCGTATCTAATTTGGAGGGAGTACATGGTTAAACAAATGTAACTACAAATTATCATGCAAAATAACCTCTTCGTCGCAAGAGTAGGATCTATGGTAGTCTATGTTGCATGGATATGGTTACGGGACTGCATCTTGCATGGATACGGACAAGCCGACAACATATTCATATGATAACACATGAGGGAAGTTGAATTTTTTGGATGAGAAGAAAACTATTAAAAAAAGGTATTCATACTTCATATATTCTTTGCATTCTTTCATTCTCAATAGCATTATTATGTTTTATTCTCCGTTAACTTATGGACATGTTTATACTTTATATATAGTAAGTATTGCTATAAAATCTAGGATATGTTAGAAAGTGCAGATAGGTATCCTTGAAGTATCTGATATGATCGGATACGGGTACAACACCTCCATTGAAGTATCCGTGCCACATAGGTACAGCAAGAAATAATCTAAACATGAAGAAATTGACTTACATTAAATTACAAGTCTACTTGATGTATAAAGATAAAACACGTGAAAGGACTCCCGAAATGATAGCAATCAAGTACCAGGGCAGGGAAGTAGCATGGACAACAATGTAGTTAAAGGGGTGGGTCTGCCATCCAAGCCAAAAACAATATATCATGCTTCATTTTCCCCTCTTTTTACTGACTCATCACAAACCTATGTTTTATGCTAAGTAGTTGCATGATGTGCTTGGTCTATGGCCTGTAAACGATTGATAGGATTAGACAGATTAATCAAAAACAGACTGCCATTTGGAATTTTTTTGATTAGTTGGCCACCTGATTAATCAGATTAAGAGCACCCAATTGCTCGGACAACTAACACCAATTAGTCTTCTTTTGAACGTTGTGAACAGGAATATCATTACCTTTAAATTTAGTTGTGTTTCTCTTTCCAAATATGGCCAAGAAAAACTTAGATATCTTTCAGTTAGAGGAATTTGGAGAGGTGTGAAGGATATAGGGGACTCATTCATGCTATTTCCTGTCAAAACCTGCAAAATGCCATTTTACACTCAAGAAACATAATTCCTTTATTCCGGTAGAACCTACTTGAATCTTTTTTTTACATGCTTTTAGCTAATTTTTTGCCAGACTAGTTTGATAGCGCCCCCTCCCCCTCCTTGTCATTTTTTGTTTTTAGGCTAATTACTAGATTCCTCCCCAGAATTGAATGGAGGAATTAGCTTCTAGTTTCTTATTCCTAATTCGTAGGAGTCAAATTGGTGTTCGGTTGAGGAAATACAGAAATAAAAGGTAGGCATAATTCCTACTTTCAGGAATTAGGAAATCCATAATTCCCAAATTACTTAACCAAAACGGTGCATGGAAGCATATATTAATCATTAGCATAAATAACTAAAAACTAAATTCTAATTGTACTAAAGTGGCATGAATGCCGAAAAAAGAATAGAGCACTTGATACAAGAATCCAAGAGCAATTCGACACTTTGGGCCGATATGAAGGGTGGCAATAAACGGCTCGACCCAACTAACGCGTTTAACAAACGGGTTGGGTCCGGGCCAAGGGTGGTCACCCATTTGATCAGATTTGACCCGTCTATGGAATGGAACAGATTACAGTAAACCAGCCCCTATCCAAACCCGACCCACTTCCATTATATACGAGCATAATTGTTTAACTCTAACTTATTCAAAGCAGCCTCCACTAATTTTTTTTTCCCTTTCTTCTTCTCCTCCACGACAAGACACTATTCTTCTACTCCTGTCCTCTTCTTCTACTAATTATCTCTTCTTTTCCTTTTTCGGATCTTGCAAAGAAAACTCCACCTCCTAAAGATCCACAAAGATTAATTGAAGACGCCTCCTCCTAAGCCCTCTTTCGCTTCAAACATCATCTTCATGTCGTCTTGATCAAGTCCTCTTCCGCTTCGAAGAACATCATCTAATTGAGAGCGAGCCATCCTCCAATTTTAAATGAAAATTATGACTTGAAGGCAGGGGTGACAATTGGTCATGGGTGCAAGCAAAGAGAGGAAGGGAGTTATGACATTGGAATTATAACATGAATTTACTTCTATTTTTTCCAAACTGACATAGTTTTTTTTCCCTCTAATGATGCTCAACCCAACCCAACCCATAAAAATAAACAGATAAACGGCCGGGTTGTGTCAACCCATTTATTAGCTAGTCGGTTTTGGGTTTAGCTTAACCGGGTCAAATATAAACAGGTCGGCTTAGGTAAGCCTAACCGGGTCGACAAGAAAATGACACGAACCGAACCCGACTCATTGCCACCTGTTGCCAACATCACACAGACAAGACACTTCACATGAGACAATACTATACAAGAATTTAAAAAATCTAATAGTGCGCATTGATTTTGGCATGTCCATGGATACTAACAGGTTGAAAATAAAGATTAGGGGAAGGGAAAGGAAAAAAAAAAGGGAGAAAAAGGGTTACAACCAAGAAAGAATGATCTATGCTTGAAGGGGATCACTAAAAACTATAGAGTAAGAGTTCAAGGGGTTGTGATGAGTAGATTGTAGCATTTGTAAGAGATCTGCATATGTTTTGTAGTCACAGGGCTTCTAAACAAGTTGTAGCACCCCAAAATAGGCGTACGAAAGCAAGGTAATTAAAGAAAGTTAAGAAGAAAGATCTAAAAAATGGCTCAAGTACTGATCATGTGCTCCTCTTTAAATTATAAAATGCATCATCTAAAGGATAAAGTTCACAAAGAGAGAGAGAGATGGAGATTTCTGGTTTCAGGAGAAAATGGTCAAGCTAAGACTTCCATTCAGGATATTTGACGGGGCTAATGGAATATAGCTGAATATGAGACCGCAAGAGGGTTCAAAGCAAATGTTAATAATTTTTGGAGGACATAAATTGTCTCTTCTTTTCCTCATTCTCTTCCGACCAAGGTTCGAAACGGCAGTAGGTGGAGACGCCACGGAGAGGGTTTGTCTACCGCCTAGACACTTTATATATTTTGAACATTTTTACTATTTTATTGTTGTTTTTTGTGTGCATAATATGCATATTTTAAGGATGTTTTATGCATGAACAAGTTGTAGAACAAAAACTTATGGAGTTTCAGTCTTGTAAAAGTGAATCATAGGTCCATAATACTTGCACAATTGTTTTGCCAAAACATCTATGCAGGTATTGCTCCGGCTACGCTGTCTCACCTCTGCCTACACCGTCTTACCTACGCCTACGTCGTCTCACCTCCGTTGGCTGCCTACTCCACCACCTACAGGAAAAGCGGTGAGGAGAGCGGCCGTCTAGTGCCAAGGCGGCCGCCTCGACCGCTAATTAGAACACTGCTTCCGACTCTCTCCTGGGCAATTCTAAGTAATTGTTGTAGGTACACCTATCAAAAAAAAATGCTAGCTGACACAGATATTTTTGAGGCATAAGAGTATACCTAAGGTTAAAGCTGTCTGAATAGATATTTTGGACATATTGCAGTAACCCCCTCAGGGATTCCAAGCATAAATTGAAATTTTCTTACCTTAATTATTATTAAAGTAAGATCCCTGATGTTGCTCATCAATGTCCTCATTAGTTAAAGAGCAAAATGAAATATTATTCATATTACAGGATGGTAATTATGTAATCCTAATAGTATACCATCATGTAATCCTAATGGAAGCTTTTTATGCTCAATAGCCGACCCCATTCTTGTGGGAGAAAGCATGGGTGATGACGATGAGGACTACAAGATGGTATTATTCACGATCATTGCATCAACAAGAACTTGACTCGTAAACATTTTTGTATTGACATTCAAAAAAAAATTATGTGTCGCATTCAAATTTCTAAACATTGTATAACTTTTGAAAATCCTAGAAAATAAAAATGGAAAGTCCTCCAAGATAAGACCCAGAAGAAGACAAGATGAGAGGTTAAGGAAAAAGAATTACTATAAAAACGAAAACAAGAAATCATTCCTTTTTTTTTAAAAGGCTTTCTTGAGCTGGTTTAAAAAATACAAGGTGTCATCAGAGAAGATGTTGAAAGTTGTTGAAAGCGTTGAAAGGAGATGAAGAATACCGAACGGGGCACTCATTCAAAGAGTTCACTCGGAAGAAAAGCTTGTGAGGTATGATGTTGTAAAGATTTTTAAAGGGTTAAATGGGTATTTGGGTCATGTTTTCTACAATTGTAGCCTCAGGTTATAAACATTAACTACTAGAAAATAAAGCTGGAAAGCCGTCCAAGATAAAACCCAAAAGAAGACAAAGACAAGGTTAAGAAAAAAGAAGAAATAGTATAAAAACATAAAATCATTCCTCTTTTTAGGGAAAGCTTTCTTGAGCTGGTTTCGAAAATACAAGATGACATCAGAGAAGATGTTGAAATGATGTTGTCGGAGATGTTGAAAGGAGATGAAGAATGGTGAAGGAGACGCTCATCCAAAGAGTTCACTCGGAGGAATAGCTTGTGAGGTATGAAGTTGTAAATTTTTTTAAAGGGTTAAATGGGTATTTGGGTCAAGTTCTACACTTGTAACCTCAGGTTATAAACATTAACGTCTAAACTAATTTCTAAACCACTAAAAATCGGGTTCGACCTGTTGAAATTCATGTTAAAGAATCAACTTTTTTGGTACCAGATGATACATTGTATAGGTTGATTCATATTGTATCATTCAATACAAAAGAGTATTTTAAGATAAGTTTCACTTAGCACTGTTCAACGAATCACATCATTTATAGGTTGCATACCATATCAGAAGAAATGAATCCTGTATAGTAACATAAAGACAACAAGACTAATTTCCATATGTTTCCTTCATCGTTAATGAAACTATTGCCGCCACCACCATCACCTTATCTAATCCTCCCTCCCCTTCTTTTTATAGCTTAATCATCTAGCTCAATTTGTAAGCTAAATTTCCATGTGGTACTGGCCTCAATCTGGATGTGATAAAAACCAAATAATTATCTGTTCAAACATGTAGGCTCTGGCACTGCACTGGCACATGGCAAATTTGCCAAAAACAAAATCATTGCTTAAGAGGTGGTAAGATGGTCACAGCACTGGCACATGACAAATTCACCAAAAACAACATCATAGCTTAAGAGATTCAGGTTAAGGTTGGGGGAGGATAGCATAGGGAAGGTAGCGGAGCAGGCGCAGTGGCAGCAGTGCAGACCTTTACTTGGCCTCGAGGACCCAAACCCCGTCCTGAAACCAACCTGATTTTAACTGATCCAGATAAGGACCCAAGTATGGGAGGGTAGGCTCCAGTCCCCGAAAGTAACGCTGGTCCTCAAAATGAGTAGGACCCAGGTCCACATAAATCCTATAAGATCCATACCTAGTCAGAATGCACCAAAAGAAATAGAGAGAACATATATGGAGTATAAGATTTTTAGTTATTTTTTGTACAGATTGTAATATCCATACCCGAACGGGGTATGACCCGAATTTAACGGTAAAATGGGTAGGGTAGAGTCTCCATGTACAATAACTGGACCCCGGAATGGGAACTGTAGCCTATAAGGGTAGGACTCAGGTCCAAATTTCGGCATATACGAGTTTTGAGACTACCAATACCCGGAACAGATAGGATAGCAACCCTAGGTGTACTATGGTCATGGAGGTAGAAGAACAAGGAAGATGGAGAGGATACAGGCAAGGAGGGAGGACATGCTTTAGGGAGGAGGCTGGAAGAGAAAAGGCAGTAGTAGCCACAAGTGGTAAGGATAGAAGGGGCAAAGAAGATTTAAGTTCTGCAAAATTTCAATTCTAAATACTACAAAGACTAATTTGTAAATTTCAGTTAGTTTTGTTAACTTAGATAACGACGCTTGGTCAGTTAATGGTCACTTAACTGTCACGTGAATGCTCTATTAATGGTTCAGAGAAGATCGGCGGTAAAACTTTCAAAAGGATAATGGAAGGGTGTTTCCATATATGACGAAACAAGTATTCTAAGATTTACCATTTACACAAAAGATATTTTACTTCTGATTACTTCTCCAACTTAATTCATAATTTTACTTTTAATAATTTCTTGTACAATTAGCAGGCACACATGTATACACAACAAGAAGAAAGCCTTATCGCAATTCTTTGGGTCAGTTATTTGAATCCTTTTGTTCCGACTGAGATCTGTTAAGGGCATGTCCTCTGTAACATTAGCAATTAGAGTTTTGAGACTACCACTACCCGGAACAGATAGGATAGCAACCCTAGGTGTACTATGGTCATGGAGGTAGAAGAACAAGGAAGATGGAGAGGATACAGGCAAGGAGGGAGGACATGCTTTAGGGAGGAGGCTGGAAGAGAAAAGGCAGTAGTAGCCACAAGTGGTAAGGATAGAAGGGGCAAAGAAGATTCAAGTTCTGCAAAATTTCAATTCTAAATACTACAAAGACTAATTTGTAACTTTCAGTTAGTTTTGTTAACTTAGATAAGGACGCTTGGTCATTTAATGGTCACTTAACTGTCACGTGAATGCTCTATTAATGGTTCAGAGAAGATCAGCAGTAAAACTCTCAAAAGGATAATGGAAGGGTGTTTCCATATATGACGAAACAAGTATTCTAAGATTTACCATTTACACAAAAGATATTTTACTTATGATTACTTCTCCAACTTAATTCATAATTTTACTTTTAATAATTTCTTGTACAATTAGCAGGCACACATGTATACACAACAAGAAGAAAGTATTATCCCAATTCTTTGGGTCAGTTATTTGAATCCTTTTGTTCCGACTGAGATATGTTAAGGGCATGTCCTCTGTAACATTAGCAAGATATCTCCTTTCTGCCTCAATCCAAGTTTGTTTAGGCCTGCCCTTTGTTGTAGCAGCTTTGACTACTATCTTATATCTTATCACTCCTACTGAATGCATCTATCGGCCTATGTTGCGCATGTCCAACAACCCCACACAATTTACTCTCGGCTTATTCACAATCGTGTCACACGAATGCAACTCATTTCTTATCATATATTCTCAACATATTACCACTCTTTAATCTTAGCACTCTCAGCTCTTTTCAGTTTTTTCAGGGCATGTTTTTAAATTGCCCACCAGTCTGATGTGTAAAGCACAACTGATCTTATAGTTGTTTTATATAATTTTCCTTTCAATTTCAATTACGGTCATAAAGCATTCTAGAATTACTCTTACCATTTTAAACATCTATTTCACGATGAATGTCCTAAATACAGGTAACTATTGCTCCTAGGCATCTCATGTCCATCAATATCTATTCCCTCACTTACCTCTTTTTGATGTTTGGTTGAAAATGTATTTCATATACTCTTTTTTCATCCTATTAGTTTTAGAACGGTTATTCCAAAGTTTCTTTTTACAATTCTATATTACAATCTAACCCTTCTTTAGTATCATCAACTAGGACATATCATCGGCAAACAACATACCCCATGCAAATTCCTCTGGATATGCCTAGTAATTTGATAATTTTATCCATAACTAGCGCAAACAAGGATTTAATGATGATGATCGATGTGCCAAAAGTGAAGAACAATGGTGTGGTATCTTCTTTATCTTTTTTTTTCAATGAAAATATCTTCAAATTAAAAAGATAAAATACCGGACACTGTATAAACTATAAACCTAAAAGTACCTAAAACTAGCTGAAGGGGAAAAAAAAAGTAACTCAAGAACTCTCTAAGCACTTAATTTATCTACTTCTAGAAAGAAGATAAGATTGTACTAAATTTAACCACATCTAGAAAGAAGAGCAGATTGCATAAACTACCTCTAAAAACTGAAAATAAACTGAAGAGTCCATGTAAACAAACTAATTAGATTTCATCGTTATCTTGTAGCACCCGAGACACATAATCAAGAATTTGTGTTGGCTTCTATCATTTCTTTTTTATTTTGCTGATTGTTCACTTAAGATGCTCATCCTTCGCACAAAAATGTATTGTTTTTCTTGCTAAAAATTATCTAGAACTCTTTTAGATCTTCCCCTCTCCATTCATCCACAAATAGATGAGTAGGGAAATGAACTATTCACTTATACATATGAAAGATGTCAAGAAAAATTTGGAGACGGCAATTAGAAATCTAATAGCTCAACAGTTTTGATCAACAGCTATCACCTCTACTAGAACTTTAACTTGTTACTGTAACTGGGTATTGCAATGAAGACAACGGAAGGCAATCTCCACAAAATCTAAAGACGCCAACAACAGCATAAAATTTCTTAATAAGATATAGTTTAGTAACATCTATATACAGTAGTAAAACCAACGACAGGCAAGCACCTTTTATACCATGTGATCAACAAGCAAAGCAACATTTAGACCATGTTTTGATATCTTAGCAATATGTAGATTTCTATTTTTCCTTCCAATATGGCCAAAGCTTATAGAGAACAAACATTGTCACACCTGGTGAATAAGAGCTAGTGCATGAAATTGCACAAGAGCAGCTCTCGAATTAACAGCTTCTTGCACCTCATTGCTCCACCTCTTCACAATCTCCGGGTTAGTCTGTCCAAATTCAAAAAAGGTTATAAACAAACAAGTGACTCCTACATAAATCTCTCTTCATCCATGACATGTAAGCTTAAATGGTACCTGCAGCAAGTGAACACCACTAACAAGGGCAGCACTAGCAACAACAGGGTTCTTGTCAACAATTGCTTGCTTCAGGTACCTCTCGATTTGGGTAAGAAGAGTCCCGTCAGTAATCCTACAGAGCACCCTTATAGCATTGGCCCTGTACATGTCGGTCTTGCTATTCATATCCTTCATCAACGAACTCGTGACGATAATAACCTATGCAACAAATAACACAATTCAACATGGGACTATCATTTCACTCGTCAAGCACGAAAACTCAGACCACAGTCAGTATAGATACCCAACCTCGTCCGAGGAGGGGGAGAGCTCTTTGATCATCAGGTAAACCATTCTCCTCAACCCGTTGTCCTTCGACTGGAAAAGCTTTGTCACGGCGAAGAATACTTCCGTGGCTTCGGTCTACAAACACAAAATGTTTCATCTTTTCGTACTAAAAACCGACGTGCATATCGTGTCGGTGCAGTATAGAGTAAAATCAACGGACTTGCCTTGGTAAAACTCTCTCCTTGGTTGAGTAAATACAAGAGTTTCGTGATGACCTGAACGACATCGTGCGATCAGTAGAGAAAAATGTACGTGCGTCGAGAACAAATTGTTCGAATAATTCACCTGCGAGCACCGTCGGGGATCGAGCTGGGGATCGTTGAACACCCGGGCCTCCTGGAGGACCGCGCCCTTCTCGATCCCTAGGAACGGGGAGTACTCCGCTGCAAAAACGATCAGTCATCAGCAAAATTAACGCGGCATCGACTCTCCAGCGTCTGTCTCGTGTCCGATACGTGTCCGACACGAAACGGGGGCTCTTTCAGTCCAGGTCCGGACGCCTAAACCCTACACTGGTGCGAAGAATAGACGCGTTCCTATATAGTTCGGGATCCATCGGGTACGGGTCGAGATCTGGCGGGGGCGGTTGGTCGGATTTGAGCGGAGAGCAGCGGAGAAGCCGCCGGGGGAGGAGATGCGGAGAAATTAGGGTTTCGAGAACTGACCTTCTTCGTCCTGGTCGTCGTCCTTCTTCACCATGCTCTGCGCCATTGCTGGATCTCGAGATCGGGGAGAGAAATGGGACTTGAGAGAGAACAGAGAGCTGCTGCTTCTTCTCCAGCTGTTATGTTCGTTATGGGTCCGGCTATACACACCCCATGGATTACTAAGGACACCCCATAAAAAATAAAAAAAATAAAAAAAATTGGAATTCCTGTTCTACCCCCCTCTCCCCATGCTGCTCCCCCCACCCCCCCTCCCCCCACCTCCCCGACGCCGACCGACCTCCGCCCCCCTCCCCTGCTCCCCCGACCCCCCCTTCCCTCCTCCTCCCTCCTCCTCCGACCCCCCTCCCCTGCTCCCCCGACCCCCTCTCCTCCTCCTCCGACCCCCCTCCCCTCCTCCTCCTCCGACCCCCCTCCCCCCCCCCCCTGCTCAACCCGAGGGGGATCGAAGGAGCGAGGGGGAGGGGAGGGGGGTCGGAGGAGGAGGCGGGGAGGGGTGTCGGAGGAGGAGGAGAGGGGGTCGGGGGAGCAGGGGAGGGAGGTCGGAGGAGGAGGAAGGAGGAGGGAAGGGGGGGTTGGTGGAGGAGGGAGGAGGAGGGGAGGGGGTGCCGGAGGAGGGGGGGGGGGCGGAGGTCGGACAGTTGGGGTTGGGGTCGGGGGAGCAGGGGAGGGGGGCGGAGGTCGGTCGGCGTAGGGGAGGGGAGGGGGGTCGGAGGAGGAGGAGGGAGGAGGAGGGGAGGGGGGTCGGGGGCCGGAGGAGGAGGAGAGGGGGTCGGAGGAGGAGGGAGGAGGAGGGAAAGGGGGGTCGGGGGAGCAGGGGAGGGGGGCGGAAGTCGGTCGGCGTCGGGGAGGGGAGGGGGGTCGGGGGAGCAGGGGAGAGGGGCGGAGGTCGGTCGGCGTCGGATAGTGGTGTGGGGGGGGGGGGGGGGGGGGGGGGGGGGGGGGGAGAGCAGCATGGGAAGAGGGGGGTAGAATAGGAATTCCAAATTTTTTTTTTTTTTTTTTTTACATGGGGTGTCCTTAGTAATCTTTGGGGTGCGGATAGCCGCACCCGTTCGTTATTGGTGCAAAATAACAGGATTGATATAACGGGCCGGTGCTTACCAGTTAGGCCCAAAAGCCTAGTTGAATGAAGGCCCTTGTCAAGCATTTGCTTTAGGGGTGCAACTTGGGCGGACTAAATCCGAGCCCGATTGGGTAAACCCGATAATGGGTTGGGTTAGGGTTGAAGATACTTGGGTTCGGGCTCGGGTTTGGGTTCAAATATTTGAACCCGTTCATAAATTGGGTTGGGCTCGGGTTCATATGTCGAGTTACCCGAGGAACCCGAAACCCGACTTTATATATATATATATATATATATATATATATATATATATATATATATATATATAGTCATACTTCTTTTACTCCTAAACTTTTTCACCCAAACTCTTCAACTCTTTATCCAAAATCTTATTTCAGTCTGTATTTTGTAATGATCAAGACTTGATTGCTATTTAATTATGTGTTTAATATTACTTTTGTTTAAAATTATTTCAGTTAGTATATTAGAGCCCGATAAACCCGATGGACCCGACCCAACCCGAGTTCAACCCGAGCCAAACCCGATCCTCCGGGCTTGGTCTTGGGCTTCATATGTTGAACCCGAGGTCGGGCCGGGCTTGGGCTCGGGCTAGGCTTATGATTCATCGGGTTGGGCTCGGGTTGACCTTAAGCCCGACCCAACCCGCCCGAGTTGCACCCCTAATTTGCCTCTTGCAAAAAGTATTGAAAAAATTTGAGTGGCACCCCACTTGGATTGCCTATTTATGCGGTGCACCCCACATTGTTTGCTATATGTATAAGTAGTCCCACATCTGACGAAAAATGTCACTTTTGACGATCAACAGTGTTTGACTGATAATTTATGACGAAAATACCCTCGTCTTCTCCCAAACCCAAACCCGTCCCGCCGCTGTCGCGCCCCCCACCTCCGCCCCACCGCTGTCGCGTTCATCACCACCACCACCACTACCACCACCACCACCACCTTCACTATCACCACCACCACTACCACCACTACCACCACCACCACCACCACCACCACTGGCCCTGCGCCCCCGTCCCGTTCCGCCCCCTCCCCCGTCCCGCTCCGCCCCCCTCCGCCCCCTCCCCCACTTCGCTCTGCCCCCCTCCGCCCCCTCCCCCAGCAACCACCAGCAGCAGCAGCGGCAACCACCAGCAGCAGCAACGGCGGCGGCGGCAGCCAGCAGCAGCGACGGCAGGCAGCGGGGGTGAGGAGGAGGGGGTGCGCTCGCCGGAGAGGAGGGGGGCTCGCCGAAGATGGTAGGAATGCCTTGATTAGTTGATTGGTTTTAAGTTGATTTGGATCGTACGAATAAAATTTAAGGCATATAAATCGAGTATGTGTTAAAATTGAATCTGGTTTAAGTTTATTATGGATGGATTACTGGAATGTCTAATTGGGATTTACAATCTGGATTGGTTAACTTTACAGTAAGAATTCATGAATTTGACAAGAGTCAGTTGGATTGATTTATAAACGCGAATAAATTTTGTCGAATGTAACTTCTATGGAAAATGAACTTTTGTTTTGCTAGATATACTTTGACCCTAAAAAGATATAAATAATTTTTTTCTTCCATATATATATATATATATATATATATATATATATATATATATATATATATGGCAACGACCGTTAGTCCAAGTAGTTAGTATGGAGACATGTTGTCCTAAAAGTTTTCCTAATAGTTGGCCCAAGTGTTTTATGTGTGTGTGTGATTTACTATATATATAAAAGTTTTCCTAATAGTTGGCCCAAGTCTTCCAAAATTATTCCCCCTACCTATCCCAACCCAACCCCCTCCACACCCCACCCCCTTCGGCCACTCCATCCTCCCATGTCCCGTCCCCGCTCCCTTTACCTCCAGCTACACTACTGCCCCCCTCTTTTCGAGAGCGCGCGCAACCAGCCGCGACGGTAGCAACGCAAAGAGAGGAGTGGGCAGGGGGAGAGGTTGTGGTGGAGGATGTCACACCCCGCTCCCGTAGGAGCGATCGTCCTCGCTAAGGCGTGATGCCGCACGAGCCTAGATTGCGCTCGTGCAAGGCGGATTCCATAACGATCGATTACAGCGGCTGCGACGGGGTCGTCGCACAGAAGTCCTAAGCAGAGACATTGAATAATAGCAGCAAAAATTTAGAACAAAACACAAGTCATTCAAATGATACATTTTATTGATATTGAAATAAAGATTACATAGATGGGCACGAGGCCAAGATTACAATCTCTCAAGCTCACTCTTCTCACATTACAAGTCACTCAGCTCTCTCTTATCTCTCAATACATGTCTTGAACCAGCGGACGCTTCGAAAGGCGATGCCCATACATTATGTCCCGTATAAGTCCTGACTCCACGCGGTCGTACGCCTCGAATCGCCAAGGAACTCCGTGCCTCGACGTATCCAATCGAGCTCCGCGCCACGAGCTTCTACCTGTGCCTGCACATAAACACTGTGTGGGTGTCAGTACTCAACTGTACTAGTGGAATGAGCTCCTCGCCCACCCATACAAAACCAGCACGTTCATTTACTTTGTGTAACATAGTCCTTTTATGATTGTCTTTCTACTATTGTCTTATGATCGGTTTTAGGACAGACGCCTTGGCCTATTTTGTGTCTCAAGACCATCTCGTGCTTGCAACAACGTTAATCTATCAAGTTGTGCTTGCCTTTCGACCCGTAATCAAAGACGTAACTACTCGGTAAGACTCCATTTCCATGTGACCGTGCTACAAGTCCATTGTGCCGTGCCTCGTAACTCAGTGAGACTTAACCGCATTGCCGCCTCGCGGCCCTTGCTACTTAATCATTAACTGACCCAATCAAGACTTGTGAACTAAGTGTCACTCGACCAACTTTGCCTTGCGGCGATTCCTGACTTAAACTTAAAATGACCCAAATCCAATAGTAGCAACTTGATACCCTAAACTTTTTTACTCAGACAATTTGATACCATCAACTATTTAATATTTTCCATTTGATATCCAAAATTTTTTAAAAAGACAAAATTATTCCTCCATACCTATCCCAACCCAACCCCCTCCACACCCCCACCCCCTCCGGCTACTCCATCCTCCCCTGTCCCGCCCCCGCTCCCTCTACCTCCAGCTACACCACTGCCCCCCTCTCTTCGAGAACGCGCGCAACTAGCCGTGACGGTAGCAACGCAAAGAGAGGAGTGGGCGGGAGGAGAGGTTGTGGTAGAGGATGTCACACCCCGCTCCCATAGGAGCGATCGTCCTCGCTAAGGCGTGATGCCGCACGAGCCTAGATTGCGCTCGTGCAAGGCGGGTTCCATAACGGTCGATTACAGCGGCTGCGACGGGGTCGTCGCACAGAAGTTCCAAGCAGAGACATTGAATAATAGCAGCGAAAATTTAGAATAAAACACAAGTCATTCAAATGATGCATTTTATTAATATTGAAACAAAGATTACATAGATGGGCACGAGGCCAAGATTACAATCTCTCAAGCTCACTCTTCTCACATTACAAGTCACTCAGCTCTCTCTCATCTCTCAATACATGTCTTGAACCAGCGGACGCTTCGGAAGGCAATGCCCATACATTATGTCCCGTATAAGTCCTGACTCCACGCGGTCGCACGCCTCGAATTGCCAAGGAACTCCGTGCCTTGACGCATCTAATCGAGCTCTGCGGCACGAGCTTCTACCTGTGTATGCACATAAACAATGTGTGGGTGTCAGTACTCAACTGTACTAGTGGAATAAGCTCCTCGCCCACCCATACAAAACCAGCACGTTCATTTACTTTGTGTAACATAGTCCCTTTATGATTGTCTTTCTACTCTTGTCTTAGGATCGATTTTAGGACAGACGTCTTGGCCTATTTTGTGTCTCAAGACCATCCTGTACTTGCAACAACGTTAACCTATCAAGTCGTGCTTGCATTTCGGCCCGTAATCAAAGACATAACTACTCGGTAAGACTCCATTTCCATGTGACCATACTACAAGTCCATTGTGCCGTGCCTCGTAACTCAGTGAGACTTAACCGCATTGCCGTCTCGCGGTCCTTGCTACTTAATCATTAACTGACCCAATCAAGACTTGTGAACTAAGTGTCATTCGACCAACTTTGCCTTGCGGCGATTCCTGACTTAAACTTAAAATGACCCAAATCCAACTTATGCAACTTACATGCCAACACTTAAGAATCGACGCCACATCTCGTGTCCAAGCACGTCGCCTACGTTGCAACCAATCTTAGGCCCAAACATTGTGTTCTAACCGTACACACATTCAACTAGACTCAATCCAAAGGCACACTCGCAGATTGCCGCTTGCGCCGACCCATCAATATGAGTTAGTTACTAGCACCACAAGCTATCTTGAACTTATAGCTTTGCTATTCGGCGACCCTTTCAGCGCAAGTAGCTAGCCCCGCTGAAAGTTTTCGAATAACCTGAGCGGTTCGTCCAGCTCGGCTATACCGTGTTTTCCTCCAGGACGACGCGGTCCCATGGCGCCCAAGGTTGCCGCTCGTGGAAACTCCTCCTTGTCGACAAGTTGTTCAATGACTATGCAAGACTCGACTCGAACTGACGTCTTACACAATCATTCTTCTAGTGTTACTATCTCTTTCAGAAACAATATCAAGACTTCTATCATCTGAGACCGCCTCGACGACCCATGGTCACGAGCATTCTTTCTTCTTGCCCTATCATTTCATTCAACTCATGAACGACTATTTGAAAGCCCCTTTTTCCAAACTCAACTGAATCAACCGTGACCCGTAACTTAGAAACTAAGTCCGTGACATCGTGCCTTATGCCAATTGGTGTTCTGGGTGAAACTATCGCCTAAGATACTTTATACGACGGGCCTTAAGGTCGTAAAACCAAGTAATTTCGACAACCGCAGAATACGTGGGACAGTGCTTAGAATGACTTTGATAGCCTAACAAAACTTAGACTAACTTAATCGCACAACAACTCAACGAGCAAAGGCTGCATCAGGCCTCGCATCACGAAAACGTGCCGCGCATGCGTTCGACTTTTGAACGACCAAGTCATTTGGGTGCCTAGACTTATGTCACAAGCCGTGCAACGTAACTTAACTCATAGGCAAACCAAGGCTATGCCAAGCCTTGGATGATGTGACCGTGCATGCTTTATGAAGCGTTTATGCAGGCGACGCCTATGACTTAGGCTAACTCTTAGCTTTGTGGCGAATACCAACTTTCCTTCTCCCAAGCCACGGGATGAAGGACCGAGTGTCATTTTCAAAGCACACCGTGCACCAACTCTAAGCCGACAGTTGGACCCTTTCCATATTCTAACTCAATCTGACCCGACTTGGGATTATTCCCTTATCTATGTGGATGCGTCTCTTTTATTATTAAGCCTAACTTGTGCAAGTTGAAAACAAGTAATTTATTATGTGAAGGCTAAGATGAGACAAGTTTACCGAAACTATCCCACATGAACGAGGATTCGCCTCGAACGAGCGATGTCTCCGAGCAAGCCGTTGCAAGGCTAAGTCCGAACACCATCGGCATTTCGATTCCTTCGATTGACTGGACGGGACGGGGCACTACATCATACACCACTCAGAAAAAATTCTTCCTCGAAAATAACTGAGTACTTACTCATCGACTTATCACTCGAATGTTCAATGACTCTCTCTCACATTTCTCCTATACATTTCTCAAATCCGAGCCACGCTCGTGCTACCCACAATCTTTTTTTCAAAACTCACGATCTCAAAATCCTTGACACTTTTTCGTTCCTCAAGTCTCACTTGAATTCAATGTATCACTTAGTTAGATCGTGCACATATTTTAGGCATCTCCAAAATACATGTATTTCAGCCAAGCCTTGTGATAGAGAATCCGCCATCACCACTCGAGTCGGATCGTGCACATATTCAAGCGTCCCTGATATACGTGTATATCAATCGAGCCTCGTGAACGGTGCCTCCATAATTTTCTATCTTTTCGTGCCGGGACGTCTGCTTAACCGCTAGGCTATGTCTTTAGGCTAAGATCATCCGTCAGTATTGGAATCATAGTTCCCAAACAACAATATCAACACTGACCCCATCCTAAGGTCAAACCAAATTGATAGTACGGAGTTTTCTATCCAAGCTCGTATCACTCCGATTTCTAAACTTCGAGCATAGATTTCCTACACACATCCCAACATTCGTCGCACGGGGTCCGAGTCATTCAGCAAAGCCATCATATCGTAAGTTCGCTCAACCAACATTTCGATATATCAATTTCGTTCATCTAACGACCCATTCCGCATAATCTATCTCCTCGAACACGTTCGATATAATTCACCTATCAATCCTTCTCAATCAAGCACGCTACGACACTAATTCATCGCTAAACCATAATTCGCATTCCATATTCCCTAAGTCATTTATCCCAACTCATGTAATTGATTACGAGGTTGTCTGACTTAACAATGTGTCATGCCACAATCTCACGCGAGTCTGATTATCCACGGTGGACATGAAATGCAATGCTCTCACGGAATAATCATTCTCATCGAGGCGTAACTCTTGTTTGAGTCTAGACTAGTTCATTCTCGAGACGCAGATTGGACCTAGCTACTCAATCGTCAATCACCAATCTGAATAATCCTCGAACACACCTTCTCTTCAAACCATAAGTCAAAGCAATCCAAATTGTCACGTCCTAATTTTTCGAGTTCAATCATTCCCGCGACATGAATCACCATGTCAGCGCTCACGCAAAACGATCGCCCCTAAATCCGACGTGACGCATGTGCGAGGCTGGAGTTGCGCTCGCGCAAGACAAGAATATCGACGTTGTGGTTATCCGCGTAACCATCAATACACGCTCATTTTTATCCAATTTGTCACGATCCGCTACCCAAATTGTTGGGCTGGGTTGAGTTATGTCCAGCCTACGCTTGAGATAAAGCGTAGTAAGCTGTTCTAAAGACAACAATATAAGATCAAAGTGTGCTAACAGTTCTATATGTCATATTGAGTCAAAATACATTCTAAATACAAAATCATCTAGTATATAAATATGTTCTAAATACATAGCCAAGACGTAAAACTGGATACAGGTCCAGTATCAAAATACATAGTCTAAAACATGTTTGCTCTCAAAAGTCCCGAGCAACTAAACAAACTAGACGAGTTTTTCCGCAGATACATCCTTGTAAGGTAAAGTCTGATCCTCGATGGCAACCCCATAATAGGAATCACATAGCAACTCCTCCTCGGTAAGTATACATACAACGTTATCCTGTCAGGACGGAAGCAAGTACTTATACTACTAACATATAATACTGATCATGTAATGGAAAGAGATAAATTAACATAATCATGGCATATCTTGATTTATCCAGTTTTAGATACATTTCATCATGGCAATATATGTTTGTTTTAAAGTTTAAAACTGTAGCACGTACGTAATCGGTCAATAGGTAGTAGGATGTACTGTGGTACATATCAAAGTTCTGAAGTGCACATACGTACACTTAACGGCATCGGTGTATATACATACACAAACGCGGGATCAGACATACGACAAAGTTGCATATAGAATGTAACAGTGTACGATAAATACATACGAAGAAGGGGGCATGATCACGTACTCTACTAACAGTTTCCCCATAACCCATTTTATAACATATGAGTGATACTAAGAGTAGTATAAAGCATGACATGTACTGAGAACCAGTAAGAAGCATGTGAAGATATGACTTGCAGTTATCCAGAAAGCAGTATTTTAACATAGTTTAATCACAGTTTATTTATAAGCAGTAAATAAGCTTGTAGGGGTACTTGCCTTGTACAAAGCAAGGGTATGTATATGAAGTTATAGATATCCGGTGTCCCGTCACTGTAAAAAGGATATATAAACTTAGATTTTATACTAAGCTAAATACTAGGACACTAGTGGTGTGACACGACTTTCTGACTAGACACCTAGCCAAATGATGATTTTAGCATAGGAGACCAATGTGGGATGACACAATACCTAAACCAACTTTCTATGGCCTTTATACTATGGTAGGGTAAGGCCCAATTGCTAAAATATCCCAAAATCACACAATACATCGCAAGTCGTAATTATTCAATAAATAAATTAAACTGTACACTGTGTTCCAACAATTATTAAGATAGGCAAAAAGCTCAAATATACATAAAATAAAGTACTAATATGATCCTTGTTAATTATAGAGATTTATACTAATTTTTCTGGAATTTATAAACCCTCATAGATATTTATTAAAAATCAGTAAACATAAGTACCCTGACAATGAGTTCTGTTTTCCTATTTTTATAAAATGTCAAAAGTACTAATTAATCCTGGAAAATTTATATTAAATTAGCTAAATTAACATAGTATTTAAATATAATTTTTTTCGGATTTGTACAATACTTAAATTATATATAAAAATTCAAATACAACAAGTTATAATTTATAGAAAATAATTAATTAATTAATTTAATATTTTATCCACGTATACGAAATTGAACCGAAGTCTAGATACGGAACCCAAAGCCATAAATCAAGTCTGATATGACTCATACAGGCCTTGAATGTATTTAGGCTCATTTAAGTCCATAGAACCCATGCTAGGTTTGGACTCAAATGACTGTAATTGTCACGTCCCGCTCCCGTAGGAGCGATCGTCCTCGCTAAGGCGTGATGCCGCACGAGCCTAGATTGCGCTCGTGCAAGACGAGTTCCATAACGACCGATTACAGCGGCTGCGACGAGGTCGTCGCACAGAAGTCCCAAGCAGAGACATTGAACATGCAGCAGAAATTTAGAACAAAATGTAACTCATTCAAAAGAAGATCTTTATTGATATTGAACAATGATATTATAATGGGCGCAAGGCCTTGATTACAAGTATCTCGTGCTTACTTTTCTCTCATTTTATAAGTCACTATGCTCTCTCTCATCTCTCGATACAATGCTTGAGCCAGCGGAAGCTTCGGAAGGCGATGTCCATACATTATGTCTCGTATAAGTCTTGAGTTCACGCGGTCGCATGCTTCGACTCGCCAAGGAATTCCGTACCTCGACGTATCCAAGCGAGCTCCGCGCCATGAGCTTCTACCTGTGCCTGCACATAGAAACTGTGTGGGTGTCAGTACTCAACTGTACTGGTGGAGTGAGCTCCTCGTCCACCCATACAAAAACCGACACGTTCATTTACTTTTGTGCAATACAAGTCCCTTTACGATTGTCTTTCTAGTCTTGTCCTAGGATCAGTTTTAAGACTTGACGTCTAACCAACTCGTTATGCGACGACATAGTCGTGCCATCATGTCAATGTGTAATTCGATCGAGGCAGTGCCTCATCGCTTACGTACTCGACCAAACTTCAATTCGGGACGGCAGGGTCGTGCCATACTCTATTCGCAATTTCAACGTATTCGAGACAGTGCTTCGTCGAGAAGTAACTTATGTGAACTTGGCCGTGCCAAGACTTTCACTTAAACTCAAGTGCCTCTAGACCGATTCTTGTGCCAACGACGTCAAGGGGACGACTCATGATGGTCGTGCCTCTAGACCTTGCTTAGACTTGTTCGTGCTTCAAGATTGAGGTCGCGCCTCACAACTTATCAAGACTTATCATGCTACCGCCTTGCGGCCTTTCCTGACTTAGACTCAAGATAACTCACATCCAAACTATGCAACTTATATGCCGACAACATAAGACTCAACGCCACATCTCATGCCGAAGCACGTCACCTACGTTGCAACCAAATCTTAGGCCCAACATTTTGTGTTCCAACTATACTCACACATTCAACTCGACTTCCTTGATATACTACACTCAATACTCGACTCAATCCAAGGGCATTTACGCGGATCGCCGCTCATGCCGACTCATCTATATGAACTAGTCACTAGCGCCCAGCGCTATAATGGACTTGGCTCAGGGGATTCGGTCCGTCCTTCCACGGGTAGCTAGCCCCGGAAGCGCCGAATCTCCCATGCGCTTATCCAGCATCCTTCTTTGAGCCAACTCGCTTCCCCCGGGCCGACATGATCCCGGCGCCCCGGCGATCAGTCGAGAAGACTTCCACCTTGTACAAGTTGTCCAATGACCATGCAAGACTCGACTTGAACTGACGTCTCACACAGTCAATCTACTTCTAGTGTTACCATCTCTTTCAGGGCTAAGTTCAATACTTCTCACATCTGAGACCTTGCCTCGACGACCCAGTCGCGAGTATGCTTCTTTCTTGCCTCGACGACCGAGCATTCTTCTTTCTTGCCCTATCATTTCACTCAACTCAAGAACAACTATTGAAACACTTTCCAACTCAATGAATCAACCGTGGCCCGTGCCTTAAAATACTAAGTCCGTGACATCATGTCTTAAACCAACTTGAAACACTATGTGACACCACCGTCCAAGTCATACTCTATATGACGGGCCTTACAATCGTGAGACTATGTGGTTATATCCAGCCGTAGAACTCATAGGGTCGTGCTTGCTACTACTCCTGATAGCATAACATAACTTGCCTAACTTACTTTACAATAACTTGACGAGCAAAGACTGCGTCAAGCTTTGCGTCGTGGGAACGTGCCTTGCACGCGTTCAACTTTGAACAACCAAGTTACTTGAGGTACCTAGACTTATGCCACAAGTCGTGCAATACAACTTAACCCATCGGACGAGCAGAGGCTATGCCACGCCTGTTGGCCCATTGGTCATATGGTCAAATTGATTTTTAATAATTGATCAAACTCTGTCTCGATATATGGAGCTAGTCAGGACATCTCGGACATGATCAAGAACGGCTATCTACTCAGTTCAAGACCGAAGCGTTGTTTACCTGTTCGAGTCTGTATTTCTTTGAGCAATGTAATCTTTTATTTTATTGAGTCTAGAAATACAATATACACCGAGTCGTACTGGCAAATAGGTTATTCCAAAATGATTTCAAAATGCTTTTAAAAATGTCCTTAGTTTTGAAAAACATTCGTATTTACAAAAGCTCCAAAAAGGTTTTCGAAATTCCCCAAAATCTATTTAAAAAAACCCTAACCTAACCCTGACAGAGTTCGGCCAGAGTTCGGTTAGTGGCCGTTTTGTTTTTGAATTCCTTGGAACTTGGTCCTCCTGCAGTTGCGGATTTGACCGAGATTTGCTCATCGAGTTCTGCCCGAATTCTGCCAGAAGTCTGTCTTTGGAACTCCTATAAATAGAGAAGGATTTCGATCATTTTAACTTACTCATTCACTTTCAATCTTCTCTCTGCTTAAAGCTTTCAGTCTTCCAAAGAGTTTTTCTCGAGCTTTCATTTTCAGATCCCAAGTCAGTTACAATCTTCTAGTCGATTTGCCAGTGCGGTGCGGTCTAGAAGTTTCAGAGTGATTGTAATCAGAAGGCTTGATAGAAGAATACCTCTTCACAATTGAAGTTGGACGAGTTCTTCGTATCAAAGCTCGCGTTGTAGAAGTTGCAAGGACTTCGTAAGAAAACTTGCGGTTTTGCCAATAGTGGATTCAACTGGTATAAGAGTTCTACCGACTGGACTAGTCTTCAACAGAGGGAAACCAGTATACATCGCTGTCTTTACGTTTGCTTTCTTATCTCTGCCTTTACATTATTTAGTTGTGATTATTATTCTGTGATCTTGCTGCTAACAATTTTTAATTAGCATTATTCCGCTGCATACTCTATTCACCCCCCCCTCAAGAGTATTCTGCTTTACAATTTCATTCCTACAATTGGTATCAGAGCGGGTGTTATAGGTAAAACAAGGTAACATTACAATTATTTATTTATTTGATTAATTGTTATATAGATCACAGCATAACACATGGCAACTGTGAAATTCACAAGTGAAGGCCAGGCCACAAACAGACCTCCACTGTCTGATGGTACAAATTATACCTATTGGAAAACACGGATGAGTTTCTTCTTAAAATCATGTGACTTTGATTTATGGTCTATTGTTATTGATGGCTATCAAAAGCCACCTCGTATAAATGTTGATGGAGTTTTAATTGAAAAATCCCATAACAGATATATAGAGGAAGAAAAGAAAAAGGTCAGTCTTGACGCACGTGCTATTAACGCTTTATTTTGTGCTTTAGACAGAACTGAATTTAACAGGGTGTCTATCTGCACAACTGCTAATAAAGTGTGGAAGCTTCTTGAAGTCACACATGAAGGCACGACTCAAGTCAAAGAATCAAAGGTCAGCAGACTTACTCAAGAATATGAGGTGTTCAAGATGAAGCCCAACGAAACAGTTACTCAGATGTTCGAAAGATTCTTGTATATTGTAAATCTTTTGTCCTCCCTAGGCAAAGATTACAGTAACCATGAAAAGATTCGCAAACTCCTGCGAGCACTTACCAAGAACTGGATTCCAAAGGCTACTACAATCATTGAAGGGAACGACCTCACAACTATGTCCCTCGAAGTACTCATGGGTAAGCTACTCACTCATGAACTGGAGCTACAAGATTTTGAAGAGCCTGCACCAAAGGAGAAGACGATCGCTTTCAAGGCTCAGCACAGAAAAGCTGCTGAAGGTGATTCAGACAGCAGTGAATCTGATGCTGAAGATCAAGCACTCCTAGCAAGGAAATTCAAAAGATCTATGAGATATGAGAAGAAAGCCAAAGAAAACAATAGCATCAACAACTGGTATCAAGATGATGCTGTATGCTATGGCTGCAAGAAGAAGGGACACATAAAGAAGGATTGTCCTACAAACTCATCATCAAGCAAGAAGAGCAACAGGTATGAGAAAAGGAACCTGAAGAGATCAACAGCTCGGAAGTATGTCAATGCCTGCATATGGCATGAAAGTAAAGCCAGCGACTCAGAAGATGAACAATCAGAAGACACTGCAAATGTATGCTTTATGGCATCTGATCAGGTACTCTCTGAACCTGTAGTTGATACATATGATGACTTCACCTTTGAGCAATTAGGAGAAGCCTTCAGTGAACTGATAAGTGATTACAGGAAACTGCGTAGCAAATATCAGACCTCTAAGAAGGTACTCAAAGAGTACAAAGGTGAAATAGGTTGACTTACCGACCTACTAGCTGAGGTTAGAGATAATGTTAGTGAGTCTGGTAAGCTTTCTTCTATTAAGCTCTTATTACACGAGACTACCAAGTCATCCGAAGAAAAAGACAAGGTTATTGACCAACTGAAAGAAGAACTTTCTAAAGAGAAGAAAAGTCTTCAAAGTGCACAAGTCAGAATGGAAGCACTCACTTCTGACTATACTAAGTTGTATGACACTTCCAAAAGATTGGAAATTAGGTTAGGAAAACAGCCTGAGACTGCTGCTTCCTACCCTAACACGTGTCACTTACCGAATAATCGGAACATTCCCAAACCAAACACTGTCAGACCTAACCATATCAAACCTTTACCCCAAAAGGTTAAGCCCAAACAGGATTATAGGTATGCTTTCTTCTATACTAGAAAACCTAAACCTACCAACCATGCACACCACTCAGCTTTCAACACTCAACATGCACAATGTCATTATTGTGGCCACACTGGTCATATTTCTCCTGCATGTAGAATCAGAAAGCTTGTTGATCTAAATATTTATGCATGGTTACCAAAAGCTAACATCTCAGGACCCTACAAGAAATGGATACCAAAAGTTTCATCTGCAAATTGTTTTGTAGGTGGAACACCTTTCACATGCTAAAAGCAAATGGATCCTCGACAGCGGTTGTTCACGGCATATGACCGATGATGCTACATTATTTGTAACACTGTCAAAGAAGAAGAAGGAAGGCTACGTCTCCTTCGGTAACAACTTGAAAGGGTATATCATTGGTATCGGTGATGTTGGTAAATCTTCCTATCTTGTGATTAAGGATGTCTGTCTGGTTACCGAGTTAAAACATAATCTACTCAGCATAAGTCATTTAGCTGATCATGGTTATGGCATCAACTTTGGCAAAGACAAATGTACTATAGTTGATAGCTCAACTGGTAGTACTATCTTTGAAGGTATCAGGGAAGATAACATATATGTTTTCTATTTGTTGGAAGAAACTAACATTTCAGGTAGATGCTTAATGGCTAAAAGTGATGAGAGTCATCTGTGGCATATGAGACTCGGTCACGCAAATATGGACACAATCTCAAGATTATCCACGAAGAAGCGAGTACGCGGTTTACCGGACATAACATTCAAGAAGGATTCGGTATGCAGCCAATATGAAAAGAACAAAGCTATCGGATCCATATTCAAGTCAGTAAACGCAGTATGTACTACTAGACCTCTACAATTGCTACATATGGACTTATTTGGTCCTAGCAGAGTTGCTAGTCTCGGAGGTAAGTTATATGCTTTTGTAATTGTAGATGATTACTCTAGATACACGTGGGTATACTTTTTGACACGCAAGAATGATGCATTATCCGAATTTGTCGTCTTTTGCAAGAAAGTACATAATGAAAAAGGTTACATGATCACTCGTATTAGAAGCGATCATGGAGGCGAATTCGAGAATGCAGAGTTTGAGCAATTTTGTGACACACACGATTTTGTACACGAGTTCTCCTGCCCTAGGACTCCACAACAAAATGGAGTTGTGGAACGTAAGAACAGAACTCTATCCGAAATGGCTAGAGTAATATTAAACCAATTTAGTCTACCCAAATATTTCTGGACTGAAGCTGTCAATACAGCTTGTTTTGTTCTCAATAGAGTTCTAATTTGACCCAAATCGAAGAAGACTCCATTTGAGTTATGGTTTGATAGAATTCTATCAGTTTCATATTGTAGAATATTTGGTTGTAAATGCTTTATTCTTAATACAAAAGATAATTTGGAAAAGTTTGACGAAAAGGCCGATGAAGGTATATTTTTAGGTTATGCGGCCAAGAGCAAAGGTTACAGAGTCTTCAACAAACGAACTATGATCATCGAAGAATCAATCAACGTCACCTTTGATGAATTGAATCAAATGACTATCGATGACAATGACGAAGATCTAACTGTACCAAGCTCAACACCAGCTGATTCTCTACCAACACCAGCTGATTCTCCAAAAGAAGAACCCAGAAGCAGCTACCTTCGGAGTCTGCCGAAAAGATTGAAATTTACGGCTGATCATCCAAAAGATTTGGTAATTGTGATATTACCAAAGGTGTAAGTACTCGTACATCCAGTAGAGATATTGTTTCTAGTGTTGCATTCATTTCACAGCTAGAACCCAAAACCATTGATGAAGCATGTAGTGATCATTTTTGGTTAGATGCTATGCATGAGGAATTAAACCAATTTGAACGGAATCAAGTTTGGGAACTTGTTCCCAAGCCTATTGATCATCCAGTCATTGGCACCCGATGGGTATTCCGAAATAAACTGAACGAGAATGGTTTAGTGACTCGCAATAAGGTTCGACTCGTAGCTCAAGGATACAATCAGGAAGAAGGTATCGACCACGTTGAGACTTATGCCCCAGTTACGAGATTAGAATCCATTCGCATGTTATGTGCATTTGCATGTTTTTATAATTTCAAATTATTTCATATGGATGTCAAGAGTGCATTTTTAAATGGTTTTATAAAAGAAGAGGTTTTTGTAGCACAACCTCCAGGTTTCACAGATTTTAAAAACCCTGATCATGTTTTATCACGCCACAGAACCAGAATACTAGAGAGCGGGGGAATGACTCAGCCAGCTACGTATTACGGATAGATGAATACCGTATAATACGATCAATGCTGTCTACAAGACGAGGGGGTACATACTACATGAAAGTCTCCCTATGGTCAATTTACTTCTATTGTCTCAATCATTCAAACAAGAAACAGAAATAGAGAACATGTGAGATAAAGCAGTAAGGCGTCACAAACGCTCAGTCAAAATGTTCTTGATATCTAGCTTTACAAAATACAGCCAGATGATGTAGTAAGTATACACAATTGTTAGCAGCTGCAGCCTGACTTAGTTACAATTATGCAAAAGTAGGTACAAGACAATCTGACTAACATGTCGGTGCCAAACGGCAAAGTATAAAGTAGATAACAAAACGAGCGGAGAAGTAAGAAACCCATTCGAGTCCTCCTGCGATCATTCCTCTAGTGTTGACCATCTTGGAGGTAGAAGTAAGCTGGATCCTCAGGGACCGGCTCTAAATCTGGCCATGCAAAACCAGAGAGGTTAGACCTCTAATAGCAAGTACCGCAAGGGAGCACGATATGAGGAATGAAGCCAGTAATAAGAGAATATGATAATAGATCTCTGCTATCTACTAGGACTCATACAACATCACGACACTTCGAACCAACCTCCCAACCAAACAAGGACAGAAGTTGGCCCGTCATGTCCTGACATTCTGATCATCTCAGTTAAGTAACAGAGTAGGTACAGTACACAAACAAATCAATTTAAACGGCCAGGCAACTACTACGGCTTGCTATTGTGAGTCCCAAGTTATCCTGGAATTATGCAATAAAGGATTTCTCAGTTCTTACTACGCGCAAGCAAGGCTAGTTTACCCAGTCAATCAATTGCGCCAATTATGAATTAGACGAGTCCCAGCGGGATGCCCGTCATTAATATACAATATTCAATAGATAATATAACCAGATACCGCTCCCTGTCCGTGTGGCAGATTTGTAGTATCTGTGGGGACCAACCGGCCTGTCGGACACTACTAGTCCCAAGAGGGCTGCCATATAAGAACTCGAGAATCCATTCTCTCCATGCAATCATTATTTTATTTAACTTAATAGTCTCTACGTTGAGTGAAGTACCATACCGTGGATCATGGTCATTCAGAATGAGTACTTTCGTACGGGGTACGATATGCACAACTCTACAATGATACCAGTGCGGTCAGGTTGTAGGTCTTACATAGCGTAATGCAACAATCAAAACTAACCACGGAGTAATCATGCCTTGACCATAAAGTACACATGCTTCTTTGGTAAGATAAATAAATAATAAATGAATTGAAGCCTGCATGTGCCTGTATGCCAATATTCGGGATTAGCCAGTCAATTTCAATAGTTCATAATTAATATGAATGTGTCTCATTCATTCAATTCAAAAAGACGACTAGCCAGTCTCTTAGTTCCAACTAGGAACGCATGATCAATTATTAGTCAAGGTCACAATCATTATCAATGGTGACAAGGCATGAAAGTCAACTAGTATTCAGTGGGGTCGAGTCTACAACTCTCAGGGTTTAATTCCAGCCAATCGGGGTATCTATAACTCAATTCAGGACACATGGTACATCCCACGTAACAATCTATATTTAACAGAAATATTAACATATCATGATTATATCAAGTTTATGCCAAAAGGCGTAAGGATATTTTAAGAGTGTCATGCATGCCAAAGGGATACGCTCAAATAAAGTTGTGCGCGTAAAAAAACTCGTTTTACGCCGAGCCAAGAAGTACGCGTAAAAGAATATATTTTTATGCAAGAAACACTGTGCGCGTAAAACATTGCATGCATAAAGGTAGCTCGTGTAAAGGGTCAAGTTACGCCCGAAACGCTGTGCGCGTAAAAGAATACGCTAGGTCAAGTAGACTAGCGTAAAACAGTTTTACGCTGCCACGAGCGATCTCTCTAATTGAATTCCTACATTCTCCGTCTCTACGCGGACACGTATAACGTGAGCGTAAAAACTCAATATTACGCTGGCATGTACAACATGAGCGTAAAACTCAATACTACGCTGGCACGTACAACGTGAGCGTAAAGTTAATACTACGCTGGCACGTACAACGTGAGCGTAAAGTTAATACTACGCTGGCACGTACAACGTGAGCGTAAAGTTAATACTACGCTGGCACGTACAACGTGAGCGTAAAGTTAATACTATGCTGGCACGTACAACGTGAGCGTAAAGTTAATACTACGCTGGCACGTACAACGTGAGCATAAAGTTAATACTACGCTGGCACGTACAACGTGAGCGTAAAGTTCACCCTGAACTCCAACTCTCATGGAGCCTTCGTTCCAAGCCAGAAATGGGGTTCCCATGGGTCAAATGGCATAAAACACAACCTCAACAACCTAGTATGAACAAAACTTGGAAATAAGGGAGTTTTGACAGATCCAAACTACTGAAAACCGAAAAAATATGAATTTCTAGATCTACTAAAAATAAAACTTCAAAACGAAAAATGCCAAGTTCTAAACTCTCTTAGAATCACAAGGGAAAGAGAATGGAACCATAAAAATGGGTTTTCATGTGGAAGCAAGATGTACTTGCCTACGAGTTGGTAGGTAGAGGGAGTTATGAAGAAGAAGAAGAGTAAATGAGAAGGAGAAGTAATGAAGAGAGAGAGAAAGGATTGGGGCTTTAAATGGTGATGGTGGGTTCGGTTCATGATGAACCACCATAACCCGAAAATAAACCAACCTAGGATAAACCTAAAGTAAGCTAAAGCAGAGAATAAAAGCAGAAAGTAAAATACAGAAAATTAATTGTAGGAAATTAATTAACATAAATTTAAAGAGATTTAAATACAAAACAATACATGATAAATATTTAAATAAATATATTAAAGCAGTACATGTATTAAAAATACGTATTCTGGGAACGGAGAGTGACATCTCTACCCTCCTTAGAAAAATTTCGTCCTCAAAATTTCAAATCCAAACAGGATAGGAATATCAAGGCCAAACTAGTACAAACAATTTAAGCAAGCAATCATTTTACAATGTCCATAGCAAGTAACATATCTATATTTAACAATCTACGATATCAAGTAATTTCTACTCATAGGGCGACTAGCATGCAGAGTTAAGACAATCAAGGTACACGGGAAGAAATATACCTTGTGAGTCAAACAGATGTGGATACCGTGATCGGATATCATCCTCACGTTCCCACGTTGACTCTCCTAATGAGTGATAATCCCAACCAACCCGGACAAGACTAATTGTTCGGTTCTTAAGTATATTTTCTCTTCGGTCCAAAATAGACACAGGCTGTTCCTCATAAGACAGGTTGGTACCAATAACCAGCTCAGAATGATCAAGGATATGGATTGGGTCCGATACATACCTTCGCAGCTGTGATACATGAAATACGTCATGTACCTCTCGTAACGAAGGCGGAAGGGATAGACGATAAGCAACATCGCCCACCCTATCAAGGATAATAAATGGGCCCACGTACCGCGGACTCAACTTCCCGCGAACGCCAAATCTAATGACCCCACGGGTAGGTGAGATTCGTAAGAATACGTGGTCTCTAATAGAAAACTCTAGCGGCCTACGATGCTGGTCCGCCCAATGACGATGTCGATCCTGCGCAACTCAAAGTCGCTCTCTAATTCCTTTAACCAATTCAACTGTCTGAACAATTATTTCCGGGCCTAACATCTTTCTGTCCCCGATATCATCCCATGCTAGTGGCGACCTACACTTCTTACCATATAGTGCCTCAAATGGTGCCATCTGGATACTGGCTTGATAACTGTTGTTATATGAAAACTCAACTAAGTGCAGGTGGCTTTCCCAAGATCCTCCAAAATCTAGGGTGCAAGCTCGCAACATATCTTCCAAAGTCTAAATTGTCCTTTCTGATTGGCCGTCCATCTGTGGATGGTAAGCCGTACTAAATTTTAACTTGGTGCCCAAACTACGATGTAAGCCCTTCCAGAAATGTGATGTGAAACGGGTATCTCTGTCTGACACAATACTGACAGGGACTCCATGCTGCCTGACTATCTGCTGCATGTACAACTCTGCCAACTTTTTTGTAGATTGTCCTACTCTGAAAGGAAGAAAGTGTGCTACCTTTGTAAGCCGATCTACTATCACCCAAATAACATCTTTACCACTTGGTGATCTCGGTAAACCGGTCACAAAGTCTATTGTGATGTGTTCCCACTTCCATTCCGGGATAGGAAGCGGTTGTAATAATCCAGCTGGCCTCTGCTGTTCTGCCTTTACTTGCTGACATATCAAGCAACGAGAAACAAACCTAGCTATCTCCCTCTTCATTCCGTTACACCAGAAGTGCTGCTTGATATCTTGGTACATCTTGGTCCCTCCAGGATGTATAGAATACTAAGAACTGTGAGCTTCTGTCATAACTTCCTGTCTGATATCTCCACTAGGTACACATAGACGTGATCCAAACCTAAGCGTATAATCTTCGTGGATTTGCATCTCTTTTCTGAGCCCTGACTCACATTCTGTCCTAAGCTTCTGAATCCTTGGGTCCTGTGCCTGGGCTGCCTTGATCCTGCCTACCAAGTCGGATTGAACTTGTAGACTCGCCAGAATTCCTATATCATTAGGAAGTATAACTTTGATGCCCATCTCCTGAAGGTCTTCTAAGATGTGCTTCTGCGTTGTCAACATAAATGCGCCGTCTCTTCTGCTGAGAGCGTCTGCTACCACATTAGCCTTGCCTGGATGATACTGAAGCTCCACGTCATAATCCTTGATCAGCTCTAACCATCTTCTCTGCCTCATGTTCAGCTCCTTCTGAGTAAAGATGTACTTCAGACTTTTGTGGTCTGTGTACATGTCCACTCGGTCACCATATAAGTAATGCCTCCATAGCTTCAAAGCAAATACTACTGCCGCCAACTCCAAATCATGAGTTGGATAATTTTTCTCGTGGTCTCAAAGTTGCCTAGATGCATACGCTATCACCTTTCCATGTTGCATAAGGACACATTCCAGTCCTTTACCTGACGCATCACAATATACAGTAAAACCTCCGGGCCCAACTGGTAATGTAAGGATAGGTACTGATATCAACTTCTGCTTCAGATTCTCAAATGATGCCTGGCATTCTGCCGACCAGACGAATGGTACATCCTTTCGTGTCAAGCGGGTCATGGGTGCTGAAAGTCTTGCAAAACCTAATACAAACCTTCTGTAATATCCTGCCAATCCCAAGAAACTCCGTACATCAGCTACGGTCTTGGGTTTGGCCAACTCTCTACTGCTTCTACCTTCTTGGGATCCACTGCTACTCCAGCTCCTGATATGATGTGACCCAGAAATGAAATGTGGTCCATCCAGAACTCACACTTGCTGAGCTTGGCATACAACTAGTTCTGTCTCAGTACCTGCAACACTTTTCTGAGGTGGTCTTCATGCTCCTCTTCACTAGCAGAGTATACGAGAATGTCGTCGAGAAACACCACGACAAACTGATCTAAATATGGCATAAAGATGCGGTTCATTAAATCTATGAATATAGCTGGAGCATTGGTCAAACCAAACGGCATTACTAAGAATTTATAATGTCCATACTTCGACCTGAATACTGTTTTGAGAATGTCTTCCTTTCGAACCCTCACTTGATGGTACCCTGAACGAAGATCTATCTTGGAGAAAACTCTAGCTGTGCTCAACTGGTCAAACAAGTCGTCGATCCTGGGTAGTGGGTACTTGTTCTTTACTGTCGCCGCGTTAAGCTTTCTGTAATCGATGCATAATCTAGATGATCCATCCTTCTTCCCCACAAGTACTACTGGTGCTGCCCATGGTGATATGCTAGCTTGGATAAACTTCTTCTCCTTCAATTCCTCTATGTGCTGATACACTTTGGCCTGCTCCGAATCCGCCATTCTGTAAACCCGATCTGATATTGGTTTAGTTCCAGGTGCCAATTCTATGCTGAACTCAATATCTCTAACCGATGGTAGACCTGGAAGTTCTTCGGGAAACACGTCTAGAAATTCTTCAACTACCTTCGGAACTTGAACTTCTTCCATTGCCGTTATTACTCCCTGCTCTTGCTGAGTTGCCTCTGATCTGACTAAGGTAAATTTCTTCATGCCTGGAATATCAAAAGATACACTCCCACTACGACAATCTATTATCGCATGACTGTCTTTCAGCCAGTCCATGCCTAAGATAACATCAAAATTTCCAACAGGAAATTCTATCAACTGGGCGGGTAAGGAATGCCCGCAACTACAACACTACACGCTAGAATAACTTTATTGACTCCTACGAGCCCATTGCCAGTGGGTATATTCAACCTCCCTGGCAATGCCTCGAACTCCATTCCTAGCCGTGTCGCAAATTGTGCAGATATAAATGAGTGTGATGCTCCTGAATCAAACAATGCTACTGCGGGATATGAGCCGACGAAAATGTTACCTGCCACAACATCTCCCGATGTTAATGCCTCCTCCAAGGACAGTGTGAATGCCTGCCCTCGACCTTCTTGCTGGTTTCCATGCGGTGGCCTAGTCTGGTGCTGCTGCTGGCCCCTGCCTTGATGATGCTGGGGTGGTCTATGCTGGTGTTGCTGCATTGGCGGTCCCTGCTGTTGAAACATCTGAGCCTGTGGCATTAACGGACGCTGGGCCAATGGTCTCACTACTATCGCTGGTCCTCGATACTGCCCTGCCCCTGATGCTGGCAGAGCAGGAAACTGTTGCCCTGGTCCTCCTGACCTCGAATTCATGGGACATGTGGTAATCCGATGATCTGGATTTCCATATATCAAACACAGTCCGTTTAATGCCCGACACACATCTCTAGTGTGCCCCATCTTCCCACAATAAGTACAGCCCGCTGGGGGTTGCTGGTTCTTCTTCTGTTGCTGCTGCTGCCTGGGTGGTGGTGCTGGCCCTCGCATTACCACATCGTGAATGCGAATGCCAAGGGATGGTGCTGTTGTTCGGGGCGCTGCTCCCCCTCCTCCTTCAATCTGACTGTGAGATCTCTTCTGACCTCCAGTCCTTACTGTGATCCTCTGAATGGTGATCTCATGCCTTCGGGTTGCCGTCAATATCTCATCAAAAGTCTGGTAATTGTGCTCCTCTATCAATTGCAAGAGCTCAAGATGAAACCCTTGCTGAAACCTCATAGCCCTCTGGCGCTCCGTCGCTACCATCTATGGGGCAAACCTACTCAATCTGCAGAACTCCGCTGCATAAGCATCTACCGTCTTGCCGGCCTGCTTGAGGTTGATAAACTTTTGTTGTAGCTCAAACTGCGCCACAACTCCATAGTACTTTGTCTTGAATCTTGCTGTAAAATCGTTCCAAGCCACAGGACGTCTGATGCCTATCTCCTCTGATTCCCACCAATCACGTGCGAGATCCTGAAGTAACAACTTCACCTGATCCATACGTTCTTCTGCCGGTACCTTAGCCGCCGTCAAAATAGCCTCAATATCCTTAAGCCATGCATCTGCTAAGATGACATCCTCCGTTCCTTCAAAACGGTGGGGGTTGAACTTGCAAAATCTGGTTGAGGCTCCAGAATCTGGCCTTGCCCCTCTTTCTAAAGCTGTCTGCAACCCTTGGTTGAGTAGTACGTTCTGCTCTTGCAACTGAGCGTACATGCGCTGTTGGGCTAACATCTAATATTGTTGAGTAGCCATCATCCCTCTCATGATTTCCAGAAGAGCCGGTGTATCCATTTCTGCAGGGGTAGGTGGAACTGTTGGTGGTGGTGGAACATTCGGATACTGCGATCCAGCTGCTGCTTCCACTATCACTTCTTTCTGGGTAGTCTCTTGAGTTAGTACCGGCCCTTGTTGCTGACCAACATGGTCAGGTTGGCCATGTTGTTGCTGTCCAGCTCTGACAGGTGCGGATGAGGTGCCCCTAAGAAAAGGGACAAGAGAAAAATCAAACGACCAGACAGGAAGGATCAATGAAGTCAAAGGATACTGGAATGTCAAGATGGAGTTAAGAACCAACGAATCATGAGATCAAGGGAGAACATGTGTGATTTGAGACATCCTATAAATTAAAACACCCCACAAGTCTAGAACCAGACCTGTATGGGCCACCACTAAAACTTTGTCACGCCCCAGAACCAGAATACTGGAGAGCGGAGGAATGACTCAGCCAGCTACGTATTACGGGTAGATGAATACCGTATAATACGATCAATGCTGTCTACAAGACGAGGGGGTGCATACTACATGAAAGTCTCCCTATGGTCACTTTACTTCTATTGTCTCAATCATTCAAACAAGAAACAGAAATAGAGAACATGTGAGATAAAGCAGTAAGGCGTCCCAAACGCTCAGTCAAAATGTTCTTGATATCTGGCTTTACAAAATACAGCCAGATAATGTAGTAAGTATACACAATTGTTAGCAGCTACAGCCTGACTTAGTTACAATTATGCAAAAGTAGGTACAAGATAATCCGACTAACATGTCGGTGCCAAACGGCAAAGTATAAAGTAGATAACAAAACGGGCGGGGAAGTAAGAAACCCACTCGAGTTCTCCTGCGATCATCCCTCTAGTGTTGACCATCTTGGAGGTAGAAGTAAGCTGGATCCTCAGGGACCGGCTCTAAATCTGGCCATGCAAAACCAGAGAGGTTAGACCTCTAATAGCAAGTACCGCAAGGGAGCACGATATGAGGAATGAAGGCAGTAATAAGAGAATATGATAATAGATCTCTGCTATCTACTAAGACTCATACAACATCATGACACTTCGAACCAACCTCCCAACCAAACAAGGACAGAAGTTGGCCCGTCATGTTCTGACATTCTGATCATCTCAGTTAAGTAACAGAGTAGGTACAGTATACAAACAAATCAATTTAAACGGCCAGGCAACTACTACGGCTTGCTATTGTGAGTCCCAAGTTATCTTGGAATTATGTAATAAAGGATTTCTCAGTTCTTACTATGCGCAAGCAAGGCTAGTTTACCCAGTCAATCAATTGCGCCAATCATGAATTAGACGAGTCCCAGCGGGACACCCGTCATTAAAATACAATATTCAATAGATAATATAACCAGATACCGTTTCCTGCCCGTGTGGCAGATTTGTAGTATCTGTGGGGACCAACCGGCCTGTCGGGCACTACTAGTCCCAAGAGGGCTGCCATGTAAGAACTCGGGAATCCATTCTCTCCATGCAATCATTATTTTATTTAACTTAATAGTCTCTACGTTGAGTGAAGTACCATGCCGTGGATCATGGTCATTCAGAATGAGTACTTTCGTACGGGGTACGATATGCACAACTCTACAATGATACCAGTGCGGTCAGGTTGTAGGTCTTACATAGCGTAATGCAACAATCAAAACTAACCACGGAGTAATCATGCCTTGACCATAAAGTACACATACTTCTTTGGTAAGATAAATAAATAATAAATGAATTGAAGCCTGCATGTGCCTGTATGCCAATATTCGGGATTAGCCAGTCGATTTCAATAGTTCATAATTAATATGAATGTGTCTCATTCATTCAATTCAAAAAGACGACTAGCCAGTCTCTTAGTTCCAACTAGGAATGCATGATCAATTATTAGTCAAGGTCACAATCATTATCAATGGTGACAAGGCATGAAAGTCAACTAGTATTCAGTGGGGTCGAGTCTACAACTCTCAGGGTTTAATTCCAGTCAATCGGGGTATCTATAACTCAATTCACGACACATGGTACATCCCACGTAACAATCTATATTTAACAGAAATATTAACATATCATGATTATATCAAGTTTATGCCAAAAGGCGTAAGGATATTTTAAGAGTGTCATGCATGCCAAAGGGATACGCTCAAATAAAGTTGCGCGCGTAAAAAAACTCGTTTTACGCCGAGCCAAGAAGTACGCGTAAAAGAATATATTTTTACGCAAGAAACACTGTGCGCGTAAAACATTGCATGCATAAAGGTAGCTCGTGTAAAGGGTCAAGTTACGCCCGAAACGCTGTGCGCGTAAAAGAATACGCTAGGTCAAGTAGACTAGCGTAAAACAGTTTTACGCTGCCACGAGCGATCTCTCTAATTGAATTCCTATATTCTCCGTCTCTACGCGGACACGTATAAGGTGAGCGTAAAAACTCAATATTATGCTGGCATGTACAACATGAGCGTAAAACTCAATACTACGCTGACACTTACAACGTGAGCGTAAAGTTAATACTGCGCTGGCACGTACAACGTGAGCGTAAAGTTAATACTACGCTGGCACGTACAACGTGAGCATAAAGTTAATACTACGCTGGCACGTACAATGTGAGCGTAAAGTTAATACTATGCTGGCACGTACAACATGAGCGTAAAGTTCACCCTGAACTCCAATTCTTATGGAGCCTTCGTTCCAAGCCAGAAATGGGGTTCCCATGGGTCAAATGGCGTAAAACACAACCTCAACAATCTAGTATGAACAAAACTTGGAAATAAGGAAGTTTTGACAGATCCAAACTACTGAAAATCGAAAAAATATGAATTTCTAGATCTACTAAAAATAAAACTTCAAAACAAAAAATGCCAAGTTCTAAACTCTCTTAGAATCACAAGGAAAAGAGAATGGAACCATAAAAATGGGTTTTCATGTGGAAGCAAGATGTACTTGCCTACGAGTTGGTAGGTAGAGAGAGTTATGAAGAAGAAGAAGAGTAAATGAGAAAGAGAAGTAATGAAGAGAGAGAGAAAGGATTGGGGCTTTAAATGGTGATGGTGGGTTCGGTTCATGATGAACCACCATAACCCGAAAATAAACCAACCTAGGCCAAACCTAAAGTAAGCTAAAGCAGAGAATAAAAGCAGAAAGTAAAGTACAGAAAATTAATTGCAGAAAATTAATTAACATAAATTTAAAGAGATTTAAATACAAAACAATACATGATAAATATTTAAATAAATATATTAAAGCAGTACATGTATTAAAAATACGTATTCTGGGAACGGGGAGTGACATGTTTTCAAGTTGAAGAAAGCTTTATACGGTTTGAAACAAGTCCCTCGTGCTTGGTATGATCGTCTAAGCTCTTTTCTACTTGACAACGATTTTTCAAAAGGCAAGGTTGACACTACACTTTTTATTAAGTCTTTGAATAATAATATCCTTTTAATACAAGTCTATGTTGATGATATTATATTTGGATCTACTGATGAATCTCTTTGTCAAGAATTCTCTAAGTGTATACAGAATGAGTTTGAGATGAGCATGATAGGAGAGCTAAAATTCTTTCTCGGACTGCAAATCAAACAAACTGACAATGAGACATTCATAAATTAAGCCAAGTATACAAAAGATTTGCTAAAGAAGTTTGATCTGGACAATGTCAAACCTATTGGCACTCCGATGGTAACTTCAACAAAGCTTGATATTGATGAACAAGGCAAGCCTGTCGACACACGTAAGTATCGAGGTATGATCAGTAGTTTACTTTATTTAACTGCTAGTCGTCCAGATATTATGTTTAGTGTTTGCCTGTGTGCACGTTTTTAAGCTAATCCAAAGGAATCACATCTGTGCGCAGTTAAGCGTATCTTTTAATACCTTAAAGGCACTTCTTCTGTTGGCTTATGGTATCCCAAAACCAAGTCCTTTGACCTTATTGGTTATTCGGATGCAGATTTTGCTGGATGCAAAGTTGATAAAAAAAGTACCAGTGGCACATGTCATTTCTTAGGCAAGGCTTTAGTCTCATGGTTTAGTAAAAAGCAAAATTCTGTAGCCCTATCAACAACAGAGGCTGAGTATATCGCCTTAGGACGTTGTTGTGCTCAGATTTTATGGATGAAACAACCCTTAGAAGACTATGATTTATTTTACATACACATTCCTATTTTCTGTGACAACACGAGCACAATTAATTTGACTAAGAATCCAGTATGTCACTCTCGTACTAAGCATATCGAGATTCGACATCATTTTCTTAGAGATCATCATCAGAATGGAGATATTGACCTTGTATACATAGACTGAAAATCAATTAGCTGACATCTTCACAAAACCTCTAGCAGAAGATCGTTTCAATTATTTACGTCGAGAATTAGGAATTTTGGACGTCAATAATGTTAATTAATTTTGTTTTATGATTATATTTCAATACGCAAAAATTGTGTTAGAGACAAGCTAATAAAGAGTCTGTCTGTCACCACAACTACGGTTGAAGCGAAGCGGTACTTAAGAGTTCTCCGGTGAACCTCCGCCAGCTGGGACAGTGCTCCTACAGCTAATCTGAGACAGTCGCTATGTAACGATATTTAATCTATAAAATAATATTAATTATATTAATTGAAGGTTGAAATTACTAATCTTTGAATTAAATTTTTGAAATGAGTCAATGAAAAAGAAAATGGCCCAAACCAACTAACAGAACCCCCAGGCGAATTCGGCCAGAGTTCGGACCGAATTCGGTCCGAGTTCGGTTAGTGGTATCTGGTTATATAACCAGAACCCGAGAGCCTCTTCTTCTTCATTGCTTCTAAAACCACCTTCACAGCAACAGCAGCCGCGCGAAGCTCTCCAAACCCTAGTTCTTCACCACTTCGTTTCTCCCAATCTACGTGATAAAATCCATCCAAATTTTAGATTCGTGCGGAGATCATTGTCCTCTACAGCATACTTGAATCTCGGGAGTATAACTCCGTATTTCTCCTCCTTTCAAATTCGTGCATATTTACTTTATTTGCACAATGCCGTCTAAGGGATTCAACCCCTTTAAGAGGAAAAAGACGACCAATCCTAGTGAGGAAGGATCATCTTCACATCCACACACGGATTCCCTCTTTTCACCAGTTCAATCGAGCGATGGCGCGTTCGATGGATTTTATTTTCAAACCCTAGATCAAGCCCTTCTGTGGTATGGAGACTTTTCTATGAGATCCATATGCACAGGCGCTCCTATCAAATGGACTGTGTTTCCAGAATACCGCCCTTATTTTGAGGCATTAGGATTACAATACTTTGTTAAACTTTGTTTCCCGATATCTACTAATGCCATTAGACTTTTCTATTGCAATATCGTACTAAACACGTTTGACGTAAGTACTCGTGTTGGCGGACTAGATATCGAGTTCAATGATGTCCTCTTTGCGGAAATCCTTGGTATTTCTAACGAAGGTGCACCGCTTGATGATATCACTGAATTTGATTTCCCCGACGGCACGACACTTGCTAGTTTCAAAGCTGAACTCTGTGCCCCTGATCGAGTTCGCTCTGGAAAGTTCAAGGCAAATAACTTGAACTTGTTTAGTTATGAATTACATCGCATCATTTACTCCACTCTCCTTCCGAAGTCTACTTTGAAGGATGATGTCACATCACTTGAGCTGTCTGCTATGTATCATATTCTTAAGGGGATTTCTTTTTCTGCCTCTAAGACTATTATCCAGATGATGGGACGTTGTCGTGCAAGAGATAGAAATCTCTCTTATGCGATGATTCTCCCACGCATCTTCCAGCATTTTGATATTGATATGTCAACTTGTACTCAAGACCCTGAGCCCAAGTTTCTTAAGCTATCTCGTCGTAGTATGACTGATGCTGCTCCTCCTACTGCTCCACCTCCTCCACCTACTCAGCAGTATGCCATGACCTTTGAAGGCATACACCAGCATCTCTCTGATTTGCACATCTCGATGACGGATATAGCCCGCGAACGTGAGTTCTGTGATGTCACTCGTTATCAGGCGATAGCAAATTCTCTAGCTGATCTCCGATTTGCTCAGACTGGACATTCTGCCGGTTCTATTCCTAGAGATCCAGCCTTTTCTGGTTACCGCTGTGAGGATGAGGCTGTTCATGCCTACTTTTAGCCCGGTAACGCATATGATTGGTATCGTTCTGATCGTGCCCTTCCTCGAGACTTTGTCGGTGAGTTTTACGCTGGCGCCCCTCCTCACCCTTCTGGCGCTGGTACTTCTGGAGCTGGTCCTTCTGGACATGCCGGTCATGCTGATGATGATGATGAGGAGGAGGAGGAGATGTGATGATGATGTATTAGCTGATTTTGAGATTTAGTTATTGTCTACTTTACACTTGGAAATGCTCCGATATTCCAAGTTTCTTTCTTTCTAGTTTTTATGTTCATTTCTTTTGAGGACTTGTACTGGATATTTCTTGATGTCTCTTGAACATCATTTTATTTTTATGGGATGCATAGTTTATCTTTTATATCAGTTTATTTATTCTTTATAGCATCTTTATCTGCTTCTATATTATAAACTGCCTGTGAAATACTTCTCTGTTATTATTTTCTTGTGTTTTTTCACTGTTGTAGCTTATGCATTAATTACGGGGGAGCCTATTTCTTCGTAATTATTTTGCTAAGTGACAACGGGGGAGAAAAAGGATCTAACATTTTGTTTTGAGAAAATACAGGGATTGAACAATTTTGAACAAAATACTTTGAAAATTGTTTGTGGTATCTTATCTCAAAAGATGTTATATCATTCATAGTTTGTCAATTATCAAAATAGGGGAGATTGTTGGCCCATTGGTCATATGGTCAAACTGATTTTAATAATTGATTAAACTCTGTCTCGATATATGGAGCTAGTCAGGACATCTCGGACTCTTGGACATGATCAAGAACGGCTATCTACTCAGTTCAAGACCGAAGCGTTGTTTGTCTGTTCGAGTCTGTATTTCTTTGAGCAATGTAATCTTTTATTTTATTAAGTCTAGAAATACAATGTACACCGAGTCGTACTGGCAAATAGGCTATTCCAAAATAATTTCAAAATGTTTTTAAAAATGTCCTTAGTTTTGAAAAACATTCGTATTTACAAAAGCTCCAAAAAGGTTTTTAAAATTCTCCAAAATCTATTTTGAAAAACCCTAACCTAACCCTGACAGAACTCGGCCAGAGTTCGGCCAGAGTTCGGTTAGTGGCCATTTTGTTTTTGAATTCCTTGGAACTTGGTCCTCCTGCAGTTACGAATTTGACCGAAATTTGTTCATCGAGTTCTGCCCGAATTCTGCCCGAATTCTGCCAGAAGTCTGTCTTTGGAACTCCTATAAATAGAGAAGGATTTCGATCATTTTAACTCACTCATTCACTTTCAATCTTCTCTCTACTTAAAGCTTTCAGTCTTCCAAAGAGTTTTTCTCGAGCTTTCATTTTCAGATCCTAAGCCAGTTACAATTCTCTAGTCGATTTGCCAGTGCGGTGCGGTCTAGAAGTTTCAGAGTGATTGTAATCAGAAGGCTTGATAGAAGAATACCTCTTCACAATTGAAGTTGGACGAGTTCTTCGTATCAAAGCTCGCGTTGTAGAAGTTGCAAGGACTTCGTAAGAAAACTTACGATTTTGCCAATAGTGGATTCAACTGGTAGCAAGAGTTCTACCGACTGGACTAGTCCTCAATAGAGGGAAACCAGTATACATCGCTGTCTTTGCGTTTGCTTTCTTATCTCTGCTTTTACATTATTTAGTTGTGATTATTATTCTGTGATCTTGCTGCTAACAATTTTTAATTAGCATTATTCCGCTGCCTACTCTATTCACCCCCCTCTAGAGTATTCTGCTTTACGATTTCGTTCCTACAACGCCTTGGGCGATGAGACCGTGCATGCTTTATGAAGCATTCATACGGGCGACGCCTATGACTTAGGCCAATTCGAGCGTTGGGGCAAAACGACGGGACCGTGCATGCTTTATCAAGCATTCACGTGGGCGACGCCTATGACTTGGGCTAATTTGAGTGTTGAGGCGACTTAGCAACTTAGGCCAACTTCCTTCTCCCAAGCCACGGGATGAAGGACCAAGTGTCATTTGAAAGCACGTTGAGCCGACTTCTAAGCAGACCGTGGGACCATTTTCCATATTCTGAGACATTCCGACCCGTCGGGATTATTCCCTTAGCTATGTGGACGCGTCTCTTTTATTATCAAGCCTAACTTGTACAAGTTGAAAACAAGCGAGTTATTAAGTGAAGGCTAAGATGAGGCAAGTTCACCGAAACTACCCCACCTGAGCGAGCGGTCGCCTCGACCGAGCAATATCTTCGAGCAGCCGTTGAAGGGCTAAGTCCGAACGCCGTTAGCATTCCGATTCCTCCGATTGACTTTGCGGGACGGGGTACTACAACATATACCACTCAAAATAAGTCTCGTCCTTGAGACTTTCCTGAAGGCAAGCCATCCTACCATTTCTATGGCCAAGACTTAATCGAGCCTAGACACGGAACTATAACAGTCGTACGGGGTACGCCTACGCGTTTCTTTGAGTCCGAGCCATGGTCGTACTATTATCATTCTTTCCCTTAATACGATTTTAAGTTCTCGACACTCTTCCATTCCCCAAGTCTCATTTGAATTCAACGTATCGCTTGGTTGGATCGTACACACATTCCAGGCGTCCCTAAAATACATGCATTCAGCCAAGCCGCATGATAGAGAATTTGTCGTTCTCACTCGAGTCGCATCGTGCACATACTCAGGCGTCCCTAAAATATATGCATGTCAGCCGAATCTCGTGAGGGGTATTCCTATATTTGTAATTCACTCTATCCATCCATACCAATCCTCAAGATCAATCTTTTCGATTGCTAACTCTTTAAACAGGGGCGTCTCGCCTAACCGCTAGGCCATTTCTCAAGGCTAAGTCAATGTCAGGATTGGAATCATAGTTCCCCAACAATAATGCCAACACTGAACCCAATCCTAGGGTCAAACCATAGTCGGTAGTACGGGATTTTTTATCCAAGCTCGCGTCACTCAGATTTCTAAATATCGAGCACGATCACCTAATTCGCATCAAAGCACTCGTTGCGCATATTCGATTTTATTTCAAATCACCAACTCTAACCAATTCATGTATTCGATCACGAGGTCATCTAGCTCGACAATATGTTGTACCCTAATCTCACACGAGTTCGATCATCCACGGTAGTTCATGAATCACCATGCAACGCTCCTGCGGAATAATCATTCTCACCGGGGCGTAACTCTTGCTTGAGTCTAGACTAATTCATTCTCGATACGCGGATTGGACCTATTCAATCCTCAAGTTCAATCGTCAAGCATGCTGGGTCATTCTCGAGTCCACCTTCGCATCAAACCATAAGTCGAAACATACAAATTGCCACGCCATGCAAGTTCGATCACCCCCGCTGTATGAATCACCATACCAGCGCTCACGCGGAGTGATTGCCCTAATCGGCGTGACGTATGAGCGAGGCTAGAGTTGCACTCGCATAAGACAAGAACGTCAACGTTGTGGTTATCGACAAAGCAAATCCAAACATTTCATTTTTCAGCCAAGCCAAGATCTCAATTCGATAGTCTGACCGTCATTCGTTCAACTAGAAAATCCTCGAGCCATGTCTATCATTTCCTCGACACGTTTTAATATCCCGAGTATAGCATCCATCGAAATAATGACATTTGTACGATCGTCATTCGCCGAGTCAGAGTACCCCCGAGTTACCGCATATTGATCTTTGATACGCCTCAATACCATCGACGATATCCGTAACCTGACGATCTTTCTTTGCAACCAATTTCGAGTCGTACGACTGATGCTATTGTCCGAACTGGATATACCCTAATTCCTTTTGATCAAATCCAAAATCATACGCACGATCCTCTAAGTTTCCTCGATCGAGACATACATACATTTTTATTCATCGTTTCGAATCATTTTCTAACTCGCGTTGCCCATTCACAAGTTGTCCGAACGACATCTCATTCGAGACATACGAAGTCACGACCAACTAAGCGTGATGCGTTCTAAGGCTCCGCATGATCGCATCGCCTCGCTGATATACTCGCCGTTAGGGGTGTGCATCGGTCGGTGGTCGACCTATTTGGTCCCAACTGAAGTCGAACCGAAGTTAATTGGTTTGAAAATAAACAAAACCGAAGCAAACCAACCAAATGGTCGGTTCGGTTTTAAAACCGATCGACTTGGTTCGGTTTGGATCGGTTCGACTTGGTCGGTTTTGATCACATAAAAAATGGACTGTATATTTTTTTCTTTTATGAAACCTCAGTCAACTTCTACTTTGTAACAGTAAATACAATTCAGCAGCTTCAATTCAACTTGCGCTTTGCAGATGGAGATAAATGCCAATTATACATAAAAAAAATCATATACATTCAACCAAAAGTCCCTTTCATGTGCATATGAACAATTAGAAAAGAATAGGAGCCGCCAGCACTCCTCTTTGAGACTAGAGAGAGAGAAAGAGAGAGAGAGAGAGAGAGAGAGAGAGAGAGAGAGAGAGCTCTTTCAACTTTAACTTGATAAATGGTTGTGATGTGAATAAATGAACCAAACCTGTATAATACAACCCAATGAACCCATACCCAACCGGCCAACCCTAATTATTTAACAAGGATTTGGTTCGGTTCGGTTTAGACGGTTTTTGGCATAACCAAACCGTGAACCATACCAAACCGGTCGGTTTTAAAAAAATTGAAGCCGAACCAAACCAACCGAACCTTCGGTTCAGTTTGACTTGGCTCGATTTGTTCGGTTTGACTTAATTGTGCACAGCCCTACTCGCCGTTACCTCTAATCCTCAATTCTTGCTCGAATGATTTCTAAGACAAACCATACACCACTCAGGATTCGAGCCATCCGATCTAGTCCTCAATCACGTTCGCATCACTCGCTAAGATATCCTTTTGATTCGTTCGACGAATCTCTAGCGTAATCGCTCACGTCGTATCGACGCACTAAGTCATTCACACTATTTCTTAAAAATCTAAACCAGTCTTCCATGCATGCCTAAGCATTAGTTCGATAGCATTCCTATCGATATACACTCTAAGTGTATCTCTGTTCTCGACCGAACGATACTTAATATTGCTCGCGACTCGTTTGCACCATAAAGTCGAGGTGCGCGACACACGGCACAACTTAGCCAAAAGGCCGTGTTCATAGCCATCCCGTACGGACTATACTCCAAGTTTGCACGCTCATTTGCTAATGTCGACGTAGGACTAGTTGGACATGCACGCGACTTGCTAACTTTAGCACGAGTTTTCTATCAAAACAAGTTTGACACCGTTCGGCACACAGGCCTACCGATGCATCCAGCGATGGCCTACCGATGCGTTCAATTGAACGCTTGTATGAGCTTTTAAAAATATTTAGACTTATTGTATGGACATGCCGAGGGACATTCGAGAGAGAGCGCACACTTCTTTGTCCACGAACGAGCTTTCAAAACTGAGAGATCGACTTGAGGTCCAAGGACGTAAAGCCGTGCTCTGATACCATTATGTCACGCCCCGCTCCCGTAGGAGCGATCGTCCTCGCTAAGGCATGATGCCGCACGAGCCTAGATTGCGCTCGTGCAAGGTGGGTTCCATAACGGTCGATTACAGCGGCTGCGACGGGGTCGTCGCACAAAAGTCCCAAGCAGAGACATTGAACATGCAGCAAAAATTTAGAACAAAACGTAACTGATCATTCAAAAGAAGCTCTTTATTGATATTGAATAATGATATTATAATGGGCGCAAGGCCTTGATTACAAGTCTCTCGTGCTCACTTTTCTCTCATTTTACAAGTCACTCTGCTCTCTCTCATATCTCGATACAATGTTTGAGCCAGCGGAAGCTTCGGAAGGCGATGTCCATACATTATGTCCCGTATAAGTCTTGAGTTCACGCGGCCGCACGCTTTGACTCGCCAAGGAACTCCGTGCCTCGACGCATCCAAGCGAGCTTCGCGCCATGAGCTTCTACCTGTGCCTGCACATGGAAACTGTGTGGGTGTCGGTACTCAACTGTACTGGTGGAGTGAGCTCCTCGCCCACCCATACAAAAATCAAAATGTTCATTTACTTTTGTGCAATACAAGTCCCTTTACGATTGTCTTTCTAGTCTTGCCTTAGGATCAGTTTTAAGACTTGACGTCTAACCAACTCATTATACGATGACATAGTCGTGCCATCATGTCAACGTGTAATTCGATCGAGGCAGTGCCTCATTGCTTACGGACTCGACCAAACTTCAATTCGGGATGACAGGGTCGTGCCATACTCTATTCGCGACTTCAACGTATTCGAGACAGTGCTTCGCCGAGAAGTAACTTATGTGAACTCGGCCGTGCCAAGACTTTCACTTAAACTCAAGTGCCTCTAGACCGATTCTCGTGCCAACGACGTCAAGGGGACGACTCGTGCTGGTCGTGCCTCTAGACCTTGCTTAGACTTGTTCGTACTTTAAGATTGAGGCCGTGCCTCACAACTTATCAAGACTTATCATGCTACCGTCTTGCGGCCTTTCCTGACTTAGACTCAAGACAACTCACATCCAAACTATGCAACTTATATGCCGACAACATAAGACTCGATGCCACATCTCGTGCCTAAGCAAGTCACCTACGTTGCAACCAAATCTTAGGCACAACATTTTGTGTTCCAACGATACTCACACATTCAACTCGACTTCCTTGATATACTACACTCAATACTCGACTCAATCCAAAGGCATTTACACGGATCGCCGCTTATGCCGACTCATCTATATGAACTAGTCACTAGCGCCCAGCGCTATAATGGACTTGGCTCAGGGGATTCGGTCTGCCCTTCCACGGGTAGCTAGCCCCGGAAGCGCCGAATCTCCTATGCGGTTATCCAGCATCCTTCTTTGAGCCAACTCGCTTCCCCCGGGCCGACATAATCCCGGCGCCCCGGCGATCACTCGAGAAGACTTCCACCTTGAACAAGTTGTCCAATGACCATGCAAGACTCGACTCGAACTGACGTCTCACACAGTTAATCTACTTCTAGTGTTACCATCTCTTTCATGGCTAAGTTCAACACTTCTCACATCTGAGACCTTGCCTCGGCGACCCAGTCGCGAGCATTCTTCTTTCTTGCCTCGACGACCCAGTCGCGAGCATTCTTCTTTCTTGCCCTATCATTTTACTCAACTCAAGAACAACTATTGAAACACTTTATAACTCAATGAATCAACTGTGGCCCGTGCCTTAAAACACTAAGTCCGTGACATCATGTCTTAAACCAACTTGAAACACTATGTGATACCACCACCCAAGTCATACTCTATATGATTGGCCTTACAATCGTGAGACTATGTGGTTATACCCAGCCGTAGAACTCATAGGGCCGTGCTTGCTACTACTCCTGATAGCTTAACATAACTTGCCTAACTTACTTTGCAACAACTTGACGAGCAAAGACTGCGTCAAGCTTTGCATCGTGGGAACGTGTCGTGCACGCGTTCGACTTTGAACAACCAAGTTACTTGAGGTACCTAGACTTATGCCACAAGCCGTGCAATACAACTTAACCCATCGGGCGAGCAGAGGCTATGCCACGCCTTGGGCGATGAGACCGTGCATGCTTTATGTAGCATTCATGCGGGCGATGCCTATGACTTAGGCCAATTCGAGCGTTGGGGCAAAACGACGGGACCGTACATGCTTTATCAAGCATTCACGTGGGCGACGCCTATGACTTGGGCTAATTCGAGTGTTGAGGTGACTTAGCAACTTAGGCCAACTTCCTTCTCCCAAGCCACGGGACGAAGGACCAAGTGTCATTTGAAAGCACGCTGAGCCGACTTCTAAGCAGACCGTGGGACCATTTTCCATGTTCTGAGATATTCCGACCCGTCGGGATTATTCCCTTAGCTATGTGGATGCGTCTCTTTTATTATCAAGCCTAACTTGTGCAAGTTGAAAATAAGCGAGTTATTAAGTGAAGGCTAAGATGAGGCAAGTTCACCGAAACTACCCTACCAGAGCGAGCGGTCGCCTCGACCGAACGATGTCTTCGAGCAGCCGTTGCAAGGCTAAGTCCGAACGCCGTTAGCGTTCCGATTCCTCCGATTGACTTTGCGGGACGGGGCACTACAGTAATCAATCAGAATTCAAAAATGCATATTTTAAAATATATAGACAAATGAATATTAAAATATTTTAACAATATATATTTTAATGTAGTGAAATATACAAGTCATAAAATTAAATAATAAAATAACTTGTAAATTTATACATAATAACATATAGCACAAAATTATATTTACATACATAGAAGTATATACATATAATTTTTGTATATAAAAATGCATATATATATATATATATATATATATATATATATGTCCCCGTGACCGTAGCCCGTTGGGAACGGTGGAGCACCCCGGCGCAGTGGCGCGGGTTCGAGCCCCCTTGGAGGCATGCCTCCAAGCACCATTAAGAAGGGGACACCCTCAAATATATATATATATATATATATATATATATATATATATATATATATATATATATATATATATATATATATTATATATATATATTATACACTTATATATATATATATATATATATATATATATATATATATATATATATATATATATATATATATATATATATATATATATATATATATATATATAAATTTAGCTCAAAACCCATTGGGCCTGAACCCAAACCCGTTTTAAACTGTAAACCCAATAATTTAAACCCATTACTGTGCGGGTTTAAACCCGTTACTATTCAAACCAAACCCGTTACCCATTAATTATTAAACTCGTGTCCGGACAGTTAGGGACACGAGTGTGAATTCGACACGAGTCCTATGTCCGTGGCTAGCACGACACGTACGACACGAATTTGCCGTGTCTGAACACACCCGTGGACTCCTCGTGTTTAGGCGAGTCCAGTGACGCAAATATGAGACATAAAGCGACACGAGTGGCGAGTTGACACGTACGTGTCCGGCGATCGAGGCTGCTGCACGACGGAGGAGACGTCGTGGGGCGTCGAAAAAATTATGGCCGAGTTTGTCTCGTCGCGACGAACAAGATGGCGGTGGTTGGAGACGTCGACATGGGCTAGGGCGGCGGCCATAGTAGATCTAGGTCTCCGACGATCGTCGGGGAAGAATGGGCGTAGGGTGGTGGCTAGGGCGGTCGAGAAGTAAAATAGAGTTAGGGTTTCGACTGGGGGCCTATTTATAGGGCTGGGTTTGGGTTTAGATTAGGGTTTCGGCCGTGAATTTAGGAATTAGGGTTAGGGTTACGGCGAGTCGGTCGCCGATTAAACGGAGACGAAGGCGGTGGTCACGAGATTTTACAGACCCCCCCCCTAATATTCGTTATTACACAAAGCCCCCCACCGCCTCTGTTATGTGCAAAAATCCAATTGCATAACCCTCACCCCCCAAAGCTCTGTGCAAATTTAATTTGCACAAAAGATTTGAATATTAAAAACTGTATTAAAACAAATTCAACAATTACAAAATGCTATTAAAATAATTTAATAAATTACAAAATAATATTTTAGGCTTTAAAAACCATTTAAAAATTATTTAAAAATTCTAAAAAATTCCTAATAATTATAATAATTTATTCTAAGGATATAAATGCTATTTGTAACAAAAGAAATCCTTAATTTAATCTAACTAAAATATTAGGGGCTTACACAAGTATTCATTTATATCAAAATTCTCAAGCATAGCATCCATCAAACAACAACAAACAACAACACTTTGCACGATCCTCATTCCTTGAATCCAAGTACCCCCGAGTTATCGCATATCGATCTTTGATACGTCTCAATACTATCGACGATATACGTAACTGGCGATCTTCATTTGTAACGAATTTTGAGTCGTACGAATGATGCTATTGTTCGACTGGATAATCTCCTCGACATTCAAATTCAAGTTCGATCATTATCCCTCAAATCCTTTACAAGATCAATTCGTTCAAGTCCGAAACTGCGTATATTCATCCGTTTATCTTAAGTCATCGACCAACATATTTTTTCAATTCGTATCATTCCACGCTAACTCAAATCGTCGAGCAACATCCATTCCAATCCTTAGAGTCCTTCTCCATTATATTCGAATCATTTTCATGCATGCTATCATCCAATCATGCTAAATTTTTGTATACGATTCATGTCGATGTCCTCGATCGAGTCGTCCGTACGCTACACATTAACTTTTCTTCGATTCAGTTTCACCTACTCAATTATTTTTGCGTTTCATACTCGCGTAATCCTCAATCCCGTGCACGTTTCGTGCGCGTCATTTCTAGTTGTTCGAATCAACTCGTCAAACTTCAAGACTAAAACTTATTCAACGAAACTCAATCTACGACTTTGCATACGTGCGACGCTTGCTGATAGACTCATTGACACCCCGTATCCTCAATCGATCGACATCCCTGAAGCTATCGCATACACCACTCAGGGATAAAGTCATTCAACAAATCCTCAACTTATCATTCGATTCACATTCTATTTCCTCGAATTTCTGTCCGAACGATTCCTTAAATTTCAAATACGCTCATCTATATAGCGCCGACGTTATCGTCGCTTGATAGTACTCCTATCGATAGTCATCCCACTTTACTCAGTCGAGTTCAACTCATTGTCATCCGAGACGAATCGAATCTCGAACTCGACATTCTCTAAGGTCGACACAATTTTGGTGTATACGCCCAGTCCGACTTAGCCAATCGTGCTTACGCGAATCATCTTTTTGTTTTATCAAAAATTGTTCTCCTACGTTTTGTAAATTATTTAGACTTATTGTATAGAACATTTGAGAGAGAGCATACCAACGATATCAAATGCGGAAGCAACACTTCAGAGTTTGCGGAAACAACCGAGTTAAAGAATTCAATCGATAGTCCAAGGACGTAAAGCCGTGCTCTGATACCATTATGTCTCGCTCCGCTCCCGTAGGAGAGATCATCCTCGCTAAGGCGTCATGCCACACGAGCCTAGATTGCGCTCGTATAAGGCGGGTTCCATAACGGCCGATTATAGCGGCTGCGACGGGGTCGTCACACAGAAGTCCCAAGCAGAGATATTGAACAAAACACAAGTTATTTAAATGATATATTTTATTGATATTGAAACAAAGATTACATAGATGGGCACGAGGCCAAGATTTCAATCTCTCAAGCTCACTCTTCTCATATTACAAGTCACTCAGCTCTCTCTCATCTCTAAATATATGTCTTGAACTAGCGAACGCTTCGGAAGGCAATGCCCATACATTATGTTCCGTATAAGTCCTGACTCCACGCGATCGCATGCCTCAAATCGCTAAGAAACTCCGTGCCTCGACGCATCCAAGCGAGCTTCGCGCCATGAGCTTCTACCTATGCCTGCACATAAACACTGTGTGGATGTCAGTACTCAACTATACTGGTGGAATGAGATCCTCGCCCACCCATACAAAACCAACACATTCATTTACTTTGTGTAACATAGTCCATTTATGATTATCTTTCTACTCTTGCCTTAGGATTGGTTTTAGGACAGACGCCTTGGCTTATTTTGTGTCTCAAGACCATCCCGTGCTTGCAACAACGTTAACCTATCAAGTCGTACTTGTCTTTCGGCCCGTAATCAAAGACGTAACTACTCAATAAGACTCCATTTCCACGTGACCGTGCTACAAGTCCATTATGTCGTACCTCGTAACTCAGTGAGACTTAACCGCATTGCCGCCTCGCGGCCCTTGCTACTTAATCATTAACTGACCCAATCAAGACTTGTGAACTAAGTGTCACTCGACCAACTTTGCCTTGCGGTGATTCCTGACTTAAACTCGAAATAACCTAAATCCAACTTATGCAACTTACATGACAACACTTAAGACTCGACCCCAATCTCGTGCCCAAGCACGTCGCCTACGTTGCAGCCAATCTTACGCCTAAACATTGTGTTCTAACCGTACACACATTCAACTAGACTCAATCCAAAGGCACACTCGCGGATTGTCGCCTGTGCTGACCCATCTATATGAGTTAGTCACTAGCACCACAAGCTATCTTGAACTTATAGCTTTGCTATTCGACGACTCTTTCAGCGCAAGTAGCTAGCCCCGCTGAAAGTTCCCGAATAACCTGAACGGTTCGTCCAACTTGGCTATACCATGTTTCCCCTCAGGACGACGCAGTCCCATGGCGCCCAGGGTTGCCGCTCGTGGAAACTCCTACTTGTCGACAAGTTGTTCAATGACTATGCAAGACTCGACTCGAACTAACGTCTCACACAGTCATTCTTCTAGTGTTACTATCTCTTTCAGAAATAATATCAAGACTTCTATCATATGAGACCGCCTCGATGATCCAGGGTCGCGAGCATTCTTTCTTCTTGCCCTATCATTTCATTCAACTCATAAACGACTATTTGAAAGCCCCTTTTTCCAAACTCAACTGAATCAACCGTGACCCGTGCCTTAGAAATACTAAGTTCGTGACATCGTGCCTTACGCCAATTGGTGTTCTGGATGAAACTATCGTCTAAGATACTTTATAAGACGGGCCTTAAGGTCGTGAAACCAAGTAATTTCGACAACTGCAGAATACGCGGGATAGTGCTTAGAATGCATTCGATAGCCTAACAAAACTTAGACTAACTTAATCGCACAACAACTCGACGAGCAAAGGTTGCGTCAGGCCTCGCATTACGGAAACGTGTCGCGCATGCGTTCGACTTTTGAACGACCAAGTCATTTGGGTGCCTAGACTTATGTCACAAGCCGTACAACGCAACTTAACTCATGGAGCAAGCCAAGGCTATGCCAAGCCTTGGACGATGGGACCGTGCATGCTTTATGAAGTGTTTATGCGGACGACGCCTATGACTTATGCTAACTCTTAGCTTTGGGGTGAATACCAACTTTTCTTCTCCCAAGCTACGGGATGAAGGACCGAGTGTCATTTTCAAAGTACGCCGTGTACCAACTCTAAGCCGACAGTTGGACCCTTTCCATATTCTAACTCAATCCGACCCGACTTAGGATTATTCTCTTATCTATGTGGATGCGTCTCTTTTATTATTAAGCCTAACTTGTGCAAGTTGAAAATAAGTGATTTATTATGTGAAGGCTAAGATGAGACAAGTTCACTGAAACTACCCCACCTGAACGAGGAGTAGCCTCGATCGAGCAATGTCTCCGAGCAAGCCGTTGCAAGGCTAAGTCTGAATGCCGTGGGCGTTTTGATTTCTCCTATTGACTGAACGGGACGGGGCACTATATCATACACCACTCAGAAAAAGTTTTATCCTCGAAACTAACTGAGTACTTACTCATCGACTTATCACTCGAATGTTCAACGACTTTCTCTCACATTTCTCCTATACATTTCTCAAATTCGAGCCACGCTCGTGCTACCCACAATCTTTTCTTCAAAACTCACAATCTCAAAATACTCGACACTTTTCCGTTCCTCAAGTCTCACTTGAATTTAACGTATCACTTAGTTGGATCGTGCACATATTTTAGGCGTTCCCAAAATGCATGCATTTTAGCCAAGCCTCGTGATAGAGAATCTGCCATCACCACTCGAGTCAAATCGTGCACATATTCAAGCATCCCTGATATACGTACATGTCAACCGAGCCTCGTGAGCGGTGCCTCCATAATTTTCTATCTCTTTGTGCCGGGACGTCTGCCTAACTGCTAAGCTATGTCTTTAGGCTAAGGTCATCCGTCAGTATTGGAATCATAGTTCCCAAACAATAATATCAACACTGACTCCATCCTAAGGTCAAACCAAATTGATAGTACGGAGTTTTCTACCCAAGCTTGTATCACTCCGATTTCTAAACTTCGAGCATAGATTTCCTACACACATCTCAACATTCGTCGCACGGGGTCCGAGTCATTCAGCAAAGCCATCCTATCGTAAGTTCACTCAACCAACATTTTGACATATCAATTTCGTTCATCTAACGATCCATTCCGCATAGTCTATCTCCTCGAACACGTTCGATATAATTCACCTATCAATCCTTCTCAATCAAGCACGTTACGACACTAATTCATCGCTAAACCATAATTCGTATTCCATATTCCCTAAGTCATTTATCCTAACTCACGTAATTGATTACGAGGTCGTCTGACTTAACAATGTGTCATGCTCCAATCTCACGTGAGTCTGATTATCCACGGTGGACATGAAATGCAACGCTCCCGCAGAATAATCATTCTCATCGGGACGTAACTCTTGTTTGAGTCTAGACTAGTTCATTTTCGATACGCAGATTGGATCTACTCAATTCTCAATTTTACTTAATCGTCAATCACCAATCTGAACAATCCTCGAACACACCTTCGCTTCAAACCATAAGTCGAAGCAATCCAAATTGCCACGTCCTGATTTTCCGAGTTCGATCATTCCCGCGACATGAATCAACATGTCAGCGCTCACGCGAAATGATCACCCCCAAATCTGACGTGACGCATGTGCGAGGCTGGAGTTGCGCTCGTGCAAGACAAGAATGTCAACGTTGTGGTTATTCGCGTAACCATCAATACACGCTCATTTCCATCTATGTCACTCCCATTTTTCGTTATACGTATTTTCAGTGTACGTATACAGATTTTGACCCGTATTTTATTTTACTATATTTTCGTATTTCTTTATGGCTTACCTTGATGTATCTTGACTAGGGTTGACCTTGGATTGGTTTGGTCCAACTTGACTTGCTTTGGATGGCTTGGTTTGGTTTATTTTGATGGTTGGTTCGACATATTGAACCATCCTCTCTCTTTATAAAATCCAACCACCCCTTTTTCTCTCTTCATTACTTCCGTTCATTTCTTCACCTTTTTCTCCATTACTCTTCCACCAACCTAGAGAGCTTAGGCAAGTGTAATCTTGCTTTATGGTGGATCTTAGATTTTATTATTCCATTATCTTTTCTTTTTTATTCTAAGCCTCTTTAGAACTTAGAGTTCTTGGGTTAAATAAAGGGATCTTTGTAGATCTAAGTTTGTATCATTTTCGATTTTTTGGGTTTTAATCTATCAAACTTCATTATTTTCATGTTTTGATTGTTCTATGTTGTAGAGAATTTGATTTTACTCAAAATGGATCTTTAAAAAGTTAGATTTTGACTTATTTTGAGGAAGTTATGGCCAAAGCAAGTTTTGGACATCTTCTATGTTCATCTATTCTGGTTCTGGCAGGGATGATGAATAGTGCCTGACCGTATAGTGCCAGTCTGCATGGTTGCATAGTGCCACATAGTGCTAGCCGCATGGCTGTATAGTGCCGTATAGTGCCAGTCCGTATGGCTGCATAGTATCGCATAGTGCCAGTCCGTGTGGCTGTATAGTACCGTATAGTGCCAGTCCGCATGGTTGCATAGTGCCGCATAGTGCTGGCCGCATGGCTGCATAGTGTTATATAGTGCCAATCCGCATGGCTGCATAGTGCTGGCCGCATGGCTGCATAGTGCCGTATAGTGCCAGTCTGTATGGCTGTATAGTACCACATAGTGCTGTCTGTATGGCTACAAAGTACCGTATAGTGCCAGTCTGCATGGCTGCATAGTACCGTATAGTGCCAGTCCGTATGGCTGTATAGTGCCAGTCCGCCAGTCTGTATAGCTGCATAGTACCGTATAGTGCTAGTCCGTATGGTACATAGTACCGTATAGTGCCAGTCCGTACGACTGCATAGTGCCAGTCCGCATAGCTGTATAGTGTCTGGCCGCATAGTGCCAGTCCGCATAGATGCATAGTGCCTGGCCGTATAGTGCCGTACATAGTGCCTATTTTGGCTGTTTTATGCCATATTTGGCTGAATTGTGGCCAAAATTTCTTTCAACTCCCAACATAAAAGTTGTAGTTCTTTTACTTGACTTCAAGAATATGTTACTAGCTATTTTATGCAAGTTTCTCTCATTCATGATAATTAGGGATATAACACGATAGTGACCCGTCGTGACGCACTCTTGACATGATAATTCTTGATGGTGGTCCATCGTGGCGCACTCTTGACAAGTAATCTTGATAAGTAACCTAACATGATAATCTTGATATACTGTTGCGACGACTATCTTGACTTGCTAAGTAACTCTTGTCTTGACACCATGGGTGTTTGTGCTTGTGTAAGCTACATGTCTCGTCTTACATCATGTCTAGGACATGAATTCCTGGTTACCACGGTAAGGGATTCATACTGAATCTGACTAGATTAACAACTAGATTGATCAGGTAGTTCATGAAGAGATTTCTCAACTACAGGCAGTCCCGTTATTTGGGCACTTTAATTGGACTTGTAGCCTGCCGTCGAGTAGGGCACATTTCCAGCACACTGTCATGTGTTGTACCCCCAAGTCACCTAATCCAACTCTTTCAACTTGCAACTGGATAACCTGGATTAAGTCTGCAGGGCTTGTGGCTGTTGGAATATCTCAATGCATCTTGTTAGTAACTAGACTTGTGATAACCCTAGTTAGTTAAGTATCAAGCCGTACTCATTGCTTGGCCGTGATTGATTGATGGAGTCTAGTCTAGTCTTGTCTAGACAGTGCCAGTTCATGGTTACTTCAGCACGTTACTGTTATACTTTACTTTATCGATAATTGGTTAGAGACTAAGTTCTGTTTCGGTGAAGGGTTACAACCCCGGTCCTTATTTGATTTACGGGTTGTAACTTGGTTACTGGAATAGTCCTTTAGTTATCTTATCGTTTATCGTATTATTTCTCTAACTCATGTCTTTCGTTATCATTGATGTATTTATGTGCTAATATGCTGGTTTTAGTTCTTAAGTGAAGCCTCCCTTGTGGCACTTGCTCTTTCTGGGATCTGACCTAGCTGGTTTTGTATGGCCAAATTTTGGAGCAGCACCCAAGGATCTTCCAGCCTTCCAGCCAGATGGTGAACACTAGACGCAACCCTGACAACGAGTGGGTTTTATTTTGCTCTCCTACTCTAATTGTAAAATTATTCTTTTAAGGTATTTAGCCGTCGAACAAGTGTTAACTCGTGTTGAATACTTTACTTACTGTCTGCCTATGAGCTGTAACATGATTAACAAATCCTAGGGTTGATCATGTATGACTGAAACTCTTGCTAGTTCTCGTATTTTGTACGACTAGTTTCATGATTATCTGAATATGTAATGTTTAGGACGCCTTACTTTGTATGTGTGATGATCTACCATCTTGTTACATTTACTTGCTTGCTTGAGATTGAGACACTAGGCTTGTTCTTGACCATAAGAGACTGATGGCTTGTAGATAAACCCTCATACATCTAGACATCTGTGACCGTATATCGACGTGGATTACACTTCTATATACGTAGCTGGCTGTGTATGTCCCCCGCTCTCCAGTATTCTGGTTCTGGGGTGTGACAATCCAAGTATTCATTTATATCAAAATCCTTAAGCATAGTATCCATCAAACAACAACACTTTCCACGATCGTCATTCCTTGAATCCGAGTACCCCCGAGTTATCGCATATCGATCTTTGATACGACTCAATACCATCGACGATATACGTAACCTGACGATCTTCATTTGCAGCGAATTTTGAGTCGTGCGACTGATGCTATTATCTGTCTGGATAATCTCCTCGACATTCAAATTCAAGTTCGATCATTATCCCTCAAATCCTTTATAAGATCAATTTGTTTAAGTCCGAAACCGCGTATATTCACCTGTTTATCTTAAGTCATCGACCAACGTATTTTTTCAATTCGTATCATTCCATGCTAATTCAAATCGTCGAGCAACATCCATTCCAATCCTTAGAGTCCTTCTCCATTATATTTGAATCATTTCCATGCACGCTATCATCCAATTGTGCTAAATTTTTGTATACGATTCATGTCGATATCCTCAATCGAGTCGTCCGTCTGCTACACCTTAACTTTTCTTCGATTCAGTTTCACCTACTCAATTATTTTCGCGTTTCATACTCGCGCAATCCTCAAACCCGTGCACGTTTCGTGCGCGTCATTTCTAGTTGTTCGAATCAACTCGTCAAACTTCAAAACTAAAAATTATTCAACGATACTCAATCTACGGCTTTGCATACGTGCGACGCTTGCTGATAGACTCATCGACACCCCGCATCCTCAATCGATCGACATCCCTGAAGCTATCGTATACACCACTCAGGGATGAAGTCATTCAACAAATCCTCAACTTATCATTCGATTCACAATCTATTTCCTCGAATTTTCTTTCGAACGATTCCTTAAATTTCAAACACGCTCATCTATATCGCGCCGACGTTATCGTCGCTCGATAGTACTTCTATCGATAGTCATCCCACTTTACTCAGTCGAGTTCAACTCATTGTCATCCGAGACGAATCGAATCTCGCACTCGACTTTTTCTAAGGTCGACACAATTTTGGTGTATATGCCCAGCCTGACTTAGCCAACCGTGCTTACGCGAATCATCTTTTTGTTTTGTCAAAAACTATTCTCCTATGTTTTGCAAATTATTTAGACTTATTGTATGGACATCCCGTGGGACATTTGAGAGAGAGCGTACCAAAGATATCAAATGCGGAAGCAACACTTCAGAGTTTGCAAAAACAACCGAGTTAAAGAATTTAATCGATAGTCCAAGGACGTAAAGCCGTGCTATGATACCATTATGTCACGCCTTGCTCCCGTAGGAGCGATCGTCCTCGCTAAGGCGTGATACCGCACGAGCCTAGATTGCGCTCGTGCAAGGCGGGTTCCATGACGGCCGATTACAGCGGCTGCGACGGGGTCGTCGCACAGAAGTCCCAAGCAGAGACATTGAATAATAGCAGCAGAAATTTTGAACAAAACACAAGTCATTCAAATTATGCATTTTATTGATATTGGAACAAAGATTACATAGATGGGCACGAGGCCAAGATTACAATCTCTCAAGCTCACTCTTCTCACATTACAAGTCACTCAGTTCTCTCTCATATCTCAATACATGTTTTGAACCAGCAGACGGTTCGAAAGGTGATGCCCATACTGTAGGAACCCTAGAGGGGGGGGGGGTGAATAGGATCAAGCTAACTAATCAAGCACTTAGCACAAGCTAATTGGAAATTTAAAAATATAAGTGCAAGAGAAGAAGAAATAACAATACCGACACCCGATGTATCCTGGTATCCTCCCTAGAGGCAATCCAGTCCCGGAACTCTCTCCGGATTTAATCCACTATTTGAGCAAATAGTTACACACGAGTTTGGATCCGAAGAACTCGCCAACTTCTTACACGAGAGCTTTAATCCGAAGGCCTCTCCGACTTCAACCGAGAGTTTGGATACGAAGACTCTCCAACTTCAACCGAGAGTTTGGATACGAAGACTCCCCAACTTCAACCTTTCACAATAGGTTTTGATCTCCTTATACAATAAGTTGAAGATCTCACTTTTCAACTCAATAACTCTAACACAATTTGTGGATGGCAAATGAAAGCTTTGTAGAGTTGTTTGTGGATAGGCTTTGGTGGTTTAGAAATTTTTAGGCTCAAAGCATCAACCTTGAATGAAGGGGTTCAAGGCTATTTATAATCAAAGCATTGAAAAGAGCCAAAGGCAACTTTTCAGTCAGCGACCGACATACCGCCGACATGAGTCGGCATACCGTCGATATGAGTCGGCATACCGTCGGTATACCGGTCTGGGATTGTAACGGCTCGAAATATAGCCGTTGGGATCATTTAATGCTGGAAATTCGACCGTTGGACTTTCAACGTTACGGAATCGGTATACCGTCGGTATGAACCGGTATACCGTCGGTATGCCGATTTTGTAGACAGAAAACTTTCTGTGAACAAAATCGGTATACCGTAGGTATAGACCGGTATACCGTCGGTATGCCGGTTTGCATCCGAAAATGATCCTGGGCTAATTTTTACCCTAGTTTTTGATTTTACCATCCATTTCTTGTGTTTACAATTATTCCTAAGACTCATTACAGACTCCAGATATACTGTAGCAGGTGTAGGCTTCTTCAGAGTCTTGAAATGATGATGACATGGCATGGCTTCTTTCCTTGATAGATGTTGGCTTTTTTCCTTGGCGGTAGCTGTCCAAAAATATCCAGTTTGTGAAAACTGAATACCTTTCGGGGGCTTCGCCCCCGAACCCCCGACGAGGGGCGCTGCCCCCTCGACCCCCATCCGCTGACCGGGCAGTGGAACCCCCGGGTGCGTGGCTCCGAAGATGTCGTCGGGTGGTTCAGAGAAATCTTGTGGGATTCGTCATCTTTGGTCCACCATGATTTCTTCATTGCATATGTCCACATTGATCTTGCTTATTGCTTTTCTGCATGTACATGTTAGACGAACAAAGCAATATACATAGTAGCAAGTATGATAAGATAAAAGCATATTAGGACTATGCAAAGTTTAAGTATCAATGCTATAGTGATAGCATAAATATTAGTGATATCATAATGTTAAACTTAATTGAATAACCATAATCAAAACATAGTTCTGATTTTGGTAGCTCAATTAAATTTAACATATATATAATAAAAACTCATATCACTAATATATAACACAATAAGCACATATCACCAAAGGTATAAGTATAAGTAGAAATACTATAGTGATAATATGAAGAATAGTGATAATGAAATGCTAAACTTAATAGATTAATCATATTCAAAAATATGATACAATCATTGGGCCAACACATACATTATGTCCCGTATAAGTCCTGACTCCACACAGTCGTACGCCTCGAATCGCCAAGGAACTCCGTGCCTCGACGCATCCAAGCGAGCTTCGTGCCACGAGCTTCTACCTGTGCCTGCACATAAACACTGTATGGGTGTCAGTACTCAACTGTACTGGTGGAATGAGATCCTCATCCACCCATACAAAACCAACACGTTCATTTACTTTGTGTAACATAGTCCATTTATGATTGTGTTTATACTCTTGCCTTAGGATCGGTTTTAGGACAGACGCCTTGGCCTATTTTGTGTCTCAAGACCATCCCGTGCTTGCAACAATGTTAACCTATCAAGTCGTGCTTTCCTTTCGGCCCGTAATCAAAGACGTAACTACTCGGTAAGACTCTATTTCCATGTGACCGTGCTACAAGTCCATTGTGCCGTACCTCGTAACTCAGTGAGACTTAACCACATTGTCGCCTTACGGCCCTTGCTACTTAATCATCAACTGACCCATCAAGACTTGTGAACTAAGTGTCACTCGACCAACTTTGCCTTGCGGCGATTCCTGACTTAAACTCGAAATGACCCAAATCCAACTTATGCAACTTACATGCCAACACTTAAGACTCGATGCCACATCTCGTGCCCAAGTACGTCGCAGACGTTACAGCCAATCTTAGGCCCAAACATTGTGTTCTAACCGTACAAACATTTAACTAGACTCAATCCAAACACACTCGCGGATTGTCGCCTGCGCCGACCCATCTATATGAGTTAGTCACTAGCACCACAAGCTATCTTGAACTTATAGCTTTGCTATTCGGCGACCCATCTAAGTCCAAACGCCGTCGGTGTTTCGATTCCTCCGATTGACTGAGCGGGACGGGGCACTACAGAGGAGGGTAGTTTTAAGTTTGGAATAAGGATAATTTAGTCCAATTTTTTTTAGCGTATTAAGTTGTCGAGTAAAAATGTTTAGGGTATTAAGTTGAAAAATTAGAATAATTGAGGATATCAAGTTACATTTAAGTCTTTTAATTTTTAGTTTTTAATTTTAAATTTTCGTAGTAACTGTATTGGAATCAGTATCAGACCCTTCCTACTGTGTCGGGATAGACATTATCTGCAGTACCGACGGTTTCAGATCAGAGTATCAATTTTTTTATTCGAAAACAAATAATTATCAATAAATTAGTATAAATGTAAAAAAAATATTTTAGGCATATAGACACAATTCTAAGTTATTTTTACTTTGTTTCATAATAGTTTTATAATTGAATAAAATAATAGTCACCATTTCTAATTGGTATACCTACAATAAATAAGTTTTTTTTTTTATCTACGTGTTCTTACAATCTTATTGTGTGCTTTAGAGACCTCAATTTCGGTATCACATCCAAACATGTCAAATCGTCGGCCGAAATTGCAAAGTATCTTTCTAAAAAGCTATGAAGGCGAAATAAAGATAATTGCAGGAATTATCAAGCAGCTGTTTCATCTAGGAATATGCTCATCTTCTTTCTGTACAAACACAAACACAATGGCCGCGCTGCTAGAAAATTGAAAATTGAAAATTGAAAATGAAAAATGAAAAAAAAAAGAAAAAGAAAAAGTTTATGTACCCCTGGCCCTTCAGTTAAAGAAAAACTAGCTAGCGAAAGCAAAAGCTTATATCGATCGTCCTCCAAAGTCAGGGTATTAACATAAAAAAAAAATGAATCTCTTCAATTCCTTAAAGACATCAACCATCTCATTTCTCAGAACAAGACCAGAAGAATGTGATGCATCCATCCTCTTGCATTGACATGGCACGCGTACTTTTTTAGAGTCCTCATGGATGGCCTCTCTGCCTCTGCTTCCCCATGGGGGCGTTGAGCTCCTCGGAGAATCCGCCGTCGCTGCTCGAGCCGTCGCGGAGGTGGCCGTAGTCCATCGGCCCGCTGTACTCGCCGCTGTACTCCGGGCTGGCGAGCGAGACCTGCCGGAACCGCCGCATGTTCGAGGAGTAGAGGTCCGATTCGTAGTCCGAGCCGGAGCTGAACATCATGCTCTGCCCGGGCCTCACCCCCTCGTTCAGGTCCTCCAGCAGCACATCCCCCTCCAGTGCGCGAACAATCTGCAGTTTGCGCCATCATATCGACTTAAAACTTCAAGAATAGTTGGTGTTGCTGTTCCTTTGATAATGTTGTTCCCACAGCACAAAGTTTCGTGAAATTATAATAAGAGAATAAAAACGTCATTCGAAAGTATGTCATCTATCCAAAGAATTTGCTAATTAATATTAACTAGCTATTAACTTTAACCTAAATTACTTCCCGCCAAAAAATAAAAACAAACTATGTATGAAAAGATTCAAACCAACAACCTCCACATGCTGATCTTATTACTTCAGAAGCTAAACCAAAATTTTCATATTTCCTGACATTGCCAACACATGTATAATATATAATATAAAAATGCCTCTCAGAATGAATTTTTTTTTGCAAAATACTCACTTCTGTATGGCGTTTTTTGTGATCGCAATTTCCTGGCTCTCAGTAACTACACCAATCAGCACGACATTTTGTTTCTCTAAATACAAGTACCCTAAACTAACTTTGTGCTGTGTATGAAATATCCGCAAACATTTTTGCTGTGTATATGCAAATTTCTGTAAACAAAGTAGAGTGTAGAAAATGTTTGCTAACAATTTTAGAAAAAGAAAGTATAAATGATTTGATTTTCTGAAATTGAGCTGATGATTGGTTCATCCATGTAGCACGAATACCGATATTCATTTTTAAGTAGAGACACGGATATAGATAGGGATGATTGTTTCATCTATGTGGCACGAATACCGACATTCCTTTTTAAGTAGAGACACGGATACAGATAGGGACATGATACGAATACATGCCACTTTCTAGTGCGTCCATGCAAAATATACTGTACATGCATCATTGCAGAATATTGACATGAAATGATATTTTGTTTGCGGTTTGTGACCGGAGGTGATTGCAGAGCCACGTGGCAGCCAAATGGATGGCGGCAACATAGCTTGCTGTCACAAATCTCGGACAATGTAGCAGGATCCTATTGACAATTAGGTAATACTTGTTACGTACCTGGCTCATCTTCGGGCGTCTCCTTGCAGAATGGCGCACGGAGGCGGCAGCACAGGCTACCATGCGCGCCATCTCCATCGGCTCGTAGTTCCCCTCGAGTCTCGGATCGACCAAGTCGTCGTAGTTTCCGTCGGTCAGCGCCTGCGAGAGCACCGGCCGCGCCCAATCCACCAAGCTGTCTTCCATGAACGTGTGCGAGCTGTCGCAGGGCCTCCGTCCAGTGATTAGCTCAAGAAGCATGACGCCGTACGAGAAGACGTCGGACTTCTCTGTCAGCTTGCCGCTGGAGGCGTACTCCGGAGCCAGGTAGCTGCAGCCATGGACGACGAGTGCTAAATTAATTAGTACATTTTGGTTTGGAACCGAAGCCCAGAAAATTAATACATCTTGCTCACCCGAAAGTTCCCATTACGCGGGTCGAGACGTGGGTGTGATTGTCCGAGGAGAGCTTGGCCAATCCGAAGTCCGCAACCTGATCGTTTTCTTGAACAAGTGAGCAAATTAAACTTCACATAATGAACTCTCATCGTATAAATGTGTAGGAATCAACAAAAATACCAGACGAATAAGAAAAATCATGCGCCATTACTCTAGATGATCGAGATTCATTACCATGGCTTCAAACTTGAAATCGAGAAGGATATTGGCAGATTTGATGTCGCGGTGGATGATGCGGGGATGGCCTTCATGAAGATATATAGATGACAATGTGATGAAAATATAGATAAAAGAAATAGCAAAGTAGTGGACAGAGAAATAAGGACGTTGCTATTTTGACAGCGGTCTGCGATCGCGGACAACGTGTCATCATTCCATTGACAAGAATTTCGATAACAGGCTAATGAGATTCAGGCACGTGGTCTGCAGTCACGTAGTGTCAGAAAAATATCATTTTTGGATAAATAAAGCAAGAAGTCGTTAGCAACTCACAATCTTCGTGCAAGTAAGCGAGGCCTTTTGCTGCCCCTAACGAAATCTTGAGCCTAGTAGGCCAATCCATTGGCGGAAGCCCCTTTCCTGCAACAAAATTTTGGGAATGGTTGGTAGAATTAATTTTAGGACTCAGCTAGGTTGTTCGCGGTTTGTGACCGGGTGACCACAGCCCACATGGTGACCTTCTTCCGATAGAACCCGGTGATGGCAGGGAGGGCCAATGGTCGGCTGCCATGTCGACCAATGGTCACAAACCGCGGACAAAATATAATTTTGGTTGATTTTACTGTCATGGTCGAGTAGAGCAATTTGATTGAGCTAGCACCCAAGCAGTAGTCTGGAAAGAAGCATACCATGGAGATGATGCTCGAGTGTCTTGTTAGGGACAAAGTCATACACCAGAAGCCTCTGCGCGCCGGAGATGCAGTACCCGACGAGGGAGACGAGGTGGCGGTGGTGGACGCGGCTGATGATGTCGACCTCCGCGTGGAACTCCCTCTCGCCCTGGCCGCTGCCGGCCTTGAGGGACTTCACCGCGATCTCCTTCCCGTTGGGCAGCACCCCCTTGTGCACGTAGCCGAACCCGCCCTGGCCCAGGAGGTGGTTCTGGGAGAACCCTCCGGTGGCGGAGGTCAGCTCCTCGAGGGTGAAGGTGCTCTTGTTGAACCCCAGGGCGAGGGTGGGGGACGGCGGCGGCAGAGGGGTGCCGTGCGGGCCCGAGGTCATGTCCGTGCTCATCGGCGGCGGGGGCCGCTGCCACCCGCCGCCCTGTTGCGTCCCCGGCTGCACCTTGACGGCGTGGTCCGTCACTTGCCACTTTGGGGGTGGTAGGTCACTGCTGCTGTAGTAGCTGTTAACTGTATGCAAGCAAGACGAGAAGGTTACAGTACAACGAATTGCCTAATTCTGCTGCGTTTTTAGGTTTCGTTGGGCTCTCATTCACGTAGGAGCTACGTTTTTTTCAGTGATCTCTTCAGTTGGAAGGATAAAAATTCAAGTAACATTCCCAGAGACGCTGCTATTTGGCCCACCCTCTGGGCGTGACTGCTCTTACCCGCAGCGGCCGCGTGTCGGCTTCTCATTGGAGGAGGGTCTGGCCAGTGCTAGCAGGACGACCAATGGACTGCTGCTGCGTGAGCATAGTCATTGGACGGGCTCGCCCAAGACAGGCCAAACGGCATTTCTTTTCTTTCAAAAATACTATGTCTCACATTTTTTTTAGATAATGTGATCGTCCATTATGTGACATATAACATGGGTGCTGATATGATAAGCTAAAATAGTAAAATTTAACATTAACATTAAACTAATTTAATGTAGAATTTTGCCATATTATCATGGCGGAGAGGATTTAAATTCTAGGGAGACCGTGATACTATATAGAGAAATCCGTGAAATTGTGATTAATTAAACTTCAATAGCAAAAAAATATACTTAAAATCAAACAAAAATGAGGGAAAAAAAACTCAATATTTTTAAAGTGCTAAAAATAAAGGAAGAAAAAAATTGTACATAAAAAATATTTTCAAAATGTAAAAAATATATTTAGCGAAGACGAACCTCGAACTCATGCTCTGTCATTTAGAACTCCAATGCACTATCGCTTAAGCTAGTTTAACCAATATATATTTAGAAAGTATATAAATTTTTTATATAGTAATTGACAATTTTTTAAAAATTGGAAGGGGAGGGGTAGAGGGCGTGGTCTCCCGTGGACCTCAATAAATCCGCTCCTGATATCAACTGTCATGTCAGCAGTCGTGTCATATACCATATGCCACATAATGAGAGCTTTTTCAAATTTATTAGAAGACATATAACATTTTTTAACGAGAAATGACTAAGAGGATCTCCCCTATTGTTATGTGCTGTGATTCTTATGTGACATGAGACACAAAATAATATCTTTTATAGGTGGCAAGATTATATTCACAAAAGACAATGAGCTAGAAAAATTTTTTCCAATACAAAAGTATTAAAAAGACAATATAAAGTAAAAAAAATTCAACTTCTCCTCTTCTTCCTTTCTTATAAATATTTATATTTTGATGATGTGGGTGTAAATATATTTTCAAGTGTATTATCTAGAATTATAACAATCAACTCCATAATGTCTTTGCCATGTCACTTTTATAATCTATTTGACATTTGCTTAAACACTTCCTAAAAAAAAAAAAGTCGTCATTGCTATGTGGCAAATGGCAACCAACTTTTTTTTTTTAACTCACAATAGGGGTGGGAGATGCTCTAACATAGAAAGTCTTGAACCAGAACAGACAGCAGCTAAAATTATACGAAAATAATATTTTCTCTGTGGTTTGCGACGTGATCGTCAGTCCACTTGACAGCCAATCATTGGTCTCCTACTATTACCGGATCTCATCTCAATTAAGGGCCAATAGAAGACTGCCATGTGGACGGACAGTTACGTCCGCAGTCATAAACCGCGGCAACGTAGCAGAGTCCAAAACTTTATATGCATACCTTCCCCTGATGCATCAGAATAGTACTGCATAGAGCTGTGCTGCTTCTTCATCTTCCTCTTCTTGCAGCAACAAATGCAGCACGCGATGGCCATGACGACGAAGAACATGAACACCCCCACCGCAGCCCCCGCTACGAGGGGCACGTTCACCTCCGGCTTCTGCCCTCCTCCACCGGAGGGCAGGCTCTTGTTCGAGCTCTTCGTCGTCGGCACGGGCGGTGACGGAGGAGAGGTGGGTGTTGCTTTGGAAGGCGGCGACGGGGGAGGCTTGCCCGACTTCGACGAGCTGGGGGGCGGCGAGGGGGAATCTTTAGGCGTCGGCGCCGCCGACAATTTCAAGGGAAGAGAACGGATCCCGATTGGCGACTGTCTTGATGCCGGCAAGGACTTCGGTGCGGGCGACGACGACGGGGAGGAATTCGGAGGGGAAGAGCTGTTCTTGGCCGAAGAGTCGGGCGGCGGAGCAGTTACAGGGGGCGACGGAGCCATTCTGGTCAGGGTCTCTCAGCCAAGGACCCCCTCCCTGTAACTGCTCCTCAGGGGAGGAGGCTACTTCGAGTTAGGAAGTCCAGAACTTCAAGAAACGCACAAAACCAATTAAAATTACAATTATAGTGTATTCATTGAAGATATTATTGGAACAAAGTGCTTGATTATATATGGAGGGTTCATCATCACCACCACCACCATTTAAGTCATTCTGATTCAATCAAAATGTAGCCGGATGACTCGGATATGATCGCATAGCAATGTTTTATTAAAAATCTAGGTCACTGTCTAGGCGACTAGTGGTTGATAGGTAGACCAAATTTTTGGACATGCAATTTAAGTTTGCATAGTATCCTCAGAATTTTCCTAAACGATTATGAACCTAAGATGAAAAGATTTACATTGGAAATTGCATTCATCTGTTGCACATTAAGCAAAAGAACAAAGAAGCATGCATGGTTCATTCTCAGATTTGCTTGCATGGAGATGAGAGGAAACAGAAACATACAAATTAGAGAGGTGCTACGCTGTCCGTCCCAAGGACAAGACCGCACTGATCCGCAGCCACGTGACGTCAAGCTAGCAGAAGAGCTATTGGCTAACTGTCACGTCGCTGTGGCCTAGCACGGTCCCCCAAGGGACGGATCAAATATGCTTTCCTACATATTATGCATAAACAATGCTGCTATTTGGCCTCCGGACGGGTCAGCCCGTCTGCCACATGGCATCCCTCCATTGGCAGGTCAACGGTGTGGGTCCCATGCTAACAGGAGGGCCAATGGAAGAGTGCCATGCAGACGGATGGACTGGCCCGCCTGCATGCAAATAAGCATTTCCGAGGGAAAAGCCAAAGGCAAAGGCTACCTTCACCACCAAGCAAAGACGAACGCCAGTAGTTTAGCATTGGGCTAAAATTGATGTCGAGGAAGAAAAGTTTGATGCAGAAAATTTACAAAATAAAGTAAAAAAATAATTACAAAGCGCTTACCTATGTTTCCCACAGAGAGAGAGAGAGAGAGAGAGAGAGAGAGAGAGAGTCTGTGTGGTGTGAGAGGTGGAGGGAGAGGCTTCCTCTCCATCTTCCATCACTATGTCTCCTTGGAACCGTTTTATTCGGACTTTACTATTTTTACTATTGTACATGGCATGCATCCTTATTTGATGAAGCTGCTTCCAGCATGAATATCTACTTTTAGGATGGACCGCTAATTCAGAGCTAGCCGTTAGTGTTTGAATTAGACACGGATTCAGTAGTCTCTCTGACTCTCTCTATATCTCTTCGTAAACATAGGGTGTATATTAATTAGTGTTATTTAGAGTGACAATTCCTAAGTTTTGTATTTATAACACGGACACTCCTTACTTTTAAGCTAATTACACTGACCACATTCATGTTTTATATATTTATTACACGGATACCCCTATTTTAAGATAAAAATAAAAAATTATAACAATAACCACATTTTTTAAAAAAAATTATAAAGGGAGGGGTACTTGCTCAGCGTAATTATTTTAAAAGCAACTAAGGGGTAATTAGCGTAAATAATCCGATAAATTATAATATTTGGTTCCATAATTCATCACGTAAGACAATTGTGTCTCTTCGTTGATTCTCTGTATAAATCTAAATTTACGATTGGTTACAATTACTGGTCATGTTTAAGTTCACGTACCAATTTTTTTAATATTATAAAATTTAGATAAAAGTTTAAAATACGTCATATTAGTTTAAATATATTATTATATATTTTAATTAAAATTTGTTATATATATATATATATATATATATATATATATATATATATATATATATATATATATATATATATATATATATATATAAAGAGAGATGCATGCGGGTCCGAGTGGTCAGGAGATCAATTCCCGGTGGGAGCGTTCGCCACAATTATATATATATATATATATATATATATATATATATATATATATATATATATATATATATATATATATATATATATATATATATCCAAAGAAAATATATATATATATATATATATATATATATATATATATGTATATATATATATATTTTCTTTGGATATATATATATATATACATATATATATATATATATATATATATATATAGACACACACACGATGGAAGTTAGAAATATTAAAAAAAAAATCAGAGAATACAAATACGACTTCGACGCCTCATCTTGAACCATTTTCAAACCTCTTTATAATAGTAAAAATTATTGTTATTAGTAGTATAACATGTTCAATTTATGTTGCATGAAAAAGATAAACAAGTCTAGAAGTCTATTTTGTAGAAATAAATTCTTTTAGAATCAAATTAACGGAAAAAAAAAATTCTTTTCTTGTTTGACGATAACATATATATACTCCTACAAATATAGAGTCTATGTATTCCTATAATTCTTGAACCGAAAAACCTGGAATACACATCGGACGCAACCCACCGAAGAAGCCAATGTCCAACAGGACCTATTGACACAAAATGCTCGCTCACACATCCTATATCCGCTTATCCTTATTCATATCAGTGTCCTTGTCCCCTAACTATGAATTAACCCTAAATTAAATATATACAGATAATGATGACAAATTTAACCCTACTCATTATTCAACCCGACACATATAACTAAATTAACCATTATCCTAGCATTAAATATGAAAATGAACAAAATATCCTAACATTAAAATGGAAATTAGTGACAAATTAACAAAATTTGCAAATATTTTATGCTAATTTCAAATATTTTATGGAAATTAATGACAAATTAACAAAATGTTGCCAAAATAACTATTGCTAGATATTTTAGAAATATAATATTAGGGTTTAAAGGTTACCGGATTTAGGATTTATGGTTAGGGTTATAGGATTAGGGTTAGAGTTATGGTTAAATTAGGGTTTATGCTTTATGGTTTAGGATTATGGATAAATATATACTATCTAATTAAATAAATAACTTCAAATTTATATATAACTACCTAATTTTATTAAAATAAATAAATTTAATTTAAAAAAAAAACCTCTGTCTACTCTTATTCTTCTGTTGCAACTTCTTGTTGCTGTTGACTTTTCCTATTCTTTCCTCTTTTACTTTCTCTCTTCTCTTCGCTCTTCTCTCTCTTGTTCCTCCCCCCTAATCCCTATTTATATAGAAAACCATTAGCATTTGGCGGTTGGCCAACGAGGTTAGCATTGTAAAAAAAATTATATTTATGAATTTCGCGAGATGGTCTACCTAAATGTTTCGTAGCATATAATTTTGTAAACTTTTTCTTTATCGTGAATTTATTTATAATTTATTACTCTACGAAATTTTACAAGAAATCCTTTGAGAATAAGCCAGGTTGTGAATTTGCAATTTTTTTAAATAACACAATTAAATTGCAATTTCATGAATTAGTGGAACTAAATTGCAAATTTAAGGTCATTACGAATACGCGATAACGCTACCCACTCTCTTCTTCTTCCTCCAAAATAAGAACATTCTCTTGAGCTCCGTGTCACGGACTTAGTGTTTTTGCTAGCACTTCGTCCCGTGCGGCGCACTGTCTTTCTCCTCAAAGACTCGTGCAAGCCTTCCCGTCCCGACTCAGCTAGATCGCTAAGAAAACTAGAATAGTGGAGCAAAGATGGGACTAGTAAGAATCTCTTTATTGACTTAGAGAATGCTTACAATATTAGGTGGTGAGGAACAAATGAGAGCCTCCCCCTTTTATAAGTGCTCATAGAGCAATACAAGGAAAGTCCTGGAAGGAATATTCCAAGGATTATTACATTCTACCATAACTGGAATGGCATATTCCAGGATTATTCCCTAGCAACATAAAAGGAAACTTCAAGGACCTTCCAGAAGCTTCTTGGGCCTCCTAGAACGATCTTGGGCCTTCCGGAGAGATCCACAATCTTCTAGAGCCTTCCGCCATTTTCTAGAATGTTCTGGAAGCTTCCCGCATAACCTTAGTCCGCGAAAAGGTTATGCAACAGGGCCTCGGGCAGGGTGCAACATTTGGGCCGTTACATTCTCCCCCACCTAAGGCATTGACGTCCTCGTCAACCATGCTCGCTGAGAAACGCCTGGATCTCGGCTTCGAACTGATGCAGCATATCAGCACGTTCCCAGCTAGACTCGCCGTAAGGCAAGCCCTTCCACCGGATGAGGTACTCCACATACGGGGACACGCCTCGTCGTCGAATGGTCCTCCTGTCCAGTACGGCTTCCACCTCCTTGTCGAAGGAAGTCGTCATGGTCGCCGTCGGTCGCTTCGAAACTCCTCGCTGGGGATCCTCCAAGTCTGTATGGTACGGCTTCAAGCAACTTGCATGGAAGACTGGATGAATCTTCAGCTTGGCAGGGAGTTCAAGCTTGTAGGCCACCTTGCCTACCTTCTTGAGCACGGGGAAGGGGCCTTCATACTTCCGGATTAGTCCTTTGTGCACCTTGCGGAACACCTTGAACTGTTGCGGTTGTAGCTTCACCAGCACCATGTCCCCCTCCTTGTACTCAACCGGCCTTCGCTTCGCGTCGTCCCACTTCTTCATCTTCCTCGCGACCTTCTCCAGAAATGCCTTGGCAATGTCCGCCTTTGCCTTGAAATCTGAAGTGAACTGGTTGGCCGCGGGGCTTCTACTCGAGGACCCCGCACTCAGCGTGTGCGGGGCAAGCGGTTGGCGACCCATCACCAACTCGAATGGGCTGCTGTGCGACGACTCGCTCCGTTGAAGATTGTAGCAGAACTGAGCGATGTCGAGGTGATGCACCCAATCCCTCTGGTTGGCACTCACAAAGTGCCGCAAGTACTCCTCGAGTAGCGAGTTGACCCGCTCGGTCTGCCCGTCCGTCTGCGGGTGGAAGCTGGTCGAGAAGTATAAGTCCGTCCCGAGAATTTTGAACACTTCCGTCCAGAACTTCCCCGTGAAGCGGGGGTCTCGGTCGCTGACAATGTTGACCGGGATGCCCCAGAACTTCACCACGTGACTGATGAACAGTCGCGCGGCCTCCTCTGCTGTGCAGTCCGTCGAAGCAGCAATGAAAGTCGCGTACTTTGAGAACCGGTCCACCACCACGAGAATGGACCCAAGCTTTCCCACTTTCGGCAGGGCAGAGATGAAGTCCATCGAAATGCTCTCCCACGGCCGACTCGGCACGGGAAGAGGCTCTAGCAGGCCTCCGGGCTTCTGATGATCCACCTTGTCCTGTTGGCACATAAGACAAGTGCGAACATAGTCCTCTACATCCTCGCGCATGCGAGGCCAGTAGTATGCGGCCTCCAGTAGCGCCAAGGTTCGCTTCTGTCCCGGATGTCCAGCCCACTTTGTGTCATGACACTCCTTGAGCAGCTGTCTCCGCAAGCCACTCCACCTAGGCACGACCACCCTGTCGCCCTTGGTGTAGAGAGGTCCGTCTTTCAGCCAGAACCTTCTTGTCTTGCCCTCCTTGGCAAGCTTCACTAGGGCCAGTGTTAGTGGGTCCTCCATGATTCCCACTCGAACACGGTCCAGAATGTCCCCCTTGAGCAAGCACACAGATGCGAGCTCGGCCTTCCTGCTAAGCGCATCGGCCACCTGATTTTCTTTGCCGGGTTTGTACTGCAATACCATGTCGAACTCGGCTAGAAAATCTTGCCATCTCGCCTGCTTCGGAGATAGCTTCTTCTGGGACTGGAAGTAGCTCGTAGCAACATTGTCCGTCATGACCACGAACTTGGTGCCGAGGAGGTAGTGCCGCCATGTCCTCAAGCTATGCACGACCGCGGTCATCTCCTTCTCCTGCACCGTGTAGCGCCGCTCAGTGTCATTCAGCTTGCGGCTCTCGAACGCGATGGGGTGTCCTTCCTGCACCAACACCCCACCGATGGCGAAGTCGGACGCGTCCGTGTGCACTTCGAACGCCTTGGAGTAGTCCGGTAGAGACAAGACCGGCTCCTCCGTCACAGCCCGCTTCAGTGCCTCGAATGCCTCCTCGCATCGGGGCGTCCAGCTCCACGCCCGATCCTTCCGCAGCAGATCGGTCAGAGGCGCTGCGATGGCGAAATATCCTCGAATGAACCGCCGGTAGTAGTTCGCCAAGCCAAGGAACGATCGCAGCTCCGTCGGCTTGGTGGGAGCCTCCCACTCCCGTATGGACTGGACCTTTGCGCCGTCCATCCATATCTTGCCACGCCCGATCCAGTGCCCCAAGAACGACACCTCTTCTTGTGCGAATGAGCACTTCTCCCGCTTGACGAAGAGTTCGTTCTCCCTTAGCACCTGGAAGACAGTCTTCAAATGCTCGATGTGCTCCTCCATCGTGTTTGAGTACACGACGATGTCGTCGAGGTAGACCACGACGAACCGATCCAGGTAGGGGTGAAAGAGCTTGTTCATCAAAGTTCAAAAAGTCGTAGGAGCATTTGTTAGACCAAAAGGCATAACCATAAACTCATATGCGCCATACCTCGTCACGCATGTCGTCTTAGCCTCGTCGCCCTCCGCAATCCGGACTTGATAATACCCCGAGCGCAGATCAAGTTTGGAGAAGTATCTCGCGCCTCCCAATTGGTCGAACAAGTCCGCCACCAACGGGATGGGATATTTGTTCTTGACGGTTACCTTGTTTAGTGCACGATAGTCGATGCACAAACGAAGGCTTCCATCCTTCTTCTTTTGGAACAGCACCGGTGCACCATACGGGGCCTTTGACGGTCTGATGAATCCCGCATCCAGCAGCTCCTTGAGTTGCTTCTTCAACTCGTCCAACTCGGGCGGGGCCATGCGATATGGAGCCATGGCGGGCGGCTTCGTGCCCGGCTCCAACTCGATGGCATGGTCTACCTCCCTCCGCGAGGGTAGCCTCTTCGGCAACTCCTTCGGCATGACGTCCCCGAACTCCACAAGGACGTCATCGATCTCAGGCGGAAGATCCTCCTGTACGGGCGCCTCCTCCGACTTGAGCACAGCAAGGTAAGTCATCTCTCCGTGTCGCATCCCCTTCTTGAGTTATAATGCGGAGAGAGCCTTCCCCTTCGTAAGCTCGCCTCGTGCAGTTGTCACCATGCACGGAGAGCTCTCCTCCATGATCCCGACGACTCCCAGATGCGGTATTGGGACTGCCTTTGTCGAAGTGAGAAAGTCCATCCCAAGGATCATGTTGAAGTCGTCCAGTGGTGCTGCCGTGAGACTGGTGACACCCGTCCAGTCTCCCACTTGGATCTTCACTCCTTTGGCCACCCCCTGCACGGGGCGCGCCTCAGAGTTGACTGCCTTTATCGTGCTTGAGTCTTTTTCCAGCGCCAAACCCAAGCGTCGGACCTCCGCGTCCGAGATAAAGTTATGGATTGCCCCCGTGTCGACCATTGCCCTGGTGTTGTGGCCGTTGATCTTCACGTCCACGTATATCAGCTCTCGATTCGGGGTCTTGGACACGACCGCCTTGCTCTTCAAAGCATTCAACAGGCGCAGGGCACCCATGTGAGCCCCCTTCTTAGGCTCCATGTCCTCGACCTCCTCGCCTTGGACTGCGTTCACCCTCTTGCCCTTGTTCGGACAGTCTCGTACGAGGTGATTTCCACCGCACACATAGCACTCGATCTTCCGCTCCGTCGAAGGCTTCGCTTGCGGCTTGTCCTTCGGCGGTGGGCCTCCCTTTCCGTTGTTCTTCTTCGCTCCCCCACCATTGAACTTGGTGGTGGTCTTTTCCTTGGGCTTTGGGGCATCGCTCCGTCGATACTCCATCAGCTTCTCGGCTGCCGCAACAGCCGTGTTCAGATCTGACACATCTTGCCTCTGCAATTCTTGTGCCGTCCATGGTTGTAGACCCTCCAGGAATGCGAACAGGCGATCCTCTTCGCCCATACTAGAAATGGTGAGCATCAGGCGGGTGAACTCCGCCACATACTCCTTGATCGACCCGGTGTGCTTGAGTTGACGCAAACTCCGTCTTGCGACATACTCCACATTCTTCGGATAAAATTGAGACTTGATCTCCTTCTTGAGATCCTCCCAAGTCTCGATCTTGCAGAGCCCCTTTTCTATATCAATGCACCTGCATCGCCACCACAGCGTAACATCATCAGAAAAATATAGGGACGTTGTGTTTACCTTATCGGTCTCATCCTCGATGCGGACCGCCTTCAGGTAACGCTCGACGTTCCAGATGAAGTTATCCACCTCCTTCGCGTTCCGTACGCCAGTGAAGGATTTGGGTTCTGGATACTTCACCCTCTGCGTCGACTCCCTCCTCGGAGTCGGACCACCAGCAATGGCCCTCTCGAGGACCTCCGCCTTGGTTTGTAGCTCTTTGCGTAGTTCAGCAATCTCCGCCTTCGTGGCCTTTCGTTCCTCCTTGAACTCAGCCTGCATCTCGCGAAGATGCTCTCGGAACTCCGTCATAGCCGTGGCGACATCCGCCTCCAAACCCTGGGCGAATTCCTCGTGAGCCATTTTGTTCTGCTCCACTTGATACTCGACGCCCGTCACGCCTTTCTCCAGCATCTCAACCCGGCCAGCCAACTCGCCAAGAGCCCGTTCCACCGACGGTTCCTTGCTCTTGCCCTTCCTCGAAGTCTTCGCCTTCTCCTTAGGCGATGAGGGTTGTGCCGAATCCTCGTTGATGATGGCTTCGGTCGAAGACATGACGGCGATCGAACCTTTGCTCTGATACCACTTGTCACGGACTTAGTGTTTTTGCTAGCACTTCGTCCCGTGCGGCGCACTGTCTTTCTCCTCAAAGACTCGTGCAAGCCTTCCCGTCCCGACTCAGCTAGATCGCTAAGAAAACTAGAATAGTGGAGCAAAAATGGGACTAGTAAGAATCTCTTTATTGACTTGGAGAATGCTTACAATTTTAGGTGGTGAGGAACAAATGAGAGCCTCCCCCTTTTATAAGTGCTCATAGAGCAATACAAGAAAAGTCCTGGAAGGAATATTCCAAGGATTATTACATTCTACCATAACTGGAATGGCATATTCCAGGATTATTCCCTAGCAACATAAAAGGAAACTTCAAGGGCCTTCCAGAAGCTTCTTGGGCCTCCTAGAACGATCTTGGACTTTCCGGAGAGATCCACAATCTTCTAGAGCCTTCCGCCATCTTCTAGAATGTTCTGGAAGCTTCTCGCATAACCTTAGTCCACGAAAAAGTTATGCAACATGGCCTCGGACGGGGTGCAACATTTGGGCCGTTACATCCGGCCATGGCCGGAACTATCAATGCCGGTTCCCGACGAAGACTCTGCCACAACACTAAAAGGTTTAATTCATTTGATTCACTTCTCTTTGGATCGTGGCCATTAGCAAAGCAAACCCTGGCCTCTTTGATTTTGATGCACCAGATTTTCTTTTATGCAAAATTTCTTTAACAAAAGTTTGAACCGTTTTATTATATTATTAGACCTCTATCGGTTAAATAGTTTGTATACAAAATATAGTTCCACATTGGAGGAAAACAAATTTGCTAATATCTTTAAATATAGATGTCCAATAACAAGACAACTTATTGGTTATTCGGTTAACCAGGGAGTGGGCCTACTCATGGACTTTGGCTACTAGATCTTTACCTAAATATTTAAAAGCCAATTTTTTTTATAAAAAAAAAATAGACTTTTAAATATTTAGGCAAAGGCCTCATTTAGAATATTTTATTTTAATTTTTAAAAATTAAAATGAAATGACATATTATTTATTGGCAAGGGACATTTCTTTTTTGGATTGGACATAATTGAATAATTATGATTGTTGACCAAAAGACACCTCCAGCCTCTATATAAGATAGAGTTTTAAAACATTGTGATATATCTCAAAAAAATTCTATGCTTAATCTTCAAAATATTTGGTAATAAGGTTTGAGCATAACAGGACAGGAGAGCACAAAAAATATCATGATATGCAATTTGTTCATCAATTGGTGTGGGCTCTTCTAAACCTAGCAGTTATTGGTAGTTAGGTTTGAGCATAACAGGACAGGAGAGCACAAAAATATAATATTGGTATTAATGGAGAAAAAATAATTTATTGCAACTGCTAATTTTGATATGCTAATGAGAAAAAACAATATTTGGTAATAAGCAAAATATTCATAGCAAAACTCACATGCTCAAGGGAGATGTTGCAGATGGGCAAAGCAGCCTTGTGTTTCGTCATTCTTTTTTTTTTGATCTGTACAAACTGTGGAGCCTTGACCAATAATCATACATTTGTATCAAAATGTTTTGTACTGACAATCCCTGCATACGAGTTTCAATGTTCAGATGAGAGATTAACCTGAGTATCCTATAAACACTAAATAAGATGTCGGATAGAAAATAATGGACGTATATTTTTTTGTCAAATTCTACAGATGAAATCAGCTTCTCCAAAGATATAAGTGCAAGCTATTTTCACTTTATTTTTGTGTGGTTATATACGCTAGATACATGAAATTCTATATAGAAGTATCTGAATCCCATAGCCCTAACCAAAAAGGATAATTCACCGATAATCCACAAGCCCAGCTGCAATTATACATCATAGAGAAGAAAACACACACTAGCAATAATCTACAGATAATATACAAAGTTGACACAACATAACATATGTTTTAGAACAGTATATGTGTTCTTATGATCAACATCTGAAACTCTTCAAGAATATACTTCCCATAATGTGGAAGTACAAAAATCTGTCTGGCGAAATGCAAGATTTCTACACTACTAATTGGCCCATCTTTCATCATACAGTTCGAAAGTAATTTACCTAGAGAGTTCCTTCTCGAGGCATACGGGCTGTCCATATTATCCTACTCACTCAAGTCGTTTCATCTGCAAAAAGAAAAGAATGTATGCTAATCTTCCAGCTTGATAAATAGATTTGGCATGAACTTTCAGTATATGAAACTGGTGACTAATTACAAACCTTCAGTTAGGAATCAGAAGCCCAGTTAGCAAGATAAGAAAGTAAATCAAGAAAAGGGCCAAAAGCTATATGAAGATATAATGCAGGAGAAGTAGAAAAGAAGACGAGAAGGAATCAGCAAATATATCATATATATAGTCCTGATACAATCTTTAGAAGAAAAGTAAACCTAGTAGAGAAAGATAGGGATCCTAAGCTTGCAAAATGATAGCTAGCATCATGTTGTACAAGAAGTAAGCAACAATCGATTATCCGTTTTGATTGACCTTAACAGTAAATCCGGACCTTAAAGCCAGTCCAAATACTTGTACATCCTCTCTTTTCTCTCTCTCTACTATACTTGCAAACACTTCAATCCTACACTCTTTACTTTGAAGAAACAATATATTTGAATAGTTGCAAGCATCAGAGGTGGTTCATCTGCATACAGAAAATAATATATGTTTGTCTTCTAGCTTGAAATATAGATTTTGTTATACATATTAGTGGATCAACCTACATGAAAGAATGATACACTTACTGGAGACATGGCAAACATTGTTGGGTCACAACTACTGGGATCAGGAGACCAGTTAACCAATAAAACAGGAAAGGATATATATGCAATGCCATTATGTCCAAATGGTATTCTACCAGTGTCCAATGATCGTGTTGTACATCATAGCTGCTTGTCAAAAAATAATTGTTCAGAATCCTAGTTCTGTACATGGAAAAGAATCCCTGCTCATTGCCTATAGATTAACCAAAATTGAGAAATCAAACACGAAATATGTTCATGTTAGAGTATATATATATATATATATATATATATATATATATATATATATATATATATATATATATATATATATATATATATATGTTGCTCCATGAAAAAAGAGAAGAAAAGTTCCAAGGGATTGCTAGAAATGAAACAATAGAAGAGAACGTTATGTATTTTGTCTAGATAACAAAAGGGATCATCAAAACGATACAATAAAGTTACTCAAAATCCATTTATTAGGAAACTTATTATAATTCATGGTATTGGAGGATGTAGAAGATGAGGAGCAAGAGAGTATAGGAACAACATGGGTTTTTATTCGTAGAAGCTCAAAGAGAAATATTACATATATATGTTAGGCAGCCTGAGCTAAACTGGTCAGAATTCTGGTTGTATAGGACAAGAATTATGGAAATCCAGTCAGCAAAACTCTATAACTGGGAAATTTCTAGAGGAAATTTTTTAAATTTCTGGACTTAATGATCTCCAGGTCTGAAGATTTTGAACCAATGGTTCTGTTATTGCCGTTGTACAATGCTTTGGACTCCAGAGCCAAACTAGAAGTTTCAGATTTGCATGAAGACAAAAAACTAGAATTCTGTGTTACCTGGACTTTGACTTCTTCTGATAGGGTTTCATTGAAACACAAGTATTCTAATACCATGAAAGACACAAGGAAACTACACCAAAGATTTTCTCCTAAATTCTGGGGTCGGCTACATGAATCCTCATCTTTTATTCACTATGTCCTAAAATTTATGCCACGTACAAACCGCATTGTGTCGGACACTTACCATACACAACAAGGACAATTCATAATACACCAGGACTCCAAAAAATAGGTTTAGATTCATAATCACTTTTGAAATATAATAGTTAGTAGATACCACAATGTGATAACTCATGAAAAGTTTTGTATCCTACATAGGACCACCATTCAATTAAATTTTAGAAGTCCATGAAAGAGGCAACAATCTGCTATAAGAGTGCCTTAGGAATTTATTTAGACTCATGATTTACATGTTGAGTGGGTAAGGTATTGCTATCAAAACCTTACCTGCTTTGTGGCAGATGCAAATCCATATATATCTTACCACATGAGGACTTTCTTTCTTGTTAATATAACCTAAATATGGTTAAAATATAAGAGTGGCACTAAACACTTAACAGAACGATAAAAGTCCTCAAGAAAACCAGTGCATCGTGTATTAGATATTAGGCCACACAAAATTTATATTAACAAAATTGGTGTATCAGATACAAATAGCATCCTCGACTCTACAAGTGCTTTGTGACTTATACAAAGGCTCTTAATTCTTGCTGAACTAGCAAAACAGATGCATGTTTAATGGAGTTGTACTTTATTCCATTAGCTTAAGCAATCCAAATCCCTTTACATGCCTCTAGAAATAAATTGCATATTTTTCTTAATTTACCTTTGGATATAATGAATGGAAACTAGAACTACCAAAAAATCAACAAAAAAAATCATGCAGTATCAAAAATCAAAGCAAATAATCAAAAATTAAAATTGGAGTTACTGAGAAATCAAAGCAGAGGCAAAATCTACTCAAATAAAAAAGCATCAACCATAAAAATGTTGGAACTTCTATTGTTTACTGCAGAATGATAAACTAAAACATTATATTTGTTTAAATGTCCAAAGCATAAAAAAACTATTAGTCATAACATTGGTGAAATGTTGGAACTTCTATTGTTTACTGCAGAATGATAAACTGTTTACTTGGAACTTCGACTTCCTGTGATACATTACAATAGCAAACCCTAACATCACACACACATGAATCTTCTCTATACCCCAACTTTAGCTTTGGAATGGTCCCTAAATATCGAATAAGCAACCCTCTTCTGCAGCATTTTATACTAAAAGAACTCAACTTTTTAATAATTTTGGCATAAAAACACAATTGTAACAATATTCATAACATATTTCATTTGCACATATATGTACTCACAATCAATCTCAAAAAATTGTCAAATTTGACCTAATTGAGCATAAAAAACCCTAGAAATAGATCAATCCAATTAATCGCATCAGATTCGGTTGATGGGATGGTACCTTCTTATTCTTGGAGCAGGTGAGCATTGGCTTCTTCTTTGTGCCAGCGATGGGGAAGACGGAGCTAAAGTGGTAGCGCTTCTGGTCCGACTCGCCGATGCCCCCCATGGACAAGATACCTTAATCTTTTCTTGCAGCCCCCGACTCCATCTCCATCCGATGCCTGATCAGATTCCCAACTTCCAAACTTAAGCCTCCCTCGCTAGTGCCATCGACCCCAAATCCTCTTCCAAAACATTATTCTCCAGGAGCACAAAGAATGGGGAGAGAGAGCAGTAGTTTTGGTTTCTCCTAAAATAAAGATGGATGTGTGAGATCCAACGGTAGGGATTTCTGCTGAGAGATCCAACAGGTAGGAGAGAGCGAAAACTTTTTCCAAAAAAAATAGTAATGTGCCGCCAAATATTTGGCATTCCCGCTGAGATTATTTGGGACGTTCGAAGGATTTATTTGGGACAAAAAATTTTAATAGTCCTAAATAAGAGATCTATTTTTCAATCTGTCCCAAATAATACTATTTTTTTGTTACAAAAAATATAGCCATCCCAAAAACTATTTTTTTAGGACGTTTCATGCTAGTGTTCTTAATAGTGTCGTCCCAAAAGTTAACTTTTTTTGTAGTGAGCTTTTGTGTCGGAACCGTGTTCTTTGAGTGTATCATTAGGATCCCACTTCCAATAGATATAACCATCTCTCTATTTCAATTTTTCTTACACTTTAGTTAGATTTGAATCCATAGGATCCACCCCCATGTATGTACAACCATTATATTTTAATTTGAGGCCATTTGGAGCTCTCTTGAGGATTTTAGATATGTGTCTTGTGTCCTACTTGATAGATCCCAAATTAGGACACCCCATGTGTATGTATGTATGATAATAGTTTAAATAGATATTTAAATTTAGTTTTAGAATGGTTAGAGAGTGGATTGATCTTAGTTAGGATGGTTAGAATGAGTTTCATTTGGATACCTATGTTGGTATCCAAGTATCTTGGCCTACATGTGTTTCTTTTGTCCAAAACAACTCAAATTCGTCATAATATTCATCCGCATTTTTATTAACCAAAGCAACTTAGAAATGTCATAACTTTTAGCTTATAACTCCGATTTATCTCCTTTTTTTTTAAAAGAACCGTATCAAAGTTAGATTTCCAAATATATATCTTAATAAGTCAAATTAGTTCTGAAACTTTCTATAAAATTATTTGAGTGTCAGCTGTACGAAAGACGAATGCGTTTCGGTGTTTTTGCGATTTCGGGAGCTTCCGGACACGAAAATGCAATCCGTTTAAAGTTTCGAAAAGCTAACACAAAGGGCTACGACATACTTTAATCCTAGAATTTAATAAAGGCCCAATTGGTACAGTATTGATTTTAAGTAGAAGAGTGACTATACGATATAGGCATTTTGTGTAACCTATGAGCCTATGTAGTATGGATATTAAATGGATGTAGAGTATGTAATGCATGATATGTTAGATGAATAAAATTATATATATATATATATATATATATATATATATATATATATATATATATATATAAAATATATATATATATATGATATGTAAGCATGTAGGAATGCAGTCAATGTAATGTATGTAAGCAATGCATAAATGCATGAATGAAAGAATGATATACAATGTATGCATGAAAGTATATAATGAATGCTAGATATGAATGCAAGGTATACATGTAATGATAGATATGAATACATAATGTAATACAATATATAATAATAGCATGTATGGTAATGTAGAATATATGATGCAAGCATGTATATGTCAACTGTTTTTCCTTTTCCTTACATTTTTCCTTCCCTTCCCTTTCCATTTCAGTTTTCCCCTTTTTTTCTCTTCTAATTTTCCATGTTGTATACAATGTATATAATGTATAGATGCATGTATTTATGTAATATGCATGAATGGCATGTATGTAATAAAAATAAGTATATGTATGCAACTTAATGATATGTGAATGTAATATAATGTAGAGTATGCATATATGTAATATAATGTATGCAAGTATATAATGTATTCAAATATGTATGTATGCATCTATGTATGTATGTATATATGATATGTATGTATGCATCTATGTAATGTAAGTATGTATGTATTTCTATAAACTGGGTTAACCTATAACCTTTTACACACATGCATTCATACATCCTTTGACACCATGTATCCAATGTCACATACACCTACCTATCACTAAATCTGAGAACATTAACACATATCCTTTCATACATATGTCACACACACACTCACTTACTCTTTTACCTCTCATTCGCTCTCTCTATGTATATATATGTATGTGTCTATATATATAGCTTTCCTATATATATCTATGTATATGAATATGTGAATGTGAATAATATATATACATTATATGACTGAGTTTGTGTGCCTTGTTAGCTTATGGCTTAGTTTTGTGCTTGGTTTAGCAAGTGACTTAGGCTATGAGTTAGTAGCCATATTGGATACTTGGTTTGCATATACTTAGTTTGTTTAGACCTAGAATTGACTAACCTAGACTAATTGACCATTGTTGACCCAACCCTAGCTAGTTTGACCACAGTTGACCTAGTTTGACTTTATAGTTGATCATAGTTGACCAAGAGTTGACTTTGACCTAGATTGACTTAGACTCATGTAGATTGTATTATAATTTCAATTACCATATAAATTAAACTCTTTATAACCTGTGTTGCACTAAATAGGACTTTGTGACACCAGTTCGGATATCTATTCATATCAATCATTTAGGGTGACAGGCGAGTACATTCTCTGATCGTTTCATACTTGTCAGGACTTATATTCTTGCTCTAGATTACTTTACTTGATATGGTACGATTGTTATCACAGATTGGTGCTGTATGGACCTTCTCTTGCGATGTTATCCCCATTATGTTCAACAGATACATATTGTGATGTGCGTTTCACGAATATATTGTATTTATTGTACACCTCTATTCATGTATACTCATTGTGCATCTTGTACTCTCATGATCACATGAGCTTCATGGAGAAACTATTGTACAAGGTAACGTAACTGGATTGGATCCTTGTGTATTGATTGGGAAGGGTGAGTAGGAAATGGTTATGTGATCAAAATCCCATCTTGTACAACTATTGTATATGTCCATTGTACACTCACGTATGATGGAGTTACCATTGTTATTGTATAACCTAACCCGTTTATATAACCATATTGTGCTCTAAATCACTAGTACTTGTAGTTTTACTTATCCTATATATATTTCAGTTATAAATTCTCTCTCGTTTTTATGTACATCTTCTTACAGTTCATGTATCTTACTCTTTTGCATGTTTTATATTTCCTAACATGTTATGAACTGCGTGAGATATATTGTGCTCGCTCTTGTCCTGAATGGACCTATTAAAAATATTACAGGTAACTTGGAGATTCACAGCTAGCCTAGAGGACCACTAGAGCTTATAGTAGATTACTAGTTTATGGTTTAGTTTCACTTTTAGAACTTGTTTGTAATAAGTGGAAATTGAGTTGTATTTGAGATTATTTGAGATGTTGTTTAGAAGTTTATTTAAGTTGCTTGAGATTCATATAGTTGTTAGACTCGTGTGTTATCTTATCGTGCTTAGATTATGATTGAGTATTATCATATCTTATACTTGTCCTCCATTCGGAGTTAAGATTGTGACAGGTATATTATATAATTGCGTGAGTTGTTGATTAGATAGTGACCTAGAACAACGTTCTACCGCCGACACTGTGACGTAGGCTGGACGTACCCACTTCTCGTGCCCCTACACTGGGTGCGGGTCTTGACACAAAAGATGGTAAAATAAACCCTTATTTAACCCTCTATAACCCTCCCTCCTAAATTTCTACCATCAAACCAAGCATGGTTTTATTTTTTCCTCACTTAACTCCATTAACCCTCAATCCAAGCAGAGTCTAAGAGAGGTGTGTCTATACAGAATTTTGACGTAGCTTTTGTGCTGCGAAATTGTTTGTATGTTATGCTTGTACTACAATTCTAAAAGAAAATCAGTAAGGGTAGAACACAAAGTGATAGGTGCTATCACATTTAAAAAAAAAAATCATATTTGACTATCATAATTTTTGTGTGTTAGGACTGTCAAGATTCTGGCAGTCCTGACTATATAGAACTGGTAGAATACTGACAGTCCTAAGACAATATTGTATAATTAGCACTATTAGGATTCAGAATTCTGGCAGTCCTTTGTCATCCCAATCGGATATGTACGATTTTGAAGTCTTCCAAATCTTAAAAATGGTGTTCAAAATCACCAATAATGATGTTCGAAAGAAATAAATTCCAAATATACATTAATTGAAATCTAAAAGAAATAAAGAAATTGTTGTGCTCAATATTATTTGGAAAAATCTAGAAAATATAAATTGAAGTGAAGAGAGGAAGAAGAACAAGAGAAAGTTCAAAGGAGGATTGTAAGAGAAAAAGATTGTAAGAGGAAAATAAAATCATATCAAAGGAAGAAGAAGAGGAGTTTGGGAAGTATTGATCTGTTGTTCGGAATTCAGTGCCCCCTACCCTTCCTAATTTACCTCGTGGGTCCCACCAGTTTTAAAAGAAAAACCAAAACTTAGGGGGGACAGGGTATCCCATACAACATATTCAGGCTCGAGTTTGGATGTTGGAAATGATGATGTCCTATAACAAATGATGTGCTGTATCCTAACACTTTCACAACTTTAAGAGCGATGTCCCATATTGTTATGGGTGCAACTCGGGCGGGCGAAACCCGTATCTGATCGGGTAAAACCCCGATAATCGGTTGGATTAGGGTTGAAGAAACTAGGGTTTGGGCTCGGGTTCGAATTAAAATATTTGAACCAGATCAAAAATGGGGTTGCAACTTGGGTTCATGTGTCAGATTACCCGAAGAACCCGAAACCCCAAGTGTGTATATATATATATATATATATATATATATATATATATATATATATATATATATATATATGCCCAATTTCGGGGTCGGTTTTTATTAAAAACCCACCCGCAGGGTGGGTTTTATGAAATAGCCAGAATTATATATTTCCACGTTAAATATTCAAAGATTCCCTTTAGATGCTCTGTATTTACAAAATTGCCATTTTGATAATACTATAACTACCCCTTCGCACAAACTCAGATTTGTATTGCGATTTTTGATTTTCGTCTTCTTCTTCACGAGAGATCTGGATTCCATTACTCTCATCTTCAGCAGAGATTGTAAAGATCGTTCGTAGTTCACTGTACTTTTTTTATTCGAACTTTGATCATCGCTCATCATCATCATCTTCATGGAGAGATTTGAAGTTTTTCGACGATTAGGACAATTGTGGAGAGAAGATCTCCTTCTTCTTTTTCATAAGAATTAGCATCGTTTTGAAAGAAGAACGAAAACACCAGAATATTTATTCCTGACAAATTTTTTTCTACAAAAATAAAATAAAAAATTATGTTTCTGTCAACTGTTCTCCATCATTCTCCGTACTAAAACCACGGAGACTGGCCATTTTCCATATTTAAATGACGGAGACTGACCATTCTCCGTGCTAAAACCATGAAGAACGGCCATTCTCTGTAATAAAATGACGGAGAATGCATGCTAAAACCATGGAGAATGGCCATTCTCCGTGTTAAAATGACGAAAAATGACTATTCTCCGTGATAAAATGACGGAGAATACATGCTAAAACCATGGAGAATGCTCATTCTCCGTGTTAAAATGATGGAGAATGACCATTCTCCGCGCTAAAACCACGAAGAATGGCCATTCTCTATGTTAAAATAACGGAGAATGGCTCCGTGTTAAAATGACAGAGAATGACCATTCTCCGTCATTTAACACGGAGAATGACCATTCTTGTGTTAAAATAACGAAGAATGACCATTCTCCATCATTTTAACACGGAGAATGGCAATTTTTTGTCAATTTAACAAGGAAAATGGTCATTCTTCCTGATATTAACACGGAAAATTACCATTCTTCGTGATATTACCACGGAGAATTGCCATTCTTCGTGGTTTTATCACCAAGAATGGTTATTCTTCGTGATATTACCACAGAGAATTGCCATTCTTCGTGGTTTTATCATGAAGAATGGTCATTCTCCGTGATACTACCACGGAGAATGACCATTGTCACGACCCGGTCCCCAAATACTTGGGTCGAATCGGATCATGCCCAGCCTGCACCGTTGATGAGACGACGGCAGTAAGCTGTAATCCATATGCAGGTAATCAACAACATTTGAGTCTAAATTTTTCCACAACATTTATTTAAACGATAATTTAAACTTGTTCTTGATACAAGGATTCATAACTAAAAAACAGAAACAACTAAACTCTCAAACTAAGTAGCATCTATGGAGACGCCACAACATCATCATCAGCTGGAAGTACCGTCGGGTACAAGTCAGGATCATAATAGCTATTGATCAGCATCTCCAGGTCATCAGTAGTACCTACGGTTATCCAGTCAGGAAAGGAGCAAAGTACAATTCATGCAAATTTTAACAATTAAAATGACAATTAATATCATGCACTTTTAAACAGTTTGAAGATGAAACAGTTTTGAAATACAGTACAGTGATATGAATAGGTAATGAATATGACCGAATTGGGTTACAGTAGTATCCTAGCGATACGGTATGGCTTGTCCCCGTGTGAAGAGGGGAAAGCTAATACAGTCAGTTATCCTAATTTTTGGATTTGGTCATATCCACTACTCTACTCCCCCAGTCCCCAACAGTACAATCAATACTCCCGAAAGAGTCCGTGTTTGAACAGTGGTTTAAAATTGCAATGAAATGATTGTTAAAATAATCGTAAATCCACATAAATGTACTTGCCTTAAATTTCTTAAGTTGGACGAGTTTGGTACTTCGGATTTTGAACAGTCACCCTCTTCTTTGAAGTCCTACATTCCGGAAATTATGTTTCAGAAACCACAACTCTAGAATCTAGTTACAATCTCTAGATTTTGTTTCCTAGTCAATTTTAATCTTGTATTAATCAACACAATCAAAGCACGTTTTTCTAGTGCGTTACAATTTAGGAAATCCAAATTTATGTTTTATTCCGGAAAACTTGTTTTTATCAATTTATTGGAAAAAAGTTAGTATTTTACAATTATACATATAAATATATTCTTCTTTTCTTTAAGTGAGAAAATCATGAATTTCTAACTAATAATTAATAATAATGTTAATTAATTCTACACGTTCACAATTCCAGCAAATCCACAACTAATTCCTACTTATTACAAATTACAAAAATAGATAAATGGGCTTATGCCCTTACATTTCCATGAATTGAAAATAAGAGAAAAAAAACGTTAGTCATGTAATTTTACCTACAATAATAATAACTAAAAATTCTAATTAATAAAATAGAATAAGTCTCAGAACTGGTCCAATTCTTCATTTACAGCTACTCTGCCTCAACGTCCGGACAGACCGGTGCGTTTGCATTTCACTGGGGCCCATATACCGATAAGGTCGTCGCCCAAAAATATTATCATTTTCAAAAATCATTTTAAAATCATATAATCAAATTTTTATAGAAATTTCGGCAGCATTCCCTCTATTTTCGGGATAACCCAAAACTGGGAAACGCGCCGATTTTTTCTGCAAATAAATCCCAAACCAATATAACCACCAAAAACTATTTTTTCTGAAATAAATTCGAAGTCCAGAATTGATATCGAAACTTCCAAAGTAAGTGGGAAAAACTAACAACGTTCCTTCCGAATTACTCTCGGAAATTTCAAGAAATCACAGAACCCAAATAATATAAATCTATAACCACAGAACTGTTTTCGAAAGAGTCGGAAAAATCCGAAATAGAAAAGATCGCAAAGACAAAAAAATACAGCACTAATTCCGAAGAAACTTCGAAAATGGTAACGTAATCGAAACGTAACCAACAATCCGAATTCCCGAAGGAATCAGGGGACCAGCTTTTCATCACAGACAAAAAAATAGGGAACTATGGGACTATCCAGAAATTACCGAAATCGAAGGAATCCGAAGTGATGCCTCAGACTCGTAACGTTCCAGTACTCGCGGGAAGTAGGAAACCACGGATCTGACTCAGAATCCTGCGGACAACGAGTCGGAAAGCTCGGAACAGAAAATCGGAAGCTTGAAAAGAGGGAGGACGGCCACGGATCGGTTCGGTGACGGGGCACCACGGCGACGAAAAACCACCGGTCTCGGGCGGAAGGGGCCGCTCGGGAAATCACTGCAGGGGGTCGACCAGAAATGGCCTGGCCGCGGCCGCGCGGACAGGGACCGGCGGCGCTGGAGGCGCGGGTCCGGCGGTGGGAAAGCCGCGAGGGTGGCTCAGGCACTCGGGAGGCGGGCGGCTACTGCGGGGCTAGTCGCCGGACAGGGCGCGCCCTGGGGAAGGTGGCGCCGGGGACGGGGTTCGCCGAAAATTTGCTAGGGCACGGTTAGGGGTGTGGGAAATGGGTTTTGAAAGAGTGGTGGAAAGATTGGAGAAGGGGATGGGTTTTATAGGAGTGGAGGATGGGGGTTATGGAAGGGGAAGAGATGACCAACCAGAACACCAAGGGCCGGCGGCGGTTTCAGAACGAGAATGTCTCCATTCCAGCGACAGAAGCTCAAAAATGAGGGTTTTTAAAGAATGAAAGAAAGAGTGAATGGAAAGATTCCATTCAATGCAAATGTGCTGGAGCTTTTAAAAGTGAATGAATGGATAGACTTTTCATTCAGTTAGAAATAATGTAAAGGAAAAATTCATTAGGAAAAAAATATTGTAAATAATTAATTAACTTATGAATTATATACGAAACCGAGTTCGATTTCGGAATTGATTCCAAGTCGGTTTTCGGGAATGGTAACAGGTTCGGGTCTGGCCAGACAAATAAAAAAATCTATGTTTTACTTAATAAAATTTTCTATTAATAATAATCGGATAAAATATTAATTTAACAAACACGAAATTTTAATAATTTAGAAAAACAACAAAAATTGATTTTTCGGGTTTTGACTAAAATTTTCAGAATTTAAAATAATTAACTAATTAAAATAATGAACTAAAATTAAGGGTTTCACAACCTTCCCTCCTTAGAAAATTTCGTCCTCGAAATTTAAAGAGTTGGGTTAGAAATTACCTCAGGTCTCAAACAAATACGGGTACTTCTCCCGCATCTCGTCCTCTCGTTCCCAGGTAGACTCGCCTGGGGAATCATGCCTCCACATTACCCGAACTATCGAAGTCACCGAGGTCCTGGTCTTCTTCTCGCCTCGGTCTAAAATCGCCACTGGCTTCTCAGGCATAGTGAGGCTCGGTCCAATCTCCAGCTCTGAGTGGTCTAAGATGTGATTCTCATCAGGAACGTAGCCTCTAAGCTGTGAGACGTGAAAGACGTTGTGCACGCCCTCTAGATTAGCTGGTAGAGCTAACCTATACGCCACTTCTCCAATCCGGCTCAGAACTTCAAATGGTCCAATGTACCTGGGACTCAGCTTCCCAGCTCTGCCAAATCTGATTGTACCTCTGGTAGGAGAAATCTTCACAAAGACTTTATCTCCTTCTTCAAACTGTAGTGGTCGACGACTGCTGTCTGCCCAATGCTTCTGTCTGTCTTGAGCAATTCTGAGCTTGTCTCTGATTATCTTTACCTTCTCTGCTGCGCCGGTCACCATCTCTGGGCCTAGCAGTACCCTTTCTCCTACATCGTCCCATGCCAATGGTGTACGGCAACGACGTCCATACAGAGCCTCAAATGGGGTCATACCAATGCTGGCTTGGTAGCTGTTATTATAAGAAAACTCTACCAAGTGCAAATGGTCTTCCCACGATCCTCCGAACTCCAAGACACACGATCTCAGCATATCCTCCAGTGTCTGAATCGTCCTCTCTGATTGACCATCTGTCTGGAGGTGATAGGCAGTGCTGAACTTCAACTGTGTCTCCAGGCTGTCATGCAAACTTTTCCAAAAATGAGAGGTAAAACGAGTGTCTCGGTCAGATACAATGCTTACCGGTACTCCATGAATCCGGTAGATGTGTCGCATGTATAATGCCGCCAATTTCTCGGTGGATAAACCAACCTTGAAGGGAATAAAGTGAGCTGACTTGGTTAGTCGGTCCACTATAACCCAGATGGCATCCTTCCCTCCTTGGGAACGAGGCAAACCTGACACGAAATCCATTGTGATGTGCTCCCACTTCCACTCCGGAATGTCCAGCGGTTGTAGAAGTCCTGCGGGTCTCTGTCTACTGGCCTTCACTTGCTGACAGATCAAACATCTCGCCACGAATCTGGACACATCTTTCTTCATTCCATACCACCAAACAATAGTGCGCATATCCCGATACATCTTATTAGCTCCAGGATGTATAGAATACTGCGACTGGTGCGCTTCCTTCATCAGCTCGTTCTTCAGTTCGCCAGATGGTACACAAAGCCTCGTACCATTCTTCAAAGCTCCATCGCTGGCGATTGAGAAACCCTCAAGTGTTCCCGCCAACACTTGGTCTCTCAGTTTGCAAAGTGCCTCGTCTTGAAACTGAGTCTCCTTGATCTTGTCCATCAGATACGAGCTCACTTGCAACTTCATCAGTACTGAATCAGCATCCAGCTCCATCCTTCTATCTCCAGGCAATATGATCTCTAATCCAAGCTTCTCGATGTCCTCTAGCAGATGCCGCTCCTTGGTCAAGAACATCGCTACTGGGTATCGACTAAGTGCATCAGCGACGACATTAGCCTTACCCGGGTGGTATTGCAGGTCAATGTCAAAGTCCTTCATTAGCTCCAGCCATCTTCTTTGCCTCATGTTCAACTCTTTCTGAGTAAAAACATACTTCAGACTTTTGTGGTCTGTGTATATCTCCACTCTCTCTCCATACAAATAGTGCTTCCATAGCTTTAACGCAAAGATAACTGCCGCCAACTCCAGGTCATGAGTGGGATAATTCTTCTCATGGTTCCGTAATTGCCTAGATGCGCAAGCAATCACTTTCCCATTCTGTTGAAGAACACATCCCAGTCCTTTTCCAGAGGCATCACTGTAGATTGTGAAACCACCGGATCCTGCGGGTAGCGCAAGGATTGGTGCAGTGGTAAGCCTCTTCTTCAGCTCGTCAAATGCTGCCTAACACTCTTCCGTCCAGACGAACTCTTCATTTTTCCGAGTCAGCTTCGTCATTGGTTCAGCAATTCTAGCAAAGTCCTTCACAAACTTTCGGTAGTAGCCCGCCAAACCCAAGAAACTCCTGATTTCAGCAACTGAGCTTGGGGTAGACCACTTCTCCACAGCAGCTATCTTCTTAGGATCCACCGAAATTCCTTCTCCTGTGACAACATGGCCAAGAAAATCCACCTTGTCTAGAAAAAATTCACATTTGGATAGCTTACCATATAATTTCTCTTTCCTCAAAGTTCCCAAAACTTTCCTGAGATGCTCCTCATGCTCCTCTTCAGTCTTCGAATAGATCAAAATGTCATCAATGAAGACAACAACAAATTGATCTAAGTATTCATGGAAAACCTTGTTCATAAGGTTCATGAATACAGCCGGAGCATTTGTCAGTCCAAACGGCATGACCAAGAATTCAAACTGCCCATACTTGGTGTTGAACGCCGTCTTGGGAATATCTTCCTTCCTGATCTTGATCTGATGATAGCCAGATCTGAGGTCTATCTTGGAAAACACCTTGGCTCCACTGAGTTGGTCAAACAGGTCATCGATCCGGGGCAAAGGGTACTTGTTCTTGATTGTGATATTGTTCAGCGCCCGGTAGTCGATGCACATCCTCACAGTTCCGTCCTTCTTGGGAACAAACAAGACTGGTGCTCCCCAGGGTGAAGCTCCGTCTCGAATAAATCCCAGAGCCTTCAGTTCATTAATCTGATCTTTCATCTCCTTGGCCTCCTTCGGGTTGACTCTGTAGCATCCCTTAGAAATAGGGGAAGAGCCGGGAACTAGGTCAATGGTGAACTCTATGTCTCGGTCTAGGGGTAACCCGGGAAGACTATCAGAGAAAACATCCATAAATTCTGCTATGATAGGATGGGGAGGTCCGAATTCTTCAGTGATAGAGGTATAGGTAACACATTCCATCTCCTCCGGAGTTCGAGAGATTTCAAACTCCGGTTCTCCAGGTGGACTGAAGACTACACATCCTCGATGACAGTCTATCAGCGCATGCTGCTTACTTAACCAGTCCATCCCTAGGACTACATCATAGTTAGGTAAGGGCATGACAAGCAAAGGTGCTATAAAGTTATGGCCAGCTATGGTGATAGGGCATTCACAGATCTCAGTAATAGGTAAGGGTCCTCCTCCAGTCATAACTCTACAGATTTTCTTGCTAAAGCCAGTAACTATATGGTGTGCAGATATGAATTTGGTGGCTATGAAACTATGTGATGCTCCTGAATCAAATAAAGCTAAGGCAGGGTAGGAATGCACATAGATAGAACCTGATATGACATCCGCTACAGGTTCCTGAGCTGGCTCTGGTTCCACTGCTGTCAGGGCAAAAGCTCACCCCGTCTTCTGTTGATGCTGCCTAAATTGTTGTTGCTGAGTGGGCAAAGGTCCTTTCTGCGGAATTGCTCCAGTCCGGTTAGTCGACAGAGGGCAGTCCCTCACCTGATGGGTGGAAGACCCACAGATTAGGCAGTGCCCTAGCCTCTTCCTGCAGATGTTTGCCAGATGTCCCGGTCTCTTGCAAAAGTCGCAGACGGGGATCTGCCTCTGAGGCGCCTTGTTATTGTTCCTCGCCTGCTGGTCGGGAGGACGGTTGTTGTTGTTGCTGTTGTTATTGTTGTTGTTGGGCTTCTTCTGATTACCCTGGAAGTTGTTAGTTCTAGGATAATCTCTCTTCGAGCGGGCAGGTTGGCTCTTCTCTATGTCTTGAGCTCGCTCCAGGATCTTTTCATAAGTCTTAGCACCACCTGAGATCACATGGGTGCGGATCTCTTCTCTTAGTCCATATCTGAACCTTTCAGCACGATCGTCAGGATCAGCCACCAGGTTCTTGGCAAATCGGCTGAGCTGGCCGAATTCAGCAGCATACTCTCCCACAGTCATGTTGCCCTGCTTCAGGTTTTGAAATTGTCGCTCCATCTCCCGCAACTCTGAAGTTGGGAAGAACTTCCTCTGGAATAACCTCTTGAAGGTGTCCCAGTCAATCTGCCTATCCTGGAGTCGGGGTTCATTCCGATACCAGGTGTTTGCTACATTTTGCAGTTGGAGTCCCACTGCTTCAGCCTTGAGATCTTCTGGAAGCCGAGCAACGCTTAGAAGACGCTCCATATTATCGAGCCATTCATCAGCATAGACAATTCCCTCGGTTCCCTTGAAGGGTCGAGGGTTCTGCTTCTTAAAGCTCTCAATATCGCCCACCTTGGCAATATGATTCCCATTAATTAAATGGCCATAATATTACATAAATTAATCCTTAAATTTATGTTTACCTTGGCAGGCCTTGGTTCCTGATGAGCTGCTTCTCCTCTTCCCAATACAGCCATTGCCACGCTATGGGCATTCTCCATGCCTTCTCTCATGATGGCCGTCTGCTCGCGATGAGCTTCAGCTTGAGTTCTCTGGGCTTCTAGCACTCCTCTTAGCAGACCTATGAGGTCAGTGGGCAGCACAGGTACCGGTGGGGCAGCTGGAGTGGGCGAGACCACAGGGGGCTGTATCTCTGTCCGAGAAGATGATGGATCCATCGTTGTATTATGGGGACGGTCGGCCAGCTGCCGAGGTGTAGGATCCGGACTTGATTGGGGAGGTGGGGTGTGGTCAGGTGTTGACATCCCATCGCCAGCAGGGTTGGTATTGTCAGTGGCCATTCTCTGGAAGGTTTAGGATATAAACATAAGCAAGGTAGCCTATCTATAATCAAACAAAATATTTAATTATAATATATTTCGGTCCTATGTTGTGGCAAATTAATGTTCTAATGTTCTAAATGTTTCCTAGGTTTTCCTAAGTTGTTGATTGATCTGACCTGCATGGGCCACCACTAAAAACATGTAACGACCCGGTCCCCAAATACTTGGATCGAATCGGATCATGCCCAGCCTGCACCGTTGATGAGACGACGGCAGTAAGCTGTAATCCATATGCAAGTAATCAACAACATTTAAGTCTAAATTTTTCCACAACATTTATTTAAACGATAATTTAAACTTGTTCTTGATACAAGGATTCATAACTAAAAAAAACAGAAACAACTAAACTCTCAAACTAAGTAGCATCTATGGAGACGCCACAAATCATCATCAGCTGGAAGTACCGTCGGGTACAAGTCAGGATCATAATAGCTATTGATCAGCATCTCCAGGTCATCTGTAGTACCTACGGTTATCCAGTCAGGAAAGGAGCAAAGTACAATTCATGCAAATTTTAACAATTAAAATGACAATTAATATCATGCACTTTTAAACAGTTTGAAGATGAAACAGTTTTGAAATACAGTACAGTGATATGAATAGGTAATGAATATGACCGGATTGGGTTACAGTAGTATCCTAGCGATACGGTATGGCTTGTCCCCGTGTGAAGAGGGAAAAGCTAATACAGTCAGTTATCCTAATTTTTAGATTTGGTCATATCCACTACTCTACTCCCCCAGTCCCCAACAGTACAATCAATACTCCCAAAAGAGTCCGTGTTTGAACAGTGGTTTAAAATTGCAATGAAATGATTGTTAAAATAATCGTAAATCCACATAAATGTACTTGCCTTAAATTTCTTAAGTTGGAAGAATTTGGTACTTCGGATTTTGAACAGTCACCCTCTTCTTTGAAGTCCTACATTCCGGAAATTATGTTTCAGAAACCACAACTCTAGAATCTAGTTACAATCTCTAGATTTTGTTTCCTAGTCAATTTTAATCTTGTATTAATCAACACAATCAAAGCACGCTTTTCTAGTGCGTTACAATTTAGGAAATCCAAATTTATGTTTTATTCCGAAAAACTTGTTTTTATCAATTTATTGGAAAAAAGTTAGTATTTTACAATTATACATATAAATATATTCTTCTTTTCTTTAAGTGAGAAAATCATGAATTTCTAACTAATAATTAATAATAATGTTAATTAATTCTACACGTTCACAATCCCAGCAAATCCACAACTAATTCCTACTTATTACAAATTACAAAAATAGATAAATGGGCTTATGCCCTTACATTTCCATGAATTGAAAATAAGAGAAAAAAAATGTTAGTCATGTAATTTTACCTACAATAATAATAACTAAAAATTTTAATTAATAAAATAGAATAAGTCTCAGAACTGGTCCAATTCTTCATTTACAGCTACTCTGCCTCAACGTCCGGACAGACCGGTGCGTTTGCATTTCACTGGGGCCCATATACCGATAAGGTCGTCGCCCAAAAATATTATTATTTCCGAAAATTATTTTACAATCATATAATCAAATTTTAATAGAAATTTCGGCAGCATTCCCTCTATTTTCGGGATAACCCAAAACTGGAAAACGCGCCGATTTTTCCTGCAAATAAATCCCAAACCAATATAACCACCAAAAACTATTTTTTCCGAAATAAATTCGAAGTCCAGAATTGATATCGAAACTTCCAAAGTAAGTTGGAAAAACTAACAACGTTCCTTCCGAATTACTCTCGAAAATTCCAAGAAATCACAGAACCCAAATAATATAAATCTATAACCACAGAACTGTTTCCGAAAGAGTCGGAAAAATCCGAAATAGAAAAGATCGCAAAGACAAAAAAACCACAGCACTAATTCCGAAGAAACTTCGGAAATGGTAACGTAATCGAAACGTAACCAACAATCCGAATTTCCGAAGGAATCGGGGGACCAGCTTTTCATCACAGACAAAAAAATAGGAAACTATGGGACTATCCAGAAATTACCGAAATCGAAGGAATCCGAAGTGATGCCTCGGACTCGTAACGTTCCAGTACTCGCGAGCAGTAGGAAACCACGGATCTGACTCAGAATCCTGCGGACAGCGAGTCGGAAAGCTCGGAACAGAAAATCGGAAGCTTGAAAAGAGGGAGGACGGCCACGGATCGGTTCGGTAACGGGGGCACCACGGTGACGGAAAACCACCGGTCTCGGGCGGAAGGGGCCGCTCGGGAAATCGCTGCAGGGGGTCGACCGGAAACGGCCTGGCCGCGGCCGCGCGGACAGGGACCGACGACGCTGGAGGCGCGGGTCCGACGGCGGGAAAGCCGCGAGGGTGGCTCGGGCACTCGGGAGGCGGGCGGCTACTGCGGGGCTAGTCGCCGGACAGGGCACGGCCTGGGGAAGGTGGCGCCGGGGACGGGGTTCGCCGAAAATTCGCTAGGGCACGGTTAGGGGTGTGGGAAATGGGTTTTGAAAGAGTGGCAGAAAGATTGGAGAAGGGGATGGGTTTTATAGGAGTGGAGGATGAGGGTTATGGAAGGGGAAGAGATGACTAACCAGAACACCAAGGGCCGGCGGCGGTTTCGGAACGAGAACGTCTCCATTCCAGCGACAGAAGCTCAAAAATGAGGGTTTTTAAAGAATGAAAGAAAGAGTGAATGGAAAGATTCCATTCAATGCAAATGTGCTGGAGCTTTTAAAAGTGAATGAATGGATAGACTTTTCATTCAGTTAGAAATAATGTAAAGGAAAAATTCATTAGGAAAAAATATTGTAAATAATTAATTAACTTATGAATTATATACGAAACCGAGTTCGATTTCGGATTTGATTCCAAGTCAGATTTCGGGAATGGTAACAGGTTCGGGTCTGGCCAGACAAACAAAAAAATCCATGTTTTACTTATTAAAATTTTCTATTAATAATAATCGGATAAAATATTAATTTAACAAACACGAAATTTTAATAATTTAGAAAAACAACAAAAATTGATTTTTTGGGTTTTGACTAAAATTTTCAGAATTTAAAATAATTAACTAATTAAAATAATGAACTAAAATTAAGGGTTTCATAACCATTCTCCGGCATTTTATGGCCAGTTGAAACTTTGTGTCACGCCCCGATCCCGCTAGGGTCATTAATCCTCGTTTTGATCCCTGCGGGATCTTTCGTCCTCGCTAAGGCATGATGCCATGCAAGCTTAAGTTGCGCTTGCACAAGGCCAGTACCTGCACAAAACAACTAGACAAAGCAAAACACACGCACACAACATTTATAAGCCAACATTGAAGAGAGAGAGAGAGAGGAGAGAGAGAGAAAGAGAGAGAGAGAGAGAGAGATATTTGAAATAGAAATAGTTCTTTTATTGATAAACTTGATAGGAATACAAGTACAAAGCTTTGTAACTCAGCTTGCCTTATATTGGCTACATGATTCCCTTTTAAACTCTCTTTTGAAAATAGTCGTAATGCCCATGCATCATATCCCTTTATTACATACTGAAAATATAAAGACACCTTTAAAGGAAAAGAAACTTGCAACTGGACTTGAAATATAAGATAGCTTCGAGGCAATCCACAGATCTACTGGGCTAGACGAGATTTAGTGCCTCACTTGAAATTCCCCTATCTTCTTTGCATTTTGAAAAGGATGTCCACAACGTGGGTCAGCACACAACGTGTACTGGCGAGCGACTTTCGTTGAAACTCACAAATATCTGCACTAATTCAACATGTGAAGCTACATATTTACTAGTGCTCTTCTACTTGTCTAGGTTCTTTTTAACAATTCATAAGAAACATGACAGAAGAATATTACATAACCAACTTACTCATTGTCGACCATCATCCTGTACAAAATAGGTTAGCATAATTTGCATATGTATATAAGAAGCATTCTTTACCGTCATCGTTCAGTGTTAGGCATTAAAATAAGGATTTGTTCAAATGCATACCTAACTACATGGTGGTCCATGGGTCCGCTCCCCATGATTAGATGCTGAGACTCATGGTTCAGCTCGTCGCTAAGGACACAATATTTCCAAGGTGTAGCATTTACCTCAGGGCGCTATTATAATCTCTCCTAGGCCGATCGATCCCGGGTGCCTCCAGTATCGTCGAGAGACTATTTCCTTGTTAACAAGTTGTCCGAGAGTAATGCATGACTTGTTCTTTTATTAGATAAAAGTTAACATTACAACAGGTAGACCAGTTCATAACTTGCCTTATTCGTTCGGTCATTCATTAGCATTCAATTCTCATTCGGTCATTCGATAACATTCAATAGCATTCATTTCCTTTGCAGTCATTCATTAGCATTTATTCTCATTCTTATCTTTTGTTGTTTTCGGTATCGTTGATCAGAGGGACACAACAAAAGAGTGGACAAGTGATCATTTTTATTAGGGGTACAAATAAATGTAAGCCCGGTTAGAGCAACTCACCAAGATAAATCTTAGTTGAGAGAAGGAGGGACTTCACGCGTCGTTCACATCCTATGTATGTTTATGCGTCCTCCTGTATAGGCACCAATATTTGATTAGCATACTTCGGTCTCTTTCTCTCAAGATTCGAAATGAATGCGATATACGATGAAAGCGAACAATAAAAACCAATCATTGAAAACCAACACGAAAATGCATTCATTAAGACCAAGCAGCGAAAGAAAGCATCCAACAAAACTCTTGGATTTATTTCAATAGAAGCCGATCCATCAATTGGAAAGGTTCATTGCATTTCATCCGTGATCAATCGATATCGGCTAAGGTTTCCCTAAATACTCAGTTCGAGACTGAGTTAGCAAGTCGTGGGTATTACATAGTGGAACGTGAGGAGTGGGACACTACATAATAAATAATAACCTACTGAGAAAAAGTTTTGTCCTCAAAACTTAAGATATAAACTCACCTCCACTAGAATTGCCATCTGTATCAAGTAAGGTGGAAAGATTGAAGACGCAAGCAGTAGCATTAGCATTCCGTAAGTGCTGATTGTGCAGATTATCTCTAATCTGCGGTGGGTCTCTCAGCGGCCCATGATCTTCAGTATCGTTTCTTCATTTTGGACAATTCTTGACTGTATGGTCTGTAATTCCACAGCCAAAGCATGATTTGTTGGCGAAACGACATACTTCCTTGGTGTGTCTGCAACGACCGCAGAAGGTACACTCAGTTCTCCGATGCTGATCATTGTCTGTCTTATTTTCTCCCTCGATCTTTTTCTCTCCATCGTGGTATTTCTTAATAGGCTGATTGCGATTGCACTGAATCTTTGATGACGCCTTCCTCAGGCTGAATTGTTCCACTTGCAGTGCCGCTTCAAAGGCCTGGAAGTATGACTCATATTCTTGGTTCAGCATAGTTAGCTGAATTTCGTCTTTCAGATCTTCGACGAACCAATCTATGCGAGTCTGCTTTGTTGGTAACATTACAGCAACAAAATTTGCTAGCTTGGCAAATTCAGATTCATGGATGTGAGACAAATATTGATCCAGAAATGCCTTCTTGAATGAGGCCCATGAAAATTTTCCATTCCTAGCCGTTGTGAGCAGCGTCGGTATCTTCGCTTTCTACCAGTTTTTTTCCTGCAGCCGTAGTAGCAGAGCGGCCCACATTACATTCTTGCTACTCGAAACTCTTACGAATGTGAACAAACTCTCCATTTTTCGATCCAGTCCACCACCTTATCTGGTGATGTCCTGCCCTCAAATTTTGGAGGTTTCACATCCAAGAAGTCCTTTGGCTTAAAGGAAGAGTGCCTATGCGCCGGCTGGGGTTCGTCACCATCCATGGGCTCAATCTCGGGTGTGCCCGTCGGTTTGGTTGCTGCGGTGGTATCTTGATTTCTCGCTAGCGAAGTTATGAGCTGAGTCAAGGCATCTAATTGTTTTTGCTGGGCATCTAATCGGGACTGTTGCATCTAGCCACGCCCCTCATTATCTTGCCTTTATAGTTCCATCATGGTCATGATCCGCTCTATCAGATCGGTCAAGCCAGATGGTCGAGGAGGAGCCATTTCTCTACAAAAGAGTATAATTTCTTTCAGTCTCATAAATATTATAAACTTATTATATGGGGCATTGGTTTTCATAACTCAAAATCGAGACCTTTGAAAGCCATCAAAATACTTTAATACTTTTT